>KB722753.1:697152-728147 GCA_000349905.1 Volvariella volvacea V23
TAAACCCTGAAGATGCTCAGGGTATGTTCCAGCATACCGATTCCAGCATGTCTGCTGTATGTATCCTTAGTCTCGTCAGAGTATCGCACGGTTACAATCGAAGGATATGTTTTGAGTATATTCACAGTAAACGCACACAATTTGCAATGATCAAGACGTAAGATATATTTTTTGTATTATTAGGGTACCTTCATAGTAACGACGACTGCGAAATTTTCAGTTTGAGGGGGGAGGCATACCTGCTGGAGAAGCAAGCATCAAGAAATGAAAGACTTGGTCTGCCATCGTCAAATCTCCAGGTTATCTTGCCACCATCTACTTCGCAATCGGTGTCGTCAATTATGACCTAAGTCATTAGCCATCCACCTACCCTTCGCTCCGTTCCTTGTCGCTTTGTGGATGGTCTTTATTGTATCATCACAGTTTATTTTGTACACGTCTCTTTAATTTGCCATCTACATATACCAACATTACATTCCTCTCGCATCCTTTTACGATATAGCCCAGTAAAATCTCTCAACTTGCTATGAATATACTTTTTTTCAACACTCGCATACCATTGAATCCGATACCTTGTCATGAACCTATTATACATCCGACTGCCGGTAAAGTGAATTTACTTTGACATGAAATTTGAGCATATTCACAGTTTATCTAACAGAGATACCGAGGCGCTAACTAGAAGTTACTTCAAGGTTTGTTCTCGGTATTCTCCGACGCCGGTCTCAAACATCGCGTAGCTGACAAGCGCGGTAGTACCACAGCAACAAGTTTGGTTCTAGCCTCTTCGAGTACAATCTTGTGCAATTGCACGTCAATCCCAAACACCAAAGCTCATGTCATCTACCCTTCAATCGGCCAACACTGGTACATGTACTCGTGTATCCAATTCTGAGGTGAGGGACAGAGGAGATCGCGCAAGATGCCGGGGCGCCCCGTAATTTTAATATAGCGAGTTGTATGACGGGCGTCATAGGACAAAATTATCGATCCCGCCGTGAACACGGCATTCAGGTGTGAACCGACGTGATCACGCATGAAATTGTGTGACGTTTTGCATTATAGGGTGTTCATGTTGGTTCATGGCGCTTCACGACACTTCACGGCCGTTCACGTCTGTGCACGCTTGTTACTTTCACGCATGATCACGCCATGCAATGCTAAGTGTTATTATGTCCTGCTAAGTCTTGCCGAATCCGTCCCGGTTATTTACTAAGGGGTTTATATGGTGGATTAGTCCCCGACACTACAATACATTGGGGGCAATTGTCAATGGATTTGTTGTAAATGTATCTGTACATATATCGCAGGAATATGGTAGAAATGGATCGCCAGGGATTACGATGGCTGTTGTCGGCGCCGTTTGATCCATTCGCAGCATCAAGTAAGGTGCTCTTCAATCGCAAATATTCGACAGTTGACACGACCACACAATCAACTACAGGAAATACCGTAACATAACATCACCTATCGGCATTCTTATTGCAATCCAAATGTATCTGGAGTATCCCAGCGGAGCGCCGTTGAAGTACTTTGGTTGGGTACTGGTCAGGATGACCTGATGTAGTTATCGAACCACATTATTTTTGACTCATTGTTTTTCCGCTCTATTGTTTTTGCAAGGCCGTACGTAGACACGTCCTAAGAATCCTACAACGTAACAACCTGACGCGTTGTTGTCTCAACCACAGAGCTTTTGTATTGTGTTTCCTTTATGTAGCAGAGTCGAATCTCTGGATTGGCGACATTGACGGAAGAAAGGTGGGCGGGAAGAGCAGAAATCTGAGCACGACTGACCAGCGACGCAGAGCCCGGAAGCACAGATGCCGTTCTCCAAATACTTCCAGGACGTCCCCGACCCCGATCCCCAGCGACGCCCCATAGGAATTAATAATTATTTTACATTAATTTTCCACGTACAAAATATTTCGCAAATAAATAAGGCACGTGCACGACGTGAATTTCTAGCTCACTCGCAACACGGTCTGTGTAGCAAACGTGTTCATGCGTGAACATGCGTGAACATGTATGAACACGGCGTGACGACGTGTTCACGCGTGTTCCGGCATGAAATTTTGAAGTTGGAGCTCCGATCGATAATTTTGTCCTGTGTACCCCATCATAGACTTGTGCAAATCAATCCTAATTTCAATTTCAGTCAGCACACTGCCCCTCCAATCTGTTTATGTCTGAGCCAATTTATCCACTTCATCCTCTTCCAACTACAGCGAACGATCTTGACCAGGAGGCCCAAATGCCCTTCAGCCGTCATAATTCTTTGGCACCCATTGGCTCACTCTTTCCAGAAGTTCTCCGCCACATTTTCCTCCTCCTTGCTGATGAGGTTGATTTCGTTCAACGCTTTTACGTCCCTCAAGTTTCTCATACATGCGGCCACTGGCGATCAATAGCTATCAACACTCCAAATCTTTGGAATCGACTCCAAATTCCCTCTTTTATTACTGAATCTCGGCTCCTTTGGGCTCAGGAGTGCATACGACGAACAAAATCGGCACCAATTCTGAGTGTCAGAAGCGTCAATGATGGTTCAAATAGCAACTTCGCTGAGCTCATGCACCAGATGCTACCAGACTTTCGCCTTATACGATTATTGGACATCTCCCTTTGGCCTGATGACGCAGCTTTCGATTTCGTAAAGGCTCTTCTCCAGCCCTACTCCGAGGCTTCCAGTCCAAACATTCGACACCTGTCGATACACAGCACACGTCGTGTTCAAAGGATTCCATTTAAATTGTTCAATGATAGTATGCCGAATTTGCAATCTCTCTTCCTGGTGGGCTGGACACCCTACGACTGGAGTGCTCTGTCTTTCTTCACTTCCATCAAGGACATCACCATCCACCTCTCACCACCCACTCTGGCAACACTTAATACGTTGGCCACACTGCCCCTCCTTGAAAAGCTCTCTATTATCGTTCCTTCTAGCTCCGAGGTCTCAGTATCCGAGCCTCCATCCCACACAAGCATACACTTCAAGGCTCTGCAGAAACTTAAGATTGAAGGCACAAGAATGACCGCAGCACATTACTTGTTCAAATCTATTTACCTTCCACTATGTACACGCATCAACATATCTTGTGCAGCAGGTTCTGAGCAAGACTATCTCGACCTCCTCTCTCTTCTTATCCGCCTGATGACCACTGGAAGTCCTCCTATTACATCAATCCCGATTCATTGCCTATATCTGGACGGCGATGTACTCATTGCACAACCCTGGGACGACCACACAAACCTATCGGTTGCGGGCAATCACACATGTGCCACAACCACATGCATGGGGTACCTAACCTACCACCCCACCATCTATCTTTACTTATCAACAGATCCCGATTTCTTTGATACATCCATCGTTCGCCCGCTCCTCCAAGTGCTTGATCTTCGCCACCTTCATACTGTGACTTGGTCAGGGGATTCAGGTGATGGACTCAAGCTGGACGCAAGTTTCTTCGCATCGATGAAGGAATTGAGAGTTGCTGAAGCAATAATCTACGACGTACAAGACCTCGATGGACTGTTGCCCCCAATCGAACATGTCGCGACGCAGGGAAACTCAGATTCGAACACCGAAGATTCGGAGGGTAAGACTAATCTCTCCACGATATTGTCAGTGAAGTGAGCAGATTGATTGATTATTCACCTTCACCATCCAGATCCGAACGGAGCGTCGACTCCACAGATATTGTGCCCCAAGCTCTGCAAGATTATCATCACACATCCTCGTTGGGATCGCGGTGACTCCGTATGGGATTTTTCGTTTGACGATCTGTCAGACAGGCTCTCTCAAAGAAAAGCACGATTAGGACGGAGTCTAGAGAGTCTGGTTATACGCGGGTCGCTGGAACCTCTAGCGAGACAGAGGTTACAAGAAGTTGTAGAGCACATTAAAGTCCAGGAACTCGGACAGTATTAAGACGGAGAAGACGCAGGTCGTCAGTCCGAGATGTAAACGTTAATAGGCATCAGATCCCAAGAGTGCTTGCAGACACAATTCTTGGTCTATCGAAACGCAAGAACACCAAACATCAAAGTTCATTTCATCCACCCCTCAATCAGCCAACTCCGGTAGGTATACTCATGTATCTAATCCTACAAATCGCCCACCAAGGGAGGCAAAACACAACACCCCAAGTAGCGAGGAACGAATTTATCTCAAAAAACCGTCGAAAGTGTCATGTCACGACTTGATAGGTCGATAGATCGATAAGGAAAAGACGTAAACGTAACAAAAGGTATTGACGGGACATGAAATCGTGAAAGAGTACGTGGCCCGAGAAGGGGCAGAGAAAGGTGAGGAAACTAAAAGGGGAAAGGGGGGCGCAGGCGTCGCGGACGGACCAGTTGCCTAGTGCAACCCAAAAGAAAGAAGAGGTTTAAGTGAATTTCTTTAAAAAGGGATAATCACGAAGGAGGAACGGGAGAGAGGAAAAAGGAGATGGGACAAGGCAAAGATAAGAGTAGCGCATAATTCGAGTCTGAGGCATAAGCCGCAAACTCAACAAAACGAGGCAGACACAGAACCATAACCAAAGAGCCAGAAACCGAAAACCAAAACCGTAGCGAGTATCAGGGGCGGACGGGGTATCATAACACTAAAGTGAGAAACGAGCACCTGGGGCTCGAGTAGTGGCCATCCCACTCCTTTATTCTCGCATTTTGTGCTCGACCTTTAACCCCTGATACAATGAAGTGGTTCACCCTGCAAGAGCCTGATGGTCTCCGGGAAGTTCCAGAAGGCTAAAGCGATGACGAGGTAGGCGGCTGTAGGATATATATAGCATAGTTGTCAACACCTCGATCGAAAAGGTTATTATGATGACGTACCGAGGAGAACTAGACCACTCATCCAATGTGATCTACCGTCTTCAACGGAGAACTTGACCAGTAAGACGGAGAAGAACAGAACCTAGAAGTAAACGTCATTATCAGTCCCTCAACCATCGATCACCAAGAACACCCCAAACGCCATAATGTGAGATACTTACGATAGTCTCCAAAGGATCAAACAACAACGTCAAGGGTTTTCCCAATCCCCAAGCGATGGTGACCAAAATCGGAATGACGAACAATGCGATCTGTAAACTGCTTCCAACGGCAACACTCATCGCCAAGTCGAACTTTCCTTTACTAGCGACGACAACCGCAGTGGTGTGTTCAGCTGCGTTTCCAATAATAGGAATAATAATAAGCGTGATCCATTCTTTCGAGATGTTGGGATGCTGAGCGACGAGACCTTCAAGAGATTCTACCAAACAGTCGGCGGTGACGTATGCGAAAGACGTGCAAAAGGCCAAGAGGAATAAAGCGGATCCCATGTTCAACTTGGGCATTTCGACCGAATCGGAAGAATCCGAGGACGATGAGGATGAGGATGAGACAGCGCTCATCTGACGGGTAAGGGCGCCAGCAGTAGTCGAAGCAGAGAAGGTCTCAACATCGCGCGAGTCGATCGAGTTGTTTCGGGAGGACCCGTTACCGGACGATACAGAATCCAGGAAGAGGTGGTTGTGTGAGTAGAATTGGAAAACAAGCTAAAAGGCGAATTAGCCACGCAATTTGCACCGACGTCAACGGAATATACATACATATGCGATATATCTGCATTAATCGTGAGCTGATTATCGTACTACAGGGGTTGAGGTCACTTACATCACAATCAGGATCACAGCAGTGCCTCGGCTCAACTGAAGGAGAATGGCGACCTCTCTTCCTTGAGGTAGACGCGATTCGAGGTATTGGTGCTAAGCGTAAAGGTTACCATTGAATAACGAGCGTAGTCAAATCACATACGAAAGCCACGGGAACACCCAAAGAGAAGACGGAGACGATCAAGAGCGAGGAATTCAATTGCGCAACCCTAGGGTGAAATTCCGGTTCACGAACGCGCATACCACCGACTACCGATAAGCAATCAGCAAAATGCGGCGCAATCACGGATGTAATGCCACTTACTGAGGAAGGCCATGCCAAGAACCAATAGAAGGTTACTGAGCAAACCACCGAGGAGCGAGCTCTGAATAAGCTCCAACTCACACTATTGATGATATTCAGTGACAATTCGTTGATGAACTAATAAATGCCTTACTTGACGCAGAGCGATACCCGAAATGATCATCTCGATGACGTTACCGAGGGTAGCATTCAACAACCCTCCGACACTCTGACTAGTCCTCAATGCAACCTGTTCGGTACCCAACCCGAGTAAAGCGGCGAGAGGAATGATTCCAAGAGCGGAGAAGACAAAGATCAAAGTAGGGCTTTGGTGCGTAAAATGTAGGGCCCAGGAGACGGGGATGGCGAGCAAAAGTAGGTTGAGTGGGGTGTACTTCAAGGTTGCCTTGAGCGATTGCTTGTAGGTTGGAGGCGGTCCCAGGGGTCGAGAGGGAGTGAACAACGCCCTGATACGCGCGGTCCTAGACAATCTAGGACGCCTCCAAGTATTACGAAGCTTAGGCGTTGCGGCGGCGAGGTTCTCGACGTCGCCAGCCTTGGTGCTCTTCTCATTTTCGGCGACAATGGCGCTTGCAAGAGCGGGTGTCGCAACGATGTCGGATCGTCCTTGAGGTGCACTAGAACCAACTGTATTACTATTGACGGTAGCTACAGTATCTGCAGGTTTCTCGACGATATCGATATGGCTGGAGGAGCGGAGGGAAGAAGCGGACCGAGCGGGAAGCCCGGCGCTAGTCATTTGAGACGGCCTGAGGTTATAACCACTACTAGGGGGCTCCTCATCATCCTCAGCGACAATGGAAGGAAGAGTTGGTTGCGCCGGTGTATTGCTCGCATTATGAGACGGTAAAGCGAAAGTTTCTCCCATTCAAAATCAGAAAGTCCTTTGTGGTCGTTGGCTTTAAACTGGGGCCGGCGGCTGTGCGTGTAAGGAACTCCTGGCTTTCCTTTTGGACGGGAGGGGGGAGGAGAAGGAACGACGATATCCCTAACCACCTCCTTATATCCCACGACACCGTAGCTCATAAAACTCCGACCCCCGACACCACTAATTATTCATCTTCCGATCTGGTAATACCCGTCCGTGCCACGTGTGTCCTCCTCAATTCCTCCTGCTGGAGCATTCCTTCCAGTACACAACGAAGCTATCGTTGAGCCTCACCCGTACATGAGCAGCTTCAGCGTGAGTGCTCGCTGAGGGGCCAGCACAGCACCCTGGGAGGCACATGGCGAGGTGTCGTATGTCGAAGCCGTGGCTGGGGTCCTCACGGCCAGGTCTTGGCACGGGTCGGCAAGGAAAGGCTTGGCATCAACCCCACAAAATATCACACTACTATATATACCCGCTCCGACGCAGCACAAGTACCAGTCGCGATATGCCTTTGGGCGACGTCGCACTCCCAGCACGACGACGAGCCTATTGCAATGGCGTAGTTGGCGTGGTTTGGGATATCTCATTTGCAACCGCTGTGGGTCCGGGCGCAGACCCAGGGCACTCAGGGCTTATCTCCTGGCCACCCCGAATCCTGCTTACCAGTTAACGACATGGAGCACTTAAACAGGGGGAAGTGCATTCTCACAGTACACATAAAGTTTGAGTGTCTGTCCGTGTTTCCTTCCCAGAATGTACGACAGGCGATCACAAGACGGATGAATAGAAGGTCCCCCTCCACAAAACGCATGAATCCCAATTGTAAGCTGAATACAAATCGGTGTGCGGTGGTATCTACCCATGTTTGCAAGCAGACCCTCAAGTGACCTTTATCTCCTCCCATAAATGATATCCCCCTGTGCGGGTGCACAGCCATCGGTGATGGAGCTATCGAGCTTGGTGGTCCAGTGGCGCACTTGCAGTCCTTGGATAGGGTCAGCCACGTTCTCATAGTCTCGAGGACGTGACTCATGAGGACCTTCCACCGCTAAGAGCTGGGTGCTCAAGCCGCCCTGGACGACCCATGGCGCAATCTCGCACCAAGGACACATCACCCCAGACATACAAACACAAATGCCAGGGATTACCCGAATTGATGAAATCTCACATTCCATTTCCTCTTAGCATTGATAAACCCACCGTCCCAACTCCAAAGGATCACGGGTACATATTATTACCACACCAACAGCTGTTATCCCCACAGAGCAACTTCCGCACTAACACATGACTGATACCACTCTTCCCACCTTCCTGAAGGTATTAGGAAAGGGGAGTGGCCTCCCTAATACTGGTGCGTAATTTCATAAGCTGTTATGCGAGTGGGCCTTTTCAACTACTAAGCTGGCGGGTCGAACCTGAGAACAGCCTCATCCTTCTTATCTAACGCATCCGAAAAGACGAACCGCCAACTAACTGTAAGCAGACATCATCATTTCGGTACAACACCCTGGCCGCTGCTGCGACCTGTGTGAGCCTATGCGGGGCTAGAACAATTAGCAAGGGTTACTAGCCCTCCTGCTACCTGTGTGCCACCTACCCACCACTCGGCATCACGGTACGCCTATGCACCCTCTCTTTTTCTTTGTCGAGCGGCGTCACCCAGCTGCCAGTTACTATGCTCTTCATTTTGATATATAAATACTACTTCGCATAGTATTTATGTATGATACTGAAGAGCACCGTACTCGCGTCGGGTTGTCAAGCATTTTGCCGCTCCGCGAGCGCCCTGGATCACTACGTACTCCCGGCTCAAAGCAAGAAAAACTCTTCCATTACGACATTGCGATCACCGCGCTTCATACTACGAAATGACACCAAATGTATCGTCATAAATTGACATCTGACTACTTTTGATGCTCGCAACGTTCACACTCCAACAAACTTCCGCCATCTTGTTCACTCTTTGGATGTACAATGGAAAGAGTGAGCTACCATTCTGATTGCCGCCGCACTGAATCTTGTCACCCCGTTCCATTACCGTGGGTGGAGTCCCAAAACTATCTTCCTTGACTCTTTTACAACTCGACAAAACCACTCCTATCAACGATCTACTTCACAAAGGCAGCAGAAAGATTAATCTACCTCAAGGGTGAGTACGACGGCAACTGTCAATCTACACCTAACAATCTTCCACTGGCACCCGTAGCGTCGTGGCCATGACGGACATCAACAGACACCGGTCCCGGACGCTTACCGTGCGGATACACATATCGGGAAATAATCGAGCTACAAGCGGCGAACATGGTATCCTGATCCGGATGACAGGTATCATGCTAACAACACCACGCTTTGACCACGTCCAAACTGTCGTGTGCTCGGTAAAATCCTCAGGCTGGGTGCTAGCACTGTACGATATTGTGTGCGGATTTCCACACGTGTCCTCCTTTACCATCTTTGAGGATGGGTGAGTGAGCAATATCGTAGAGCTATGAGACTTCTTTCTTGACCCATGGGGGTAACTCTGCATTCTTCATTCATGACCATGCCAGTGCTTTTGACTTTCATGATCCCCGGCACCTGTGTACATGCCGTCTTCTGCTCCAAAAGCTGCCCTCACATCAGTACGCGGGTTAGTGTCTCTCAACGCTTGCCTACATTTGCTATCTGCAAGCGGAACACCGCTGGAGGATATGCCGAGCTGCGAACTGCGATGATGTTCAATGGCGGCGAAATTCTCTCACCTTGAGGCTGTGCTTCACCTAAAGGGCCTCGAGGCGTTCACGATTTCAGCGTGGGCATCCGATTTGCCGCTCGCTCATCTTCTATATCGCCGCTCTTTCTGCTTATGCTTTCGACTCTTCCACTCATATTTGCCAGAGCTATTCCATTTATGCACCGCTACTGTAATGGTTGGTCCTCACTGAATCTGGTTCGGATGCATTGTCTATTATCGAGCTCCTGGCTTGTACTAGCTACCCTTCACGCCGTTTCTAGTTCTGTACAAGTAATCCTGTCACTTCTGAGCCACCAGCCATCCACCTATTTTATACTATCTTATGCTCCCGGACCATAGCATATAGTATCCCCTTTCCGCAATTCTTCCTAAAGTGCTTCAACCACAGCTTCACCCACTTATCAGCGACGCTAATCGCGTAGAGCCAGATAACGACAATCGAGATTGCCTTTACCTCGTCACAACCCTCATAAGCGAACTGTTACACTTACGTCCCTCCCGATATGAAGGGTGGAGGTACTTAACTGGGGCCTCTTGGGGCTTGGTTAGACAAGAACGTCAATCCCTGGGCTCGCTCTCAAGCTTCATATTATAAGCTTTACTTCCAGGATATAAACCCAAGACGGTGGGATCACACCCTGCCTAGACTTCTGTAACGCAATCCGGGGTCCTCGGGTTGGATGAGTGATGCATCTTATCTCGTCATGATAGCGAGGAATGTGCTCGACATAACCTTAACTACATACGATAATGCAACTTGCACGAATGAATCCGGTCATTTCTATATTAGTTGAACGAATATGGATGTGGTATCAGCAACAGTACATGCACCACAAGTACGAAAAGCATCGGGGCAATACTCCACCAGCCTTACGTCCGAACTCTGAATCTCGTCCGACGGCGCCATTATGCTTGCTGCCGCTCTCTCCGCCGGAACACTTCGTCGAGCCTGAGATAATTTGGCCATTGGGCGCAGCGTCATATCGTGAGTACTACGTACCCACAAGCAGGGTTGAGCCCGACACACGTTCGTCGTCGATGCTCTCAACCTACGTATTTTCGAATACCCAGAGTTGCCCTAGCTAGGAGTAGGAAGGGAAGAACTCGGCTCGTAAAGAAGAGGGAAAAAAAAGATAAAAGAGATATGAATAATACCCTGGGGTAATGAGCTGGAATCGGTTCATTTGCTCTGGAGAACGAACGTTTCTGATGATTGCTTTTGATGGCGGGAAATCTTCGAGTAAAGGGACACAAATAAATGGTGGGCGTATTTTAGGATCCGGTTGACTACTGGAGACCCATTATTTTCGTAGCACTCGCATTATTGTGGATGCTAGGTACCGATTAACGTGTCAGCCGAGGTGCATTTTTGCATCTTTGCAATAGACAAATCATCTGTCTTGAATGCAGAAATCAAGATATCTTCACACATGTGAACGACGACTGATGGAATTGCTACATGTCAACAATTCTACATGAGGAAGGTGAACAGGGGGATAAGTTTGAAAAAAAAAATACATAACGCCACATCAGGTCAAGAACAGCGTTGCAGAACGCGATAGGAATGAGGTGGAGGAAGAGAACATTAACGTGGAAAGTCATTACGATCATAAGTAGTTAAATTTTTTAGGGGGACTAATGGCATCTGAGAGCTGGGAGATTCGTGCGAAGAGGAGTGCGAATGTCCCACATCAAGCTCTCGTGGGATCCTGGTGAACATATGCACCCTTTCCACCAGTGAAGATATCCTGCAAAGCCGGAGCACAAGGGCATTAGTACATTTCATGTCGAAAAGGAGAGGGCGCAAGGCCATCACTGAAAAGGGCTGCATACCTTTATAATACCCTTCGTGATCTGCACAAGTGCCATTCTACTTTCCCAGAGTGGATAGATGACCACAATAAATGCAGAGCAGAAAATCCAGATGATACCGACAACCACCCAGGCGGTCAATCCCGCGGGGCCGTATACGACAGAGGAGAAGAAGAGAGGTAGTGGCACAAGGAGAATCATAACTACGAACTAAAGCCCGACGAAGCCTCAATTCAGAAAACAGTGGTAAGGGGCGATAATGATGCTTACCAGACTTAACGAAGACCAAGTAGCGAAGTTGAATGCCTGCCTCAAACCCTCGGGATCGAGTTCGTTTATCTCATCCTGGGCTCGGTAGGAGTCGTGGATACTGTTAACATCGGTGCTAGCTTTAACGACGATTCCTGCTTCCCTCGCCTTCTTTTCATCGTCATGATCGGAGGCTTTCTCGTCCCTCAACCCAGGAGACTCGTCCTGTAGAACTGGTTTGTTGATCGCACGGGTCACCTCAAAGTCGAAGTTGTCTGGCCACTGTCAGATAGGGTTAGCTTGAGAACCAGAAGAACGAGGGGTGGCATGTGCTTACAATGAAGGAAGTGACAACAGAGACGATGGCACCAACGCCAATGGAAGCCAGATTGCCTGCCAGCATCTCGTAATCACCACCGCTTGTCTGGTCACGAGGATTTATTAGAATCATGACCGGTGAGCTTTAGTATTAAAGACGTACCACGACAGTGACGACATTGTCATTCAAAGTGGCCGTTGTAACCAACCAAGCAATGAGACCAGCAAAGAATCCAGCAACTGAGCCACCAATGCATCCCCACTTGTTCGCCTTGCTCCAGGTGATGCAAAGTGCAATTGGTGCGACACCTGAACCCAGAACAACGCCCATGAAGGTCTGGGCAAAAAGAGCCGATGCGTTAAAAGGTGTAAAACGGATAGAACAATGAAAAACATACATAAAGCCACCCCATTGATACACCAATATAATAGAAGATGATACCGGCCAAAGCACAGACAAGTGCGTAGAAGGCGACCTAAGTTTGTTGTGAGTCAAAGTGTTAATCACGATTCAAGAGGACGCGCCATCCAGTGTCCCATGCGAAGGATTTGGGCTTCTGTGGCATTGGGGTTAATGTACCTCTTCACAGATTATTCAGGATCAGTTGATCTTGGTGAACGAGATTAAGTACGCACCTTGTACACATCATAAGTCAGCAAGGAAGAGACAGCAATCAGCTCAGCTGAGCAGGCGCCTGCATGAATGAACAAAGTTAGGTCAGTAACCATAATGGAGGGAAGCACTCACTCGTAACAGCCAAGAACAAAAGCACCAACAAAGCAGCGGCACCTGACTGTCCAAGCAACGCACTAGCAGCAGCGGCAGCCGGTAAACCTGCAGATACATCTGCCGGGGTCAACTCCTTCATGTCAGGATCGCCTCTGAGAGCGACAGCGGCCAACCCCATTGTCGTCGCCATCGTGAACGGAATAGCGAACCAAGCCAGGCCACCGAGCAGGTAAGCCTTCACGGTTGTAGCAGGCCTTGAGGCAATAGCTCTTTGCCAGTACGCTTGATCCTGGAAAACGGTCGCGAAGTTTCCGATGATGTTGATTACGCCAAAGATGAGACCATTTTTTGATCTCATTGTCACGTAGGAACCTTGGGCATTTCCTGGGACTGGAGCAACTCTGGACACTTCACTGAGTAGTTCATGCATTTTTGTCGGTGAGCCGATCTTGGGAGAGGTAGCATAGACGGTAAAGATGAAGGTCTATTCAGGTGGGTAGTGTTAGACACGGAGATAATCACAACGCTCAAGGTTGTACGAACCAAAATAATAGCTATCAAAACGGATGTATGTGTACTATAAGATAATGATAGGTCAATCAGTCAACGTGAAGGTTATACAAAGAGGCGTTACACTCACTAGTCGCAAAGCAAAGTAGATCTCATTCCACCGACAACGACGTAAATAGCCACACCAAGAGGGATCAAGAAACAGGCCTGAAAGGCAAAATTACCTCAACAAAGGACAATCTAGTGGGGCCGCGATACTCACTGCAATGGTGCTCATGCCAGTTAGATCTGTAACCGTTGCTGAACCACCCAAAATCAGCATTGAGCTGACAATCACATTCGTTGCCAAACTGTAGGTTTGGGGAAGTTAGAGGGAGTTGCAGGAGCCAATAAAGCCGATACGCACCCAAAGAACATGAAGACGAGGTGCGCAACTTTGCCCCATCGTTCACCAACGACCTCAAGCCATGTATGCGCGTAAGGCGCGTTCATTTTCAGCTTAGCTGCCAACTAAAGCAACAGTGAGCTGATGGACGCGGAATGGTGAAAGAGCAGCTCTGAACTTACCATGGCGAATAACAAGATTTGTACAGTTGCACCAGCTATTCCATTCCCATTAATAATATTTCACGTAACAGAGATTTTGGACTTGCCTCCATACCACCATGGACCACTGATACCTAAAATTTATGAGCACAACCTCATATACGATAGTCTGAGTCATCACGTACCAAACTTATACGCCACTGCACTACTTTGGAGCTAACCATTATGAACGGTTACGCAAATCAATATGCGATCCCATTCAATTTAGACAACGTACCAAAGTAGCAGCCCAGGTCCAAGCGGATACAATACCCGAAGCAATAAGGCCAGGTTTGATACTTCTCGAAGCACTACTGAACTCCTCCGAATTCTTCGGCGAAAACGCCGTATAACGTGCTTGAATGGCGGTGATGCCAATCATGAACACGCTGAAGAACAAACCGATCCCTGAGAAGAAGCATGTGAGCAATGACTGACGAGCGATCTGGGGAGTGGCAGACGACATACCCACGACTGAATGAAGTTATGATGGCCGTAGAATGAAGCACATGGAACGGATGAGTTCAGTTGGGCTCAGTATGAGATTTTGGGGTAAGATAAGACGAGAACTGATCACTTACCAACACCATATCCAGCACCTTGAGGTAAGATATATTGGGACATGACGGAAGCACGGCGAAGATGTCTCGACTATCCAGAAGAGGGTTGTACAATCAGTCGTCGGAGACAGAGAGAAGCTCGCCTAAGGAGAGCTGGGACCAGCTGTGGCAGAAGAGAACGAGAGGGGAGGACTTCGGCCTGCAAGATAAATCGGTTCAACTGTTCGTTTCCGTTTATAAGCCCCCACGCTGAAGCACCCAAGATATTTCTTCTTCCAAATTGAGGCTGAATGTGGATCGAGAGGAAACCCTGAAGTGGGATAGCATCACGAGAGAGAGGACGCTAACGGCAGCTGTGTGTGAGGATTCCTTATCTCTTGTTGGACAAAAGAAGTTCGAGGCTTCGATGGGTGCATGGCGATTGGTGGGATGAGTGTGATAAGGGGATAAAGAAGCACCAAACCCAGTCATATCATTACCGCCACACGCCAACGACTGATAGCAGCGGACACTGTTCGAGAATGAGTGCCTAGATAAGTTCCTAGGCAATGGACTCCACTTTGATGAACAGGGACGTAGTATTGAGAGTGCGAATTCAATGCCAATTTGATTTTCAGGTTCAATATGAAAACTACCCCAGTAGGCCTCGAGAGATGTCGACTCCAGCGAAGTCTATTGATAAACATCGAAACGAGGTTGAGAACGGCCGTCGAGAGCGACTCGTGTGATCAATTCATGATGCTAGCCCTTGCATGCTTCAGTAATTCCGGGGAAATTGCGATTCATGTCCATGGAAAATCAGCCGGTCCCAAAACCTCCAAATTCCGCTGTACGCTTGAACGTAGGTCAATGTATTCTGAGCGCAATTTTCGTGGACCGACGACGATGAGAACAGTGGTGATGGTTGGACTTGAGGTTGATCGGCTTTTTCCGTGGTGCAACAACCGTGGCCAGCCACACTTTGAGCCTCTGCGAGTCGTACTCACCTACGTCCACAATTTGTAGTGAAACTGCTCTCAAAAAGTTGCTTCTCTTGCGCTGCAGCACTCACTCTACGCGCTTGAGTGCGCGTCATCAGCAGTTGGCTACCCACCAGCCACCGGTTGTGAGAGCTTATCGGCCGATTGTTTCCTATCTCTGCTCGCCACCACACGGTCACCACCTGACCGTAACCCCTCCTCGAAGCTGATAAAGGCCACATTGATAAGTGAGAGGAATGCTAATCCCTGCCCATCACTCGCTAAAGTCCATGCCCAGCCAGAAAATGGCCGTCGTGTCCTGTGTACCTTGACAGTACCTTGACACCCGTACTAGTCCTGTGATAAGACCCCATTGTTTAGCCCTTCTGAACGTCACCTTTGGGGCGCCACAAATATAATGCCTCGTAGCTCTTCCTGTGATGGCATATTGCGGCCATGACAGATGTCTAGTAAGCCCCCTGTCAAGAAGATAAGGGCGTCGTGGTCTAAAGTAGCACTTCTGTGCCCAGGAGCTCTGGAATAGGGTATCGAGCGTGTGGCGTGATAGAAATAACGAAAGGTAAACGCGATTATTGGCAAGCAAATTGAATTGAGTGAGTGACGTACTCTAACGGCCCTAGAGTCAACCACCCCACAACAATGCGGGGGATCCACAGCAGTACGTACTAGCGCTCCCCCAGTGAACAAGTGACTCGTATACGTTATCTCTGACCTGTGCTGAAAACCCTTCATTGTGCTGGCATCGTAATTCTTCGTGACGGTCATACAAGTAAAATTACAGTACTACGATAACAGACCAGCCAGTAGCAATAAGTATGCACAAGAACGGGAAGAAATTAGTACTACAAACAAGTATGTTAGCAACCAAGAATGATTCTTGAATCCAGAAACGGCGAGAATCCTACTACATTAATACGGCCGAAAGACGCCGCAATCAAGGTACTCCACCCCGTTACACCCTGTTCACTGAGAAGCCCCACGACTCCCAGCTCCATTTACGTTAGCCGGCGAACGAACACCCACAACAACAGCACTCCCATAATTCCTAACCGTATCCTTCCACATCATGACCGCGTTCGAACTCTTCTTCTTCGGCGTGAGAGGTATATACTCTCCAAACCCATCCTCTGCATCCAAAGACCATTTATCATAGGCACCAAACTCCGGGTCCAGCTCCTGCCCAGCTGTGGACGACGTGGGCATTCCGAAGCCCTGGTGAGTGCGACTGGTTGGTGAGAAATTCACCATGGTGTCTTCTTCGCCTTCGATATAGGCACCCAAGCCGGAGGTGGAGATGGACATATCTTCTTGTGCCCAACGGATTAGACGATTTTCGTGGATTCGCGAGTATTGAGATCTTAGCCTCGACCTCGTGTTAGGGAAGGGTAGGTGGAGGTCCATCGAACTGAGAGCGGGGACAACAGAGATTATCCTCAATTTGATCTGATTGAGAATGCGGAGGGACCTTTGTCGGAGAATGGGTGAGGAGGATAGAGCGAGGACAAAGAGTGCACAGGTACTATACGGGAGTTGCGTGAGCTGAGAGTACGTTATATATGAACGAGCAAACGTACATTAGCGAAAAGAGCGCGAAAGCTATCCTCCTGCGTGCAGCAGCCTTTGAGCCGTTGTCCGACTGCAGTCCGTCTCCCCCGTTCTGTTCTTCATTATCTTCGTCATTCTCCCTCTCATCCGCCGAGTCCATCGCGACGAGTTTAGCATCCCGCGACGATTCAGAACCTGCAGGGGTATTAATGGGACACCCATAGGGCGTTACCCATTCAAATGAATGTATGCCTAGTATATGATTGTAGTTAACGAGTCGAAGTTGTGACGAAACCTAAGCAAGAGAGGTAGTCAGCACTAGTTGGGCCATGGCCAAGCAACACCTACCTCGGAATTAGGGCAGATAAAACGTATTGAAGCAAATTGAGGACGCGGGTGAGATCCTCTATAGCCACCAGTTAAGTATAAGTCAAACGAAAAAGCTTGTGAACGACTCGTCAAATTAGTGGCACAAAGGGTGTTTAGTTGGGGATGCTTACATTCATCCTCATTCTCGATCAAAGGTATTCCGGCAAGGGCAAGAGGATCATCAGTAGTGGATACAGTTGTGCCGGAAATGGGTTGATCTAATGTTGTCACTAAAGACTCTTCATTCGTATTTATCGTTTCTGTGTTAATTTATTGGTCGGGTTTGTGTTCAATGAACTCGTAAGGCATGAACTTACGAGACAAGCACAACCAGGTCCCTTCCCCGCACTAGCCACGTGATCAGATAAGATAAGATTAATCAAGATGTTTATACTCACCGCAGAATCTTTGCTCTTCCCACTCCCATCCAAAGTCACAGTATATGTATATCTTTCCGTCACTACACCTTCTTCAAAACCGTCACTCGACTCCGTACCAAAGAACTCCCTCAACTGCTGCACTCCTTTCTCAGAATCGACCACCACTTCATGTGCCCCGTGGAACAGACCACAAATGTCGTAATCTCGTGCCGGAGACCCAACTCCTAAATCCTTAGTTGGCTGGCAACTTGAAATACCGCTTTCAATCCCCACCAATCTAGTCATCGCATGCGGTTGGTCTTGCATGATCTGGATAAGCCGGGGATCTTGTTCCCAAGCATAAGCGGCATTTGCGAAACATCCCAATCGTAAAGCAGGCGTCCAAAGAAAGGCCAAAAATACCAACGAGGGAATTAATCCTGGCGCCGAACGAGCGCTACGGGTCCGTGTGATTGGTGACATAATCTTCACAAGTCGACCGTGAGTGGGTGTAAGAGCTAATCTCGAATTATTTCGTGTTCGTTGCAGTAATTATCCGCTGTTACAAATACGAGGAAGGTAAGCTCCGGTAAGTTGATGGAGAATTAGTCGTGGATAGAGCGGGGTATAATTAGTGAGTTCGGCTTGGGGGTGGGTCCGAGGTGAAGGGCTTGAAAGCTTGAGGGGGAGTGCTGTCGGGTTATACAGCTAGAAGCGACGTCCTCAGGAATAGGTGATAAGAATAAAGATATGAGGCGAGGATGACGCTAGTGGAATGGAGAGGAATGATGAGAAGGAAGTCGGGGTTGCGGCGGTACGTTTACTCCGAAGAGATATGAGAGGGCGTGAGTGTGGAGCGGGGTTGAACGAAGATCCCGTAGGAGGAGAAAACGTATGAGGGAATGACAAAGCGTAGTCAAAAGTTCCAGTCACTGGTGCTCATATAAATGCCTCAGTGACAAAGCGGAAGGTACAGCTCTGCGTCCTAGATCCGTAAATAACGGGCTCGGAATTGCCTCGTCCACAGCTCCCGGGTCTTATCTTGAAAGTGACTGGCTGGCTTGCAATCAGAACTTTGGGGATGCAAAATGGAGGGGAAGAAAGAAAGCAATAGAATAAACCCAGGCTCGCAATAGATGCTAAATGTAGCTCGCAGGAAGCAATATGTGGCACTCGGCATTGGGCAGAGCATCACCATCTGGCAAATTTGGCCATGCAGTATGCCCCAGAAATTCCGAACCCGAGGCTCATACGGACAAGGCCGGTCACTGAGAAAGCGAAGTAAGCCGTAATCATCCACCCACTTGGCAGGACGAATGTGTCAAGAGAGAATGGTGCCGGCCAATGTCCAGACGCCAGTAGACCGAAACTATCCCAAGTTAGACGTCATTTCCCCATGCAGCAAGTCCATATCAATCAGGTGATGTTTCTTCCTATTGTCGGCGACGGTTGTCTGTAAGCAAGTGAGGTTTTGAAGTTAGTTCGGGAAGTGGAATAGAACGGATACTGATGTGGATAGCGGGCAGTGTGGAACTACTTAGGGTGCGTGGATTCGGAATACTTGAGGACATTGCAACGAATACGTACGAAGCGGGTGTGTCGCACACTCAAGCCGAGAGCCTTGTTCAGTTGATGGAGGTGGAGCTCGTATCTGTCAAAGATCAAGGTCAATGCGTCGTTTTTCGCTGAAAAGCATACTTGGAGCCACTGGAACTGGCAGGGAGTTGAATTAAGCTTACAAATCCACGTGGCAGCTACGCCATATAAAGGAACGGTACTTGCCGCCACCCTCCAGAGACACACATTCACGCTGAGTGAGGACATACTGTATATGCAAAGGCAGAGGATGTCGTTACGGGGAGGGGAGCGACGTCTATGTCACGTCCGTATGCCCCTAGATCTGCCACGACACTCGGTGTACAGATCGAGCCCCGAAACTTGGAGTATTGTACGTGCTTTTTGTACAAACAAATTTGAACTAAGAAACAACTAGCTTAAGGTATAACTTCAAGTAAAGTCCAAACGCTTTCAAACGTACAGGTTTAGTGCCCGACTCCATCTTGAAAAACGAATATAGTTCGCTACATTCGTTTCACAGATGGGAACGGGCACTGTAGTCACATCAATGCCTCTACAGAACTCCGGAACGAAGACTCACGTACCGATCTTTGCCTGTCATTAGCAATATACGGTATCGCTCACGCATTCATTCCCTGCCAAATCTGCAAAGCACGGATGCTAATTGAATCCCTATTTCCACCTGAGAAAGCGATTATTCACCTTCACTGATGGAAACGGGGACTCATCGTAGTAGGCTAGCAACTTCACCAATCTCGTGACACCCACTCTCACCGAAAGACCTAGAAATAATACGACGACATTTACTCTCTTACCGCTTCCCTCACCACAGTTCAGCCCGTCGGTCTCCACCACCTCAAAGAGACACCGAAACGCCCACTTGCCCTCATTCACCTCCACAAGTACAAATGCGCAGGTACATAGGCAAACGGAAGGAAGAGAATAACTGTAATGACTCCTGAGGTAAATTTTCAATAATGCGCTTCACCGTTGATCAGCACTTACCACGCTTCGGATACTAAGCCGCGTCCGCCTCTCTTGCGAGGATAGGCGACCCGCCGAAGTCTGACTTTGCTGGACCTATAAAAATATAAACACACCCAGTAACCACAAAGCCGTCCCTAAAATACACGACATACCCAGGAAAATAGTATACTCCACAAGACTTCGAGCCCTTTTCCACCCAACCACCCCGAGCTCGATACTATCTTACCGTAGTGTCCATGTCGTATCCCCTACACAATCTTGAAGGGGAATTCTCTCGAGGTCGCATACCTTATCCCAGGTCATCACCATCGCCAAATGTACGCGCAAGACATAAATGGAAGAGTAGCGTGAAATACTTACCAGGAGCAGCCATTCAACCCGCAGGATTGACTGTGCCCCTTGCGGGGCGATCGCAGTCCCTGTCGATCCTACTGTTGTAGCCACGTCCCAGGTTGCTTGCCGCCCAACCCACACCGTCTTGCACTGGGAGTCTTGGCGGGGATTCTCTTGAGGTCGGAAAGTTTGTTTCGGAAAGGCCAAAAACTAATATTGCATCGTGTCAGCTTTCAACGCGAGGCGATTTACGGAAAGTGAGTGGCTTACCTTAATTCGTATATTACATTCGAGGAGAGATTTACTGCGAGCACAAGTCAGTCTCTGGTGCGCCGAAAATGAGGACAACTTACGTTTGTTGATAATTAATAAAGGGCCCATTCTAAAGTTGTTGGGGATCATTAGAACTAGAGGGGAGAAAGGTTTGCGACACTTACTTTCCGCTCTCTTCCCTACCGCAATGTCAATGGCGGTAGGGAGAATTTTGGAGATCGCGATCTGACATTCAGACTCCAGGGCTCTACAGCATGGTCAGTCAAAGATGTACTCAAGGATATAAACGATACCGCGATAGCTATGATCCAAATGAAATACAAGTCGTCAGGAATACAGGCGGCTGACATAGGCGGTTGGCTCACCAGAGGATAGAGGGAGTTGCGTACGCAATTAGCTGCTGCACAAGAGTAACTGCCAGACAACTTGAAGAAAAATTGGCATGAGGGAAAGGAGAAAGAGAGCAGAATTAAAGTAGGCGAGTACCTTTGACGATGCAGTCAGCGACCTTGAAAACAAGCGGCGAGATTAGGCGGTCGCACCTTGGAGGGGTACATGTCATCGCGAGGTACCAATGGCGAGTGAGAGGAAGTGTACCTAGTCGGACGATATGGGCGGTAAAAGGGAAGCGAGGCAGGGTTGTCGAAAGGCGGGCTTCCGCTGGAGATGGTAGTGGTAAGAGGAAGAGTTGCTGAGAATAGAAGGAGACGAAGAGAGGGAGTTAATATACCATTCCTCACGTGCGATCGAATTATAAGATCGCTTAGCATGACGTTCTAGAAAGGTGGCTGAGTAGAAATGTGTTAGAAGAGGTTAGCAGAAAGCGAAGAGAGGTAAACATAGATTAAACGCATGCCTTGAAAACGTTGGTTGCAAGACAAGACTGATAGAGGGAAGACACGAGAACACGACGTTTGAAGGTTTTGGACAAGCACTCTAATTATATTACTTATAACTCAAATACAAAGCACCGACACGCAAAATACAAAATATACTCATTGAGTGAAATCGATACAACTCTCATACGTCTGGCCACCGTAAGCAAACCACCACCATTGAATGACACATGCACCAGGTTGGGAGCATTGCGTTCCAAGGTCAGGTATAGTAACAGTGAAGTTGGCTGAATAAGAGTTATTATAGTTGCGTAGTGGATAAAATGAACTTACTCTCATCAGGAGGCCATTCCCAAGGTGGGATAACTGAATCAGCATAGACGGGCCAAGTCTTTAAGGCAGGAGCAATGGCGCGCTTGGTTGCAGTGTTGTACTAGCAGATTTAAGTCTATTAAGCGACTCGATGGGCATCGGAAGGTGGCCAACTTACGATAGTGACATTCTATATGGGGTCAATCACGATCATACCATTGGTAAATATAAAAAATGGCGACGTGACCTGAACTTACAGCATAACCAGTATGGTGGGCCTGTATGTCGACATGGAACGCTATGGAAGTACCAGGAGGATAAACACGGATATTGCTGGTATTGTCTTCCCACTAAAGTGACGTTATATTAACCATTTAGCGTTACAGAATTCACTCACTTGATGACCTCTGCAGAAAAAGAGATGACAAGCTTCCGCATTATACGAAGAATCAATCTTTGCAGCAGCAAACTCAATCTACATGGGAGTTCAGCGACAAGTTGGATCAAACTTCTGATGCATCTTGAACTTACTGGACCGTTCAAGTCTAGCAGTGGGAGAACGATAAGTCACTGTATTGTTGGGAAGCTGGGAAGACTTACCGCCCTTTAGCACTTTGTGCACTGCGGAACCACAGGCAGCTAAGGTGGCGGAACCGATCTAAAGCTAACTTAGTGTGGTACAGCAAAGCAGGTCTATGTTACTCGCCTGACGCGGGGTGGGCGATTTGACTGACGCATGCCCAGTAGCCGTAGATAGGAGGCTTGCAAGAGCCAACGAGATAGCGGTGAGTTTGACCATTTTGCGCTAGGCCTATCGCTCTCCAAAAAGCTGCTGCGAGATTTATATGCTGTAGAGTTGTTCCCAACGGTCCGCCATCAGCATAGGAATAGTGGTGAATGGATGCGTTAGTAGCGGTCCGGGCAAACACACTCTTCCCGTTAAACAACTCTAATGATTGAATCATGCAGTGGTTACCTGGAACAAAGAATCTACCTCTTCGCAATCACTTCGGTTAATACCCACGGGGATACCACCGGGTCAGGTGGATTTCTTAAGCTTTTCATAAACCCGATGGCGGATCGTTAGGTATCCGGGACCTTTCAGCGGCACGGTGAAGGTTGTTCTCGCACTCGTGTACCGTATGCAGGTGACCAATTAGCAGGGATGAGTCTCCATTCCTCCAGTGATTGGGAATGCGTAATGACGTCGGATTCTGGCTCTTAACTAAATATGCCAAGGCGGGCATAAGTACTCATCGACCAAAAATTGTGTGTGAACTACCTTCAGATGACTAGGGTGAATTTGATCCTTGAAAGCCATGCGTTGCCACTATCCTAGGTTCGTCGATTGTCGTGGTTATTTTGGAGTTATTGCGAAGTTGCTCAAAAAAAGGGAAGCCGCGCTCACCTCTATTCAGAGCTGCTCAAATGACTCTCAGAAATCCTGATGCTGTTGGGTTTAACGCGTAGCGTATGTGCTGCGCGGTGTGTCGCGCAGCGCGCTCGGCAGTCATGTTCATCTGACATCATCGTGACAGGGTATAACTCTGCGTGACGCTCGTGACGGTGATTGGAGTCAAATGAGTACATCGAGCAGAACGACGACGACCTCGTCTCCTCCCATCCCAATCAGTCCTTTCACCATTTATTCAGACCCATCCGAGGCTACCTCTGACGAAACACCCGACCTTGGAGCTTTTACGACCGTTCTTCGCGAATGGAATCACTTACAGCCACCACTGCGCATTCCCCGCTTTCATACCTCTTCGAGTTCAGCAACGACAAGAACAGCACAAACACTACCTACAGACGCTCAGACACCTATCGAAGGGTCAACAGTATGGAATCACCTACCCATTGATACCTATTTCGATCCGCATTCAACAACAACCAACGGCGCTCAGACCAATTCTCCCCCGTTATCACCACCTCAGTCATCCTCCCCCCCTTATCCTCCTCACCGTTGGCGATCACACAGCGACGGAGAATTTGACTACAACTTTGAAGAAGAAGGGACAGAAAGCGCAAGGACAGTCGAGATAGACTCGGAACTCGATGCGGATTTCGATCTTTCAATGGAACAGCCGCCGTCGATTAAGATAGAAGACGGCTTTTCAGACAACGTAGAGCAGCAGAGGGGTGATGATCGTGGACCAGAAGCACCATCACTCGGATATCTGGAGGCAGCACTCAACTTTATTGCTGCAGAGCGTGCTAGATGGGCTGCTCAACGAGAGGCGGGAACCGCAGCTCCTGACTTGATAGATGTCGATACGGAGCTTAGTATAAGTGAGTAATTATGTTTCAGGGACACGAAAACGGGTGTTCACATCATTCCTACCTATCAGAGTCACGGAAGAGACGGCGCCAGAGGAGACGCCCGTCAAAGCGTCGTGGTGCTGATGGAGCATCCGCGTTTTTGTCAGCGGAGGAGGCTTCCATTGGACTCAGCCAAAGCACATCACCCATTACACCTACAACGTCGTCGTCTCTGCAAGAAGCCTCCGTGTCTTCGGTTCCTATTATTCCGTTTGATCCAGACTTACGTGAAGGCGCAAGCGCTGGCAATGTAGATCGAGATAATGTGGAGGAAGAAAACCCAAAAACTCAAGTACACCCATCTAAACAGCCGCACGACGCGCATATACCTACGCTCAGGACACGTCGTGCCGAAGTCGACCTCAGTGACACCATCGACTACGAAGAATCACGGTTGATTAGTTCGGGATTGGGTACAGGGATAGGGTTGCGAAACGCTAAATCTACCCCACATCTGCGTTCAGGGGTTGTGGAGGAGAGTGAGAGCAGTGCAGCAGATAGTAGAGATCGTGCGATAAAGCCAACCCAAGGTACAAGGGACAAGTCGAACGCCGGGACTTCTGCCGTCAGCGATGCCAAATCCTCGTCCATCCATCACAACCCATCTGCTCTTTCACCCTCTGCAACAACTTCATCGTCTGTAACTGCATCAAAGAAGTCCAAGACCAAAGCAAAACCTCTTCATGTCATATCACCTGCTGCAATAGCCGAACCTGAGGTGGACTCATCCTCCAGCCCTGGGGGACTCCACCCTCAACCTCCTCATGGGGCCACACTGTCTTTCACGAATTTGGCCGGACGTCCCCTTACTCTGCATGAACAACATGAAAGATTTCAGCAACGTCTCCGAGAGCATCACTCCAAGACGAAGATTGCCACTGAACCCTCAATAAGTCAGGCAGTTGAACTCCACATCACTCATCAGCATCACCGCCGCCATAGAAGCAGGTCTACACGGAGGCAGAAGTCAAGTAGCTTCGGTGGCAGTACGGGGTCTCCAATTTCGCCAGTGGGAAACAAGAGTGGATATAGGATGGGCGACGATGAAACTATATTATCATCACTCAGTAACGGACGTCGATGGAAGCTGCATGGTCTCACGAAGAAGCTAATACAGGCGTTCCCTGAGGACAGAGATGATTTGGATAGAGTCTCAAGGCAGCTAGTCGGAAAGAAGGGGGACAAACTAGCAGGGGACGGGAATGAGAGCGGGTTAGACGGTGCTCGCTTGAAAAGCGAAGATGAAATTTTGGTTGTGCCATCAAAAGTGAAGTCAAAGACGAATGAAGAAAACATAAATCAAAAAGAGGAGGGGAGGTTGATTCACGTATTCATTGATCAGTGAGTTGTCTTTTCGGTTACCTTTGCTTTCCATTTCCTCCCATGTACGAAATTTGTGAATGGCGGTGTTGTATTATTCAAATTCGCTGTCTTGTCTGCCGGATATGTTCTCGATGTTGCTTCTGGGTATGAATGAATGCGTCCCATTGTATCATCAGGCGCATATATCTGGCCGTCAACTCGCAAGATCCTCTCGCCATATCGTCCGGGTTATGCCTCGTGTTCACTGCACCCCTCACAACGTAAAAACCGATCGCTGACCATTTTCGTTCTTTTTTTCTTTTACCCGATCTACCAACTCTGCATCGCACCCACGTTCTATCTACACATGGCTACTGGAATGATCCCGTCCATTGATCCCCGCAAACGATCTCCTTCTATCACCCCGTTGACCCCAACAGTTCTAATATCTTAATCGGGCTTTTATCATACCTTAAACGACATCCAATTCAGAAGAAACTGCAACGCGGCTCAAATGCGAATACTAATGCAACATCAATATCATCCACGACTCTTTCCGCATCATATCAGAAGAAGAACATATCCGTGTACAATAGCCAATCAAGTCATAACATTCAAGATACCAATACCTACGGGTACCACGGTGCCGGATACACCACTTACGATTCGTCCAATGCAATATTAAACGATTATACTTATGCCACGACATCGAAAGCCAGGGGTGCTTTCTCATCTACAGAAGAAGAGGGCTACGGGAATTCTAATTATTATCAGCGCTATACTAGAAAGAAGAATGCGCAGCACAAGTCGACTCATTTCTCGGAAACCTTTGGAGGCGGGGAGTTGGGTTTCGTGAATGCCATACTGGAGAGTGGCGGTTATACCAGCGGAAGTACCAATTACTATAGCGATGGGGGTAAAGGAGATAGTATAAGAGGAGGGACTAGAAGTGGAAGTGAGCGCTCAAAGAAGAAGTTTACGAAGAAGATGTGGCACGCTGCTCTGGCGCTGATACTGGAGAGGGGAAGACCTGTTCAACGTAAGCATGCTTGGTTGACGTTTGAGGAGTTTTTGACCTGATAATTCATTCATCACAGGCCGAGTGGTGGTCACTTCCAGTCCATTATATCAGCCTCTAGACGCAATGGAGCGATTAGGATACGAGGTTAGAATCTATTTACGAGTACCGGATCTCGGAGATGGGATGGATAGAGATAGAGAACGCTATAGGGCAGGATTGCCCATTGCAAACGTAGCCGCAGGGCGTACGGATACGAACACAAGATCTGGAACGACAATATCCAGAACGACCGCTGCAACCAATGGTCGCACGTCACCGCCGACTCCTTCCTCATCACCCACCAAGCAGAGCTTTTCGGGTGCTGGTGGTAGCTTCAGAAGCAAGAAGAGGAAGGGCAGGGCAGATCTGGGGAGCATTGGAGGATTTGTCACTGATGAAGGGGTCTCTAGTGCTTCATCACATTATGGACGTCATCTTGGAACGTCCCCTTCGAATCACAATACTATCAACTTGGGGATTTCACCTCCCAAGAATGCGCAAGCTTTATCGACCCCGCAGAGGGTCAAATACCGCGAGCAAGGAGTGGACGAGCTACTCCAATTGAAGCTTCATCAGGCATTGGCTGCGACTGATGAAGTACCTGAAGGTGCGACGATCGTACTCGCGACCGGAGATGGTAATGTCGGACAGTTTAACGAGGATGGTTTCTTGGGCCCTGTGAGGACGGCATTGCGAAGAGGATGGAGGGTGGAGCTGGTGGCATGGGAGGGCGGTTTAAGTAAGTCTTCCACCATCGCTTCACGATATGAACATATATTGATATTTTTATCTCAGGTCGCGCATGGAAACGAGAATTCGGAGAAGGTAGTGAGTGGTGGGAGAAGGGGATGTTCAGAGTCATTCATTTGGAACAATTCGCGAGCTTTTTGGTGGATGTAGATGATGAACTCATTTAAACCGATCTCCGCCAGAGCGCATCGAGATAGGAGGTCCCAACACCTCGCTCCTCCCATGTGCTTTCACGTCTCAAAGTTTCAGCATTGCTTTTCACGCTTCAACTTCCATCTGGTCTGAAACCCCGATCCATTCTTCGTGATTTTTTTCTGCTCACATCGCCTTCAATTGTTTATAACCCCAGCTGGGATTGATGCTAAGCATTCGTCTCAAGGTGGTACGTGGCACCAGCGCCACTATTTATAGTTGCAGCTCCGCCTCACCACTCCCGGGACCGGGGCCTGGAAGAGGATATCTGTTGCACCTTTCATTGGATATATTTGAGATTGTATTTGCTGTAGTTATCCTGCTCAATGTGCTTTGTATACATTTCACTGTAGCTAGTATCAAAATTCAGATGGCTATTTAATATGCCAACAAGACGTCTAACTGGACTGGCGTACTTGCAAGAAACGTGCTTCAAGCAGCTCAATACTATACATTCACACGAACCTACAGACAAAGAATTGCGAATAGCATTGACAAGCTGAACCTAAATCAACGCAGTTTCTTGGAAAGGCATAAGTTGCATACTAAAGCCAGCATCCAAGGTGTACTCACTGTGATCGTGATAAGGAGCATCTATGCCCTGCTAGTACGCCATGGATCAGTTTAAACTCGGTATGCTGCCTGTGATTTCTCTCCCTCTGTCAGGACTTGCCACATTTTCTCGTAGCCTAATTGCTTCCATTCGTTGGCTGACCTCGTGTTCCACTTGTCTTTCTTCGACGTGAAGACCAGGTTTTGGTCATTGAAGACCCAGTCTTTAACCACAGGGGCCGGTCTCGCCGTCACGGATTTAATTTCCTTGCCTAGTATACGCGAAGATCAGAGGGCGATTGATACTCCTAAATATGTGCTACCCACGAATAATGTTGTGCGTGAAGTTATCGAGATTCTGTTATTGGAATAAACGTAGATGAAGGATGTGGTACCGCAGAACTCAAATTGTCACTTACGAGATCGTTTATATCATATCCAAAAGGATCTGTGGGAGTTATTTGAGTAAGGTATGCTACTGGAATGACTTCCTTGATCTTACTTTCGATCTCTTCGCCTGCAACGAGGAACCCAAAGAAGAAGTAGGTCTACCACGGTATTGATAAATTGTTCGTCACACGAATTCAGATTCCACGTACGGTGACAATCGTTCCAGGAATAGTGATCCATCCGAGGCTGTTGTAGAGTTGGAAAGGCTACAACCAAGTTAATTCGATAGGGATCCCATACGGTGACGAAAGTACGTACCAACGCGAGACAGTAGAGAGTAGTGATAGTCCAGAGGTGACCAGAATACCTGTGTCGGGTAAGAAAAGTCTATGAATACGGCTTAGTAATAACGTACGAGAATGGGATGGGTGTTGTTGAAATCCTTTCAAGGTCAGTCAGGCTCTCCACGAATGTGTTCACCGCAGCGAAGAGTGCGTCTACGATTGGTTGAATGGTGCGTGGGCATCAGGCCAGGAGAAGGACACGTACTCATTGTAGGGACATCCATACCGCCTCGTCGTTGTAAGTTCGCGATGTAAGAGCTCTGAAGTCACAAGTTTAATTCGCATCCTATGTGCATAGTATAGTAATACCCACCAGGTATACGGATATCTCAACGGGTATATTATTGCGGGCTGCCTTGCGGCTGTAAAGCTTGGCTCGTATACGAGCCCCCGCTGCTCTTTTCCCTTTGGAACTTATCAAATTAGCAAGCCAGATTGGAAGGATGTCAGAAAAGCTGAAACCAGGAGGGTTGTAGCTCGGGAGTAGGTAGGGAGTTGACTGAGTTTCCGGCCTTAATGTAGTGTCACTAGCCCCTCTACGGTGACGAATAGAACCGCGATTTGTGACCGGGAGAGGCAAGTAATCACTTTGCTTCTCTCCGAGGTTTCGACTTTGGGGGGGCATTGGCGGAGGTGTTTGCGACGACTGCAGGTCAAGATGGTAGACGGAATAGTAGAGATCTCTATGAGTGTAGTTGTTATCGCCTGTTGAGAATGGGCGAAGGGAGGCATACTCATAATAGATACCGTCTTCTCCCCGCAGATAGTGCTTAACGGCCACAGCAGCAGCTTCAACAAGGTTAAGCATTGTCTTCTTTTCAATGATGACTTCGCCTCTAAACTTGTCAATTTCTTCATCAGTTTTTTTGTCATGATCCACTGGCAATTCTGCAAATCCGTGAGGCTTGTGATTATAGCAAGTAAGTCACATCACCCACCTGGGACATGAACCCAAACAACACGTGCCAGCGTTCGGCATGAATGTATGATTCGAGCCCATTGAGTCCTTCCTTGGTTGTATTTCTCGTATGCGGATGTAGTACGATACGAAATGACGAAACCAAGCACAGTACCAACACTTTGCGATAGGATGAGCGCAAAATTCCAATGGGCAAACGACCGATCTTACGCAGTAAGCAAAGTAGGCTGGATGCTGAGTTTGTAGCCTTTTTCATTAAGTATTGTGATCAAGACCGCCCAACCGGCATAGAACACGAGCAGGTGCCAGGTTCCGAACAGCGCCGACGCTAATAATGCATTCAACGTCGAGGCCACAAATGTAGGTCCCTCAACAACGCTGCAGTAGAAATTTGGAAAGCGGCGATGAGTGAAAGAGAAGGAAGGTGGTAGGCGGGTGCTTAGCACTTACGGAAGCCTAGCCGAAATTCCAGTATGTGGTGGAGACAACAAGGTATCAGACCTCGTCAGGGGACGATTCGACTAAAAAATGAATGGAAGCCTTCAGCTCGTAAGAAAGGGCGTACTTGTTGTTTAGGTGCATCGAATGTAACACTAAGGGAGGGGGTTCGTGCAGAATCCATGGTGGTGGAAGATGAGATAGGGAGTGGGGATTGCACTCACCCTTGACCCATTGCTTTATGTACCAGTTTAGCCGCAATGAGGCAACAGCACTAGATTCCATGCATATCGATTCGAGATGCGATGCATCTCGGCGAGTTGCAACAATCAGGGGCAACGACCGCCCGCGGCCTCATAGTATGCCTTCCATGCCAAATGAGGACTCATAATGCACGAGCAATCAGCGATAAGTGAGTGCATCAATATCGTGGACCTCTCAATCCATGCCCTACCCTTGTCAAATGCCTGAGTATGGACGTAATGGCATGAAAGTTCTCTGTTTATCCACCATCGCAATTATATTCCTAGTAAAAAAAAAGAGGTGCCCCCAAAATAGGATAACAGCTGCTGATAACGATCATGGTGAGTGGCCATCTCGGTCGGTCTATTTTAAGTGGAAAGACGGGCGCAGGGATATTAATAGCGATGCACGTTTCTAGGGGTGCACAGCCGGAATTTACCGAGAGACAAGACACGTAGAGTGAGTGTAGAAACTTATGTAAGGGTTATGATGATGGAGTGAATTCATATACTAGTAATATACAATGCTCTAAAGGGTTACTTCGGCTTTGCCAATGCAATTAATGAGTACTATCG
>KB722754.1:0-73786 GCA_000349905.1 Volvariella volvacea V23
ACCTCCAGCTTATACACACCCACTATATTCCAACCCCCCAGCTTACCGGATAGGCGCTCGCATATTGCATAAGCCCCTGGTGTCCGATGTGCAACTAAGGGGTCATTTGAACTTGATCGGTACCTTCTTTGAGTTGAAGAAGAAATTAGAAGCTAAATTCATGGATTTGCCTGTGTGTGATAATAGTATGCCACAGGACCCCAACAGGAGATGGGGTTGGTTCATTGGCATCGCTGTAGTTCGGGAAGGTCAATGTGTGGACGAAAACAATTTACCACCACCAGATATCATGATGGTTGGTGACTATCCTTACACACATATATATACCAACTAATTGGCTGTCAGGTTTGGCACGCATACCTCTTGAATCCGCAGTAAGTCTTGGCTCTCATAGACCAATTTTTTGAACTCATGACTTCTGCGTAAGCCGTTATGCAGATAATTGTGAGCGTGTTCCACATCTAAGGAACCTCAGATACTATATAGGACCCCGTTTGATGTTTATCGTGGTTAGTCACTATACCTAGCATATAGTTGATTCCGCGCAACTCACGGCACGTGTAGCTAATGGAGGGTAGAGGGGTATTTGAAGAACCTCTGGATTCAAAAAGGTATCAAAACTGGTCCTCCAGCACGGGACTGGCATTGGATGCTTTAGATTGTGGGACACAGCTCCGGAGAAAGACAGTCTGTTGCCCTCGCTGTTTGGGGACGATGTCAGTCGGTGCGCTATTCCATTCGCCTGCATTCGGAAATGGGCATTGCATCTCAAAAATGTTATACCATTTCTTCCATACGTAGATCTGACGAATCAAATCGGGACCGGCTACATCCAACAGTTTTCAGCAGCCTGTAAATTTACCTTTTGCGATGGATTTACAATTACAAAGGAGGCCCTTGGTATATGAAAGCTTGCGGCAGACATAGCGAACAAATCACTAGATTCATACTCAGCGTACGCCTTCTTAATCTCCATATAATCCTGAAGTGCTAACTATGCGTGCTTGTTGACACTTACAGTAGCACCATTTATTCCGATAAATGGTACGATCGTCAAAGCGCAACCGCAATGAAGCAACAGATATACACGAAATTACTTCAACCCCCACCTTTGAAGCGGAAGGTCGAGAGTAATTACTTCGCTGGTGAAATTATGAGATATTCACATGCAGTGGCATCACAACGGCTTGCTTCAATTCTGGAAGGCAAGAACCGTAGATTGTACGTATCCCGTTATAGCTACCACAACAAGCTCATTAAGACTGTTGTTGTATAGACAATTCCGTATTATGTGCGCCTATTCAGATGATAAGCCCTTTTCTTTGGACTTGGAGCTGTAAGTTCGACCACAACTCGGGGTGCGTCAACTTACCATTAGTAGGTGTTGCGCCAATCATCTTTTATTGAGAAAATGGGAAGTCTAGGATGGATAAAACCTGGTTACTTTGACGGTCCCGAAGATGCACTAGTTTTACAGCATGCGATAGCACGTTATCATGCGTTCGTGTCACCCTTCATTTGGGTCCTTTTCGTGCTTGCTCATTTTTTTTGAATGTAGATTTCTCGACCTGATGTAGTCTTCGCCGGCGTCATTCCTCGTGCCAACGCTTGATATCGCATAACACACCCATCAGCTCATACCACTCGAGTATGAGAAGGATTGCATGAATTTCGTAGGAAGATTCATTGACCAGTAAGTACAAAATCCATTTCTCTAATGCCCATACTTTGAACTGCTTCAATATAGTGACGATAAAGTAGAAGAAGGCTCCCTCTCCACGGCCTTTGATATGACTTTTCGAGCATGGAAAGACCGTTTTGGCCTTAGCTATACCTACTGTGGATGCTCTATCCCAGGGGAAACAATAGGGCGACAATTATCTCGTTTAATCCAATATTCTTGCGAGTCTTCACATCAAAGTGCAACGCTCCCACTCGTTCCTATCTCCGGTCGTCACGACTTGATATTAGCAACACACCCAAGTGATCGAGTCCTCGAGGTAGTTGGGTAATGTCTCGACCTCGTGAACCAAAAGATGTAGCCTCAGCAGCATGCTGAAATAGCCATAATGAGGAGTGTGATAAGTCTCATCAGGGGAAAGGAGCTGTGACCTTGCCCTGCTCACTGTCAACGCACTGTCGTCACCCTGTGTGGAGTATGCGGCTGATTTGGTACTGACCTCAACATGTGCCCACGGCGTGTGTCGTTCCCTGACTTCTATGTGCTTGTTAGGATGCAAACACATCGGATGACAGGTTGAAAGAAGGGCACATGTCTGTGTATGATTGATGAGGTTATGGCTTGGCAGCGCTGAGTTACAAAGAGTAGACTTTTCCAGAAAGTGGGCAACCGTATAAACGCACCCTAGACTGAAGCAAGCGCAGAGCACATAGGGTTTTTACTCCCGGGCTTGAACGAATCCGACTTTTTTCTATGAATGGAAGTTAGAAGCAACGCTGTCCTCATATCCAACCCAACGGTGGCGTGTCGTGTGCGGCATGCGACATGAGGTAAGTCCTTCTAAAGTATACACCATGACGACGATGCCTTGTAAAGACTCGACAATAGCCCCTGACCATGAGTCACGGGGAACACCGAGAGGGAGTCCCGCATGTCGAATCGACCATTCAATTGAGATACATGGCTGCGGGGTTTATCGGTAGGCATTGAATGGTCAGGGACGACAGTGGGACGCCATTGACCCAAACACCCTGCGCAGCGGACGCAATGTGAGCTTTATATCGACGTGCAGAAACAAGAGGATGCCCCACTCTGTCTTCGATCTCTTACTCCCCTCCCGCAAGTAGCTTTACTAGTAGCAGGTGCATATACATCCCCTGTATACATCTTACTCGACCAGAAAACCGCTAACTCAGCCTATTCAGCATCAGTATTAATATAACATGGACAAGCCATCTAAACGCGCCCACGCAGTTCTCAATAAAACCTTGGAACTGTTCGTCTTCAGCAGACATGTATACCGCTATCGAATTTCCGACATACAAGGCATCCAACCTCAAATCGCCGACCACATTCGTTCCGAGAACGCTGAACTCCAACGACGCATCTCGAAAGCCGAGAAGGCAGCCGTGGGAGCCCCGGTAGGGGGTGGTGGGTCGCTTGTTGGTACGTTGTACCAAGCCAGACGAGCGACAATTTCTCGCAAGAAGCTCCTCATTCTGCACGAAATGGAAATGGAAGGGGTGCGTCAAGAAGTCCTCAACATCCCGTCTCATAGCCGCACCTGAGGGCCAGGCACGACGTGAGTATTCGATTCTTGGCTACTCGTCCATGGAACTGATAAAAGGACCAGGGTACTTGACCGACGCGCGCACAGTTGAATATACTCCCCCGTCCATTCGTTTCATATCTTCGTTCATTGCAAATACTCCATATAATTCTTGCATATTTATCGCTTCTTTACGTGTAACTGTATGACAGTGTAACTTGGCTGTTTGCTTGTATGAGTTCTTTTCTGTAGTTTCTGTCGACAGGATTGGGGCAGAAGCAGTGTAATTCCATCGCGCTACCGTGAAGATACCGCGTAGTAGCGTTCTTATCAAGTCCAAGTCCAAGGAATTACATGTCTGAACTAAACATGGAAATGCTCGAACGCGTATTTCCCGATCCGTCAACTAGCAGTGCGTCCTAACGCGTTCATGAGCACGAGAAGCCCTCTAGGGTTGAAATGGCGGAGAGGGTGCTTACCGCGCAGCTGGAACCCAATCCAGCATTTCCAATCCAACCGGGTTCCCAGTATAACAAGCCAGTCCCACGTCCATTGGGCAATCCGGCAAGTACGTCACGGATTCCTCTGACCCATTGCGATTGACCAGCGGCTGAGATTGGAATAGACGGCTGACTTAGCGATGTACCAGAGCACACTGCTGGCCAATCAGTTTCAACGACCATGACTTCCTGTATGACGTATTCATGTCAAGAACTGCTTAAACCCATTAATGATGAGACTTACCTTGTTGAGTCGGTTGACGATGTTAGTCAATGACGTCCTTAGGTTGTTGAAGGTCGCATTGGTGCCGTAGAACGGATACATAGAGAAACCCAAAACATCAACATCGGATGTCGCGAAAGCGCCTTGGATGAAAATTCCGTTATACCACCACTGCACACCTCCGTTATCCCATCCGTTAGCGAGATGGATCATAAGTCGAACAGAAGAAGACGCAGCGCGAGCACCAGTCGCTGCGGAATGAAGTAACTCGGAAAGAGGGTGGAAACCGTTGACAGAGATGCGTCCTACTGGCCAAAGCATCCCGTCGTTAATTTCGTTCCCAATCTAAAGCCATCACATCGGTGCCTGAGTCGTCTTAGAGGACAATTGCTTACTTGAAGGAATTGGATTGGGGTTCCTTGGTTCGCGAACGCATTGACAACATCCCTTGTATACCTGTGAAATGTCAGTTGGGTGCACCTCCGCAGAAAAGGAGGCTACGAACGTCCAGATTTGGGTGTTGAGTCCAGCTAAGTCCTTAGGCCAAGATGCTGGGATGGACTGATGGGCGGGATCCGCCCCTGTAGATTAGAATGAGTCCCCGGCCTAGCGAACAAACTATGCAATAACTTACATGTATCGCTATAGTGAAGATCCACGTAAATCGCTAGACCAGCATCGCGTGCTCGTCTTGCTAGTTGAAGTCCATAGTTCAAGCTATACTGGGAGTTGCTGGTGCTCGTCCATACACGAATGCGAGCAATATTGGCACCACGGTTCCTCAATATAGTTTCAAATCTCGCCCCAGATGGCGATGCAGAATCCCGATACGTGCGACCAGAGTTTTCCAGGTTAATGAGAGAAGAGAAGTCCGCACCTCTCCAGGTCAAGGCCTGGATCGAGGCGATGAACGAGCATAGTAGGAGAGGGAGGAAGTACCTCATAGCAAAGACAAAACTGGGTCGTAGGGGCTTTGCACGGGGTACGCTGGGCAACGAACGTTGCGTAATATATAAGCAATGGGGTATTCGAGTGGAAGCACACCTGACATCCTTTCTCGGCAGAACTGAAAGTTAAGTTTGTCCGAGAAGGTGGTGGACTGAATTTGGCAGAAAATAACAAGAGAAACTGGGCGGCAGGCGGTATCCGTCGCTCCGAGCTGGTGATGCGAAGCCTGTTAACAAGCATCACGAGGTCGTTTTGGAGGGCTCGAGGCAGTTTCTAAGTATCTCCTTGGGCCAGGTGATCCATGCCCACAGGCCCTTTGCTTCGTTGAATCTCATGACAATCAATGTGTCCAAGCTGAATCTCTTACCATCCGCATATCCCGAGGAATAACATCGCAATTTCCTATTGGGACTAAGCATCACGAGGCGTATTGAATTATAGAAATAGCAACACGTTCTCGCTCGAGACGAGTCGACGCGGAGTAAGGTTAACGGCCGCCTTGATGTCGGAGTACTCCAACGTCATGGACGAGGGGACGGGGTATTCCCGAAGTCGCACGTGGCGTTGGGAATTAGCTAATCATTATTTGACTACTGGGAGGTCCGACTGCCCTGCACCACTACTTCACTTATGTTCACTACTCACTCGCGCAAATCGAGAGGACCGAGCGGAAAATACGGTCAAGCGGACCCACTGGGACGGGATGCGATCCATGAACTACAGTCGGGCCTGTGTTCCGCCGAAGGTTCGCCCCTTTTCTTCCCACGACGAGAAGCGCTGACTTTGAAGATACAGGAGGGCAGCGAATCGTAGACCAACTTATTTCAAAGCCGAACACAAAGAAGCTTGTGCTTGGGCACACTGAACTAGGAGATAGTGGCTGCGAAGTCCTCTTTGCCTTTCTGTGCTCGGAAAAAGGTCATACGTACCAAATCTCCGAAATCAGCCTGAACTCGAATGATATCGGGAATAAAGGGTTAATGGCCATCTCGACATATTTGAAGGGAAATGTGACGTTGAAGGAGTTGTTCTTGCAGCACGTGAGTATTGGAAGCCTCCTCCAGCCCTTTTTTAGACCGCTATCATCTTGCTCAGAACTCCTTCACTGCCGATCCTGTTGTAACAAAAACCTTCGTGGAGGCGTTAAACACCTCTCGTCTCGAAGTTTTATCCCTTACAACGAATCGTCGGCTATCCGATGCGTTCATTGAGATATTCATCCCATCACTTAAAACCTCTTATCTTCGGGAACTCCATATATCAGCAATGGGCCTCACTCCAGCTTCTTTGCCACACCTCACAAGCTACCTATCTTCCAAAGACCGCTGCCATCTTCATGCCTTCAAGTGTAACGGCAATCTCCTTGGCTTCCGAGCTATACGGGCAATCGTTAACACTATACAACAACATAACTATAACATAACTACGCTAGAGCTGCATGCAAACGACTTCGCCGGGGGAGATCACGCTTTAGACGGTGAGAGTGGTGATGACATTGGAGATGATGCAGACGAAGAACCCCGACACCAGCGTTCTTGGGAAGATTTACAGCCACTCATTGCTATCACATTGTTCAGGAACCAGAGGCTGAAGCAAGAAACTCAGCATCAGGCTGTTGGTCTGTTGAAGTATTGTCGAGCCCTCCTTCTGTGTTCAAAATTCAAGTATGCAATGAAAGATGTTGCGCAGCCGTCGGACTCAACTTTTTCCGCTCTAACTACGTCGCTGGAAGCGATCAGTATCCGGCCTAATCCATTCACAGCTCTTCCCGTTGAACTTCAGCTTCATATATTATCATTCCTGGCCCCTCGTCTGAGCACGGCGCAGCTCACCCGGATATACAACCATGCATCCTCTACAGATACTCTCCCGCATCTCCTTCCACGTTTGATATCACTGCCTCCTAGGAATTCCCCCCTCTCGCCTGCCAGCGAAACCTGCATACCCGATCCTGCACTACTAGGTTTTTCCGCTTTGCCTAGTTTCCCGGCACCGAAAAGTAATACGGTCTGGAACTATGCTAGCGCAAACAGATCTGGTGCCTGTGGGTTAGGAGCACGCTCGGGTGATGCTGTGTTTTGCGTTAAAGAAAGGGAAAGAGAAAGGTGGTTGAGCGCTGTTGGTTGTGATCGTTATGACCATTGAGCCATACGGTCTTGTATGTACATTACGACATGCTATTCTGTATTTGACCGCTTTGTAATTATACTTCTAGATACTGTGTAGACATAGAATGGCTTGTATACTATGCTTTCAGTATTTATACCATCCCGTTTTGCCTGTGGGGCGCCGACCAACCCGCACATTTTCGGCTTAGTTTGTGCTTATTTGTCCCCTTCTCAATCCGTTTGCCTTCCGTTTCGTTCAAGGTTCCAATGGGTGCTTATCATCATAGTAACTGGGACGACATAGACGAAGATGACTTCAACAGAGACGAGCGACCCAAGACTTGTGAGGACTCTATCCACCGTTTCTCATCAGTCTGTTAACGTTATTAACTTCCAGCCAAACCCCACCACCAACCAATTGTACCACTGAAGACAATACCGGACTTGCGATTCGAGAGTACATATTTGAGGAGCCTGCAGAAGTATGTCAAAGTTACGATCAAACCTGTTGAAGGAACCTCCAAGGCGGATCCTACGACTGGAGCAAAGGAGGGATGGGAACAGGCGTTTGAGAAAGTTGAAGACCAGTCAGATGATTCGGTGACACTCGCTAGTGACGAAAGCGATACGGCATTGAAGGGACCTGTGAAGAGAACAATGGAGGTCGAGGTGCAATGGAAGGGAGTCGCGTGGGCTACCGTTCGGGATCAGATATTGGCACCCTTTCTTCAAGGATTGGTTTGGTAAGTTTTGCTGTTTCGTCATCGGTTCATTTCGCGCCTCGTTGCTGATGCAACACGTTCCGTTACCTCCTGCACGTTTTTGGATCGCAGGGCTCTTGCGAGCTCGTTCATCACACCGTTGGGCGCTCAGGCAGGTGCGAAAGCTGGAACATTCATCAGAACGCATTTGCCTACGAAGGAGGGCCTTGGTATAGGGTGGCTTAGAAAATGGGCGAGGGGACTAGGCTTAAGTGGAGCTGGTTTGAATACGGCTGGGACTTTCTCGAGGCAGAGATAAGTCTTTGAGTTGATTGGGTACCTTTTATGGGGCATAGTCCACCAACAGCAGAGGACGAGATATCTTACGCTACTATAGTAGGGTAGGTACATAACAAGAACCTCGCCTGACATTCGATATGTGATTTCCACACAGAAATATATAATTCCTTTACCATAGACTTCGTGTTGAGCAGTATATGGATTTCAATCGAGCGTATGGACTTGAATGTTTTTCTTGTTCAGTATACTACAGAAGCTGTCTGTTCCAGTTTTCTTTTGTCGACAACTCCCCTACTCATTGATTCCTTAGACTTTTCACCAAAGACTCTGCAGTACTCCTGGACACTGCCTCTTCAATAAATGCCACTCGTTCCTTGTTCCAAATGAGCCACTCTTCTGCCCGAGCCCCCGACCTAGAGGCCAATACCCCAACCGAAACTTTGACGAGGTCAGGCTCTCCATCATTCCAAGTAAGCACAGTTGCTCCACAGCTCCCGCAAGATTCTCTATAATTTCCTTCGCTCGACTGGTATTGAACTAAGCCCGGTATACGTTGGTCCCCAAGATCAAGCGTGGATCCACCTTCCACTGAGATGTTGAAACGCGGGACGAACGCCCAACTCTGGACCTCGAAGCCGCTACTCAATCGACAAGTCGTGCAGACGCAATGACCTGCCAGGTACTTCGTCTCTCCGTTGAGCTCCACCAACCACCACTTTTCGTCGTCCTTGTTTTTGATGGCTTCTGGATCTGTCGTTCGATGAGAATACAACAAGTCCGGGAAAGCAGCACGAGGAGTGGTTGATAGATCCGAAGGCCGAGAGATGGAGAACTGGATTGCTTTGCATTGACAATGAGCATGCAACGTCTGCTCTCTGCCTGCAACACCCTCCACTTGGTCGACACCACTCCAATCCAGCGGGAGGCTTTCCGAATCATCTTGTTCCGTATACCTTTTCAGCTCCTCTCCGTCATAGGTGATCATATGGTTCGCCAGCCCTCCATCCAGTGTATCCTTAACATGTATATGGTACCCAACCTTCGCGATACCTTCTACCCTTTCCAAAGCCCCAGCTGCAATACAATAGCGAAAGCCGCCATCTCCGGACTCTTTAGTTGCCCGGAAAAACATGTGCGAGGAGCATCGCTTGCAGAATAATCTGGATGCACGTTGGGAGGTCTGATAGGTGGCGACATTGCTGAGATCTGCGGGCTTGTTTTCATCATCAACGGACATTGGAACGCCTCGGAAGGAGATGTGGTAAACGGCCATTTGACCAGACGAGTGTCTGCAGGTGTTGCAGTGACATAAATCATTGGATATGGGGAGGGATTTTGTGTCAAAATTGACGATGAAAGAGTTGAGACCGCAATGGCAGCGAGCTTTGACGGATGTAGACATTTTTAGTGAAGAACGGGATGAATTTTCAGTGGCATAACCTGCCTGCAGATCCTACATATATCAGCGGCTCATCTAGCTCCTTGGCCTTGACTCGAATGGCTCCACTAGTCCGAGCGCAAAGCCAAAAGAAGTGGTGCACAGATGGTCCCTTGATTGTGGCTCGTGGTCAGGGGCTGCAGTGTTCAGGGTCGTTATGGGTTCGTATCGCGATCCGGTTTCTCCAGAAACGGTAACTCCTCCGGAACCGCAGTGGAGCTTAACCGGTTAGGGGGCGTCTCGTGGTCATATTCTGGTGAGTACCCACGTCTTGGGTGGTTTAACGCAACCCGTTTTCCCAAAAAGCCGCTGCTGTCATTTGCGAGAGCCTAACCACTTGCAAGTTGTTAATACTCATAACGACGATGTTCCTGACATGAAGAATGTTCAATGGCATTTGTGCAGGGGAAATGGATCTTAAAAAGAGGGGTTGGACTGCTGGGCATCATCTCCTGCCAGTGCTCTTCCGTTCAACTCCTCCAGCATATCTGCCGCAATTCTCCGTTCCCCTCGTCTGTCTGACGGCCTTCTACTTAATTGCTTGGAGGGTTAGCACCAAACTCTTCCCATGGTGGAACCCTCGAGCGCTTGTGCTGACTTCCCATTCCAGTACCCCTGTATCCAGGGACTGATTGGCTACGATAAGTAAAACGCCCCAAGAGCGTGGCCGCGACTTTTATTGAGACGGTCAACCATCTCGATTTGCTGATCCTCTAGAATCACCAATAAAGCGTCCAGCCACGCACAGAAAATACACGGATTGCGCAAACCAAATCGATATCGCCAAACAAATAAAGTGCATCTAAGTCGCTCACCTTGTAGGTTACCCGGGCGGGTAGATTTGTTGACGCGCGTTCATACAGAGCGGGAATGATGCGTTCTTGGTTTGGGTGGCAGCCGTGATAGGCCCAGTGGAATTCCCAAGTATTTCAAACTCCAGACACCAGCTCCAACAGAAAGCTCGCAAAAAACTTAGCGGGGTTGGATAATTATACGCTGAACGTGATATCGCTAACCTGTATGTGGAACCGTGCAGCGTATGCTTACACCGCGTTACTGTCAACATTGCAATGCGTTTTTTATACAACCATCAACCACGAGTCTAGACCTGTTAGCATGATGAGGTTGTTTTCTTCCGCTTTGCTGACCCTTTGGTTCAGGTTGATAATTTTTCTTATATCCTTCGGTATGTCCTCTGGTCTTCTGACTATAGTATCTCAGGTACTAATGGACACGAAGCTCTACCGATGAGGTTGCTGTTGAAAGCTGCGAATAAGATAGCAGAAGGGCAGACTAGCTTTTTTCGTCTTGTTCTTGAGATAATTATCTTGTGCTAGCTAGACACTGAGATAGAGGAAAACAGAAAGTAAATTCGAGGGCTTTCGCATCGCGTGGCAAAAAGGCTATGAGGCATACTTTGCAAAGCCGATAACCTTTGGCGAAGGCATTAGACAATGGAGGCTTTATGCCGCATTCCTATCTGCGGTGCCACGAATAGATCTAGTAACACTGCAATGGCTCGAAGTAATTTGAGATGGGGTTACATCTTACATATTCCAATACTATCTGAGCTATCACGAGCTAAGAGCTCCAAATCATCATACCCTCTTCAACACAGCTCAAAGCTATGCCCATCTCATACATCCGACTCTATTTCACCCAATTGCGTATGGTGACAATGGGAACAGCCTGCCTTAATCTCCGAAACAGGCTGTCAGACTCGTCTTGCCTCTCAATGGTGTACGTGTAACAGATTTCGAAATTTTTCAGTCCCAATCCCTTTTGTTTTCTGTCTCCTAACCATTCTAAAAACACTTCCAACCGCCAAATCATTGAGTAATCCAATGTCGCTTCGAAGCCGGGGTCCTTGGTACGTAGATCCACAACAAGGGACTGCAAGTCAGGGTAATACAAAGCACGCCTGTCATAGCAACGCTCGCACGCACACCCCTGATAGGCCAGTCTTGCTTCTGGTGAGGTGCAGAGGGGATCACGAATGTCGATGAATGATAAGAATTTTTCGAACCCCAAAGACGTTCGGATACGGATGGTAGTGAGGTGGCGGTGAAGAGATGAGAAAAAAATCTGAGGGCTAATGGAGTGATTAATGTTTATTGACCGAGCCCTGATATTCGTAGCCTGAGAAAAATCCAGAATGATTGCAAAAAAAAAACGACAATAGAGGTCGTCGTATGGTCTATCATTGAGATGAAAGGCTCGAATTCTGAGCACCATGAGATCTTCGTCCACTTCGCCCTTTGCAATAACGCGCAGCTCGCGGAGCGACTCTACCGAATAGCAAAGAGAAGGGTCGTGCGTTCGTGCGTTTGTGTCTGGGGTCGGATAGGTGAATCGCTCTAGGGCGGCTGTGAAGTGCCTGAAAATCTTCGCAAGCTCGGAGTCTGCAAAATTATTGGGTACCACAATGTCCATGAACGGGAGAGATGGGAGTTCAAACGATCTACCCAATTATTGTAGCCAATTTTCAAGTGTTCGAGATTTGGAAGTGCGACATGAATTAATGGATTAGGTGGGGTATTGTTCCAAAGAATTGATAGCCGTTGAAGGAATTTGAACCGGGTTAGCAGTGTTAGGCTATCGGGACTAGTAGAAGCGAAAGAGGCGTTTGTGACTGTAGGTAAGTCGGGTGGAAGGATGCAGTCGCAGTCAAGCCTCCCAGTGGATTCCAAATGTAGTTGGTGAAGCTTTGGCATAATATTCGGGGAGATGGAGGATGGCAACGAGCGGACGGAATCGTGTACAGTGCCGGAATAATGGAGAGCCTCCAAGTGAGGAGCAGGCATATTCTGGAACCAGATGAGCCTTTCGCTAAGCAATTCAGCGTTGAGGCATAGTGAACGGATCCTATACATGTTGGCTGCGACAACACGGAGCATCTCATCGTACTCTGCATCGGTAACTTGGGATCTTGAAGTCCTTAACAAGTGAACGTACAGCAACTGCTCTTTAGAGCGCGCCAAGAATGCCTTGAACCATCTGGAGTTGGTAGTGTTGACATGAATCCATAATGGCGAATGATCCAGCACTATGCCCCTCCAGTCCATGCAAAACTGAGTTATCGAGGTCCACATGTGCCATTCTGTCAGTTCACAGCCTCTGAGGTAAGGTTTAGGCTGTCATAGGCAACACGCTGTAGCACTTTGCCAATGAGCTCTGGCAAGAGTTTGTTGAGGGGCATCAGCGCGTTTCTGCGCCGTCGGAGTTCAAGAAGTTTGAGTTCGAGCGCATAGCGTCGAGTTCCGCGATTTGAGCATCAAATTGAGTAGATGGCATAGTAGAGCATTCAAATCAGGTTCATGCACGCGGAGCTCTGGCAAACATGCTTGCTGGCGCTTATGTAAGTACTAGCAGTAGAACTCTGCAAGATTCGCACTCCCACTGCACCACCTCCAATGTCCAGCAAACCGAGTTTGGACACGATAGCTTAGTGAGCTTGGCTATTCCAGATTTAATTACACCAGAAAATAGTAGTCTCCAATTGTGAAACGGTTATATGCTAAAGCTCCTACGGAAAAGCCATTTAATATACCCCACAAACGAGCGAGTTCTGCGCATGCCATTGGCAGCAAACTCGGCAACCTTTTAATCAGCTTCTTGTGCTAATGCTGCACCGGCAAGTGCACCCCATCGGCATCATTATGCCAATGTACACGAATCCTCATTTGAGGCGTGATCCAACACAGCGATGTGGTTGATCTTGTAAGTGTTCGATGAGGGCTTTGAATGCATTAAAGGACTTTTCTACGCAGCTAAAGTGGCGAATAAACCAGAACCACATCCTTGGAGTTGGACCGTGTTGCGGCGCCTAGTGCTCATGGCTTGTGATTATCGGACTTCCCCAGACCCCACATATATTGACGAAGCCGTTCGGGGCAGCAATCGCGAAATCCTAACCAGTAGCTACGCTGGCAGCATTGCGTCATAAAACGGACCAGCAAGCCGACAGGCACGACGTTTCGGGAAGGAGTTGTGCTCGATGAGCTGTTCCCAAGCCTTCTTGCTGTCACTTGTGAGAGCGTCCGGTAAACTCACGCTTAAGCCCAGTGAACTCATTACGAAGGAATTCCTGACAGGAGGAAGTTCTCAACGGCATCTGTATAAGCCGGACGGCCAGTACTTAAAAAGAGGATGTTACCTCCAATGCTTGATTATCAACGCCCTCTTGCCAACTCTCAGCATGTCTACTTCAATCCTCGATAGCCCACTCGCCCTATATTCCGTTCCGGTGGTCTGGGTGACAACCTTCTATCCAATGACTATGAAGGTGAGTTCCAGACCCTGCCCGTCATATAGCCCCTGAGCGCTTACACGGCCTCTGCCCAGTATCTCTATATCGAGAAGTTGATTGGTTACAACAAGTGCGTAATCCCGTAGATGACTTCACAGCTATGACCTAAATTACATTGGTCACCTATTATACCCATTTATGGTCTCCTATAACCACGGATGAAGCGTCCAACCTCGTTCCAATACTCAACGCATCGTAGAAAACAAGGAGATACCCGACAAGGTCGGAGCCCGAGTACAACGCATGGAGGGCGCTCACCTCGTAAGTACTGCGCTGGATCTGCGGCTTAAATGTGGGTGTGCGCCGGTATAGCTTAACTGACGGGAACCGCCATATGCAGAACGGAAACGAAGCCTTCCCGCTCTGGACGGCAGCGGTGGTAAGCTTGGTTGACCCTCCAACTGCTAAAAGCTGCTGATTTCACCACTGTCTTCGATTTCAAGTTTGCGGGAATTTTAGTGGGTCTAGATAATTATACGCTGAATACAACTTCGCTTGCCTAGTATGTAGAGTGGGGCCGGCTGAGTTTTGCGCATCATGAATTGATATTCTTTTCCGCCTAGCATTGCCATTCGAATCCTATATAACCAGGTTTACATCAACCACGAAAGCGGCGCTGTCAGCTATTTGAGGTGATCGCCTTCTGCTTCGCGTTTTGCGGTCTACTGATTTCTTGCATAGGTCAATAATCTTCTTCACATCTGTCTGTATGCATATGCTCTCCGACTTTGTAACAATAGGGGGTACTGACGGATTCTTTTAGCCATGCCGATGAGGTTGCTATTTAAGGCTGCCAACAAGTTCTCCCAAGAGAACGTCTGAACGTCCCTTCACCTGGGTGGGTACCTGCCCGGTGTGCCCACGAGGGGTTTGACTATATGCTATCCACTGCGGCTCTTGCATTAGTCTTGGAGGGGTAGTGGAGAATTAGTCTCCTTGGAGCTTGAAGCGAAAGACAAGCGAACACGAAACGAATCTACACCATGGATATCACATTAACGTCCGATGATAAACAGTATACACAATGTAACATCACATCTGCCTCTCTATTCTCGCCTTCAAAGCCTCATAGTCCTGTAGCACCTCGTCCAGATAATGATCGATCCCAAGTTCACATTCAAACCTGCTCAACATCCTCTCCCTGACAATCTCAGCCCCGTCCAACCGCTGTGACTTGACGAATGCTCGGAGTAATGAGATATACGTGATCAAATCGGGCTCAGGCATCCCTGATGCCGACACGATATCGCCAATTCTATTCCCGCTCCACTCATTCACACCAGCAGACCCATCCGCTCCACCCTCCATACCATCCAAAACCGCCAACGCGCTCTCTACATCCCCGCGACAGGCAAAATGCGCCGCCAACTCAGTATAATGATAAACCGACGGTCTAACTCCAAACTTGATCATATCCCGAAGCACCTTCAGTCCGCCTTCTCCACCCCCGGACCGTCTCTGGTCCTTCCACGCGAGCTTGTGGCCGCGCTGCAACATCATCCGCAGGAACGGCGTAAAGGCTGCGGGTGAGACCGGCACGCTCCATGATGGCGGAACGGGGAGATAAGACGAGTCGGAGTAGGATGAACGTGGGAGTTGTGCGCGGTGATGTTGTGACTCGCGGGCGAAGCGAAGGAGATTGATGTACAGGTGTGATTTGGAGGAGTCTTTCCGTTTGAGTTCGAGGAGGCTGTGCCAGATGAGGGCGCAGTGCGCGGGTGTGGGCCAGAGTTTGCCTTGGAAGAGGATGTTGAGGTGGGAGGGCGGGAGGAAGAGTCGGTAGGGTACGGGTTCGCCGCGTTCTCTTCGTTTCTGGGATTGGTCGTACTCCCAAAGAACTTCTTCCTTCATCACACCGCTAAGGTAGAACTCCTCAATGAATGTTTGAATTATAAGGTCGTGAGAGCCCTTGAGGCGATAAAATAGCATTTCTGCAAATGTGAAGAGGGAACGGAAGGAAGGATCCGAGCGTGAGGCTCTGTCGCATAAAATGTGAAGGCCAACAGTCCGTCCTGAAGCTAGATAGTCTTCGATAAAGTAGACGATGGTATATGGGTGTGGAAGGGTGTCGCAGTGATGGAACTTGCGTTTGAGGTATCGTAGCGTGTCTGCTAAGTTCTCGTTGACGACGATGTCATCAATGTTCCTGAATTCCTTTAGCATATTCATCTCATCCTGCGGGTGAATGCCTTGGGACGACAGAAGCGTGTCCAGCAGAGCAATTGGCTCCGCGTATTTTCTAGCATCAGCACGGAATAGTGAGCGGCGGAGAAATTCATAGGTCGAGGGCGATAGTTGGGTTGCATCCCCGGGAGAGGCTGGCAAGAGGTCAATGGCTTCCTTGAACCTTCCCGAATGTACGAGAGTGCGGACGGCCGCGCTACGCAATAGCGTTGTGACTCGCTTCCCCATATATTTCACGCTACGCTGCCTATATCCTGTCCAGTATGTCCTGTTGGCCTCCTCAAAATCGTGAATAAATTGACGCGCGACCTGAGGGGAAGAATATCGAATAATGAGGTTGGTGAATGGAGAGATGACCTTCTCTGCGTATCCCTTGGATGCCATGATCACGGCAAAACGTTTTATGAGAGCAATGTCGGTAGTTGGTGCGCTCAATAGGAGTTGTCTGATTTCAGAATGCGTTTCGTGTCTTGCTTCGCGCTCACAGGGAATGTGGGATAACCAAGATGTGAAGCGTTTGTATACGTCATCTCTGCCTAGGATACCCCCTTCCACCTGTGGGGACAAGTAATTGCGGAGGACGTGCAGGGCAGCGAAGGCGTAAGTAAGGGAAGGAGGTATCTTGACATGGAGCTCTTGGAGCTCATGTAGGATCTTGTACGCGTTGTCGTAGTCATGTTGCTGAATGAGTTGGACAAGAACCTCGGTCACGGCAGGAGTTGATGTTGAAACGGAGGGTGCGAGATCGTAGGCAGAATCGAGGCCGTCCTCGAAGATAGAAGCATCGCCAGTTGTGGGTTGGGGAAGGAGTTTAGGGAGTTGTTGTTCTATAAGTTGAAGGGTGGTTGGTGGTGGCGGTACAGAGCTGGCGATAATAGCGGCGTAGTCTTCTGTAGCTTCTTCGAACACGGCTGGGTCGACTGGATTATCTTGTCTAGCAGACTTGGCGGTTGGATCTGCTGCTGCAACCCGTTCAGACCGGCTAGGGGCATAGCTTTGCGATAGAGGTTCTGCGAAAGCTTGGGGTCCGAGTGTCGCCGTGTAGTTCCATCGTCGATGACCTGGAAGAGCTGGAGGCCTGGTAGCAGTGCAGAAGCGAGTCAGAGACCTAGCTAGGTGGTCCCAACGGCGATGCATTCGACCTGCACAGGCGAGTGGGTGTGCCCATGAGGCTGGGGGCATAAACGTCGAGCAGAACTTTGCAAAAACACGATGTCACATCCTGGAGTCACGTTTGTGACCCGGCGTGACACGTCGGTTAGATAACCTGGAATGGCAGTTATCAGCGTCCAGTCCTCGACGTCCGCCACCACCCTTCCAAGACCACCACCAAGCAGTCCCCGTTCACTCGCTGCGCGAACGGGCTGCTCGCCAACCCGCGCCTGCTATTTGGGAATTCGTACCGCAGAGGATGCCCTCAGTAACCGCAAGTCCACCCAGGGCGCCACCAATCAAGTATGTCGCTCCATTAGGTACCCGGTGGGCGAAGGAGAAGGCCGCTGCTGGTGGTTCCGCCGCATTTGATCTACCCACGGACCCCAAGTCTATAGGACCATGGATTCTGGGAGAATGCATCGGAAAGGGCGCTTCTGGACGCGTCAAACTTGCCAAGCACCGTCGTACAGGCCAACTCGCTGCCGTCAAGATCCTTCCTGTCGCACCACTCGTTAACTCACGCGCTTCTGCATCTACTCAACCAACCAAGACTGACAAGCAACGACTCGGAATTGATCGCGAAATAACAATGATGAAACTCATGAACCACCCCAACATTATGCGAATCTTTGACGTTTATGAAGGTGAGAAGGAGCTGTTTCTCGTGCTGGAGTATGTGGAGGGAGGGGAGCTATTCGACTACCTGGTCAATCGCGGACGCTTGCCTCCGGCGGAAGCATTGGTCTATTTCAAGCAGATCGTCTACGGATTGAACTATGCACACACATTCTCTATCATTCACCGCGACCTCAAACCTGAAAACATACTCATTGCATCCCTCGAGCCGCCAAGTATCAAGATCGCCGACTGGGGTATGGCCGCTTTTGCTCCACCTTCCTTACAACTTGAAACGAGCTGCGGTTCCCCACATTACGCGAGCCCGGAAATCGTCAATGGCGAAAAGTACGAGGGGAACGCGACCGACATCTGGAGCTGTGGCGTGATACTGTTCGCCCTCTTAACGGGAAGGCTACCATTCGATGACAAGAATGTCCGGACGCTACTGGTCAAGGTGAAAAGCGGCAAGTACGAGACGCCGTCTTGGGTAGACCCTCTGGCCAAAGACTTACTTTCACGAATGCTCGTGGTCGACGTAAATAAGCGGATTACGGTACGTGTTTCAGCATGTGCTGATGGCGAAGGGTGCTCATTCAACTTGCCTTTCTAGATCCCTGAAATTTTGTCACACCCCTGGCTAACCTCCAATGCGAACCTGGCCCCTGGTGACATGTCCTTGGCCCTACCTGATCCTCCACTCCCACCGTCACCGAACACCCTAGCTAAACCACTTTCCTCTCCGGACGAAATAGACCCCGAATTGTTTGCATCATTGAGGGTAATTTGGGGTCGACACGCAGACCCAAAGGGAGAGTCAATCATTCGGGATCTCACCTCACCTGCCGGTCAAGGAGTTCACGCGAAAACGTTTTACTTTCTGCTCTCACAATACCGAGAGGACTCTCGTCGGAACAAGGAGGAGGAAGAGAATGCCGACAAACATGGAACCATCGTGGTCAGCCCAAATCGAGAACCTGACACTTTGAGACATCCCAAACGACAAAGCGGCATCCCGAGCCTCCTCGCCGCTCCTGGTACCTACTCGCGCACGCGGCCGTCCATCCCTGTGCCGTACACGGGCCCCGTACCACCTGTGATGAGTCGAGGGGCGACTGGCACGAGCAGCGCATCTTCCCGAGAGCGTCCAGCCTCTCCCGTCGGACCAAGACCGCTCTCAACGCACTTTCAGAAGAAGCCATATCTCGAACTCAGTCGCGGTCGCTCAGAGTCCCCTACCTCCTCTCGTCCAAGCTCTCCCTTGAGCGCAGGGCGTAGCCTTCCTCGACCAGCACCACCGAGACGGGGTTATACGTACTCCCACCCCACTGGAGGTGTCGATCGCGATAGCGCTGAGGGTCTGGATGGCAGGGCCGAAGTCGTGCCCAATAATTCAGTCAATCGGCCTCTACCAGTATTTTTGCCTCAACCAAAGCTGGAATTCATTAAGCGTCCACCAAGAAACCCATCTCGGCCGTCATCGCCTACTGTGGTGCATCCAAATGCTGTTAGTGCGCCGCCAACCTTACGTTCACCCACGTTAAGCGCCCAGCCCGGTAAGATTCATTGCGTTCATTGCATTATTTCGGATCTTTAATTAATTAATCTTAATAGGTCCTGACGTCCGTCTCCCTCCTCTCGTCGCGCCCAAGATAAACGACCCTGCGCTTCAGAATACACTAAATCAGGTCGCCGAACGCGTCAACGAGTTTCTCAATGAAGCAGAAAAGGGAGCTGCTCAACCCGCACCTACGTCTCTACCCGTTCGTGCAGGGACGGTGGACGTTACCAGGAGAGTATCCACGCAAACTCACTCCCGCATACCGTCCAGCAATTTGGCATATGCCGTCAGCCCGCGCTTACCTAACCCCGCTGACAAGGAGAATGAAGGGGTTGTCAGCAGTCAGGCAGCTCAAGAAACCCGACAGGCGAGCATGGGTCTCGGTCTAGGTGTTGGAAGGGATGTCGGAAAGGAAATGGGCAATATCGTTTACCTCGGGGATGACCTCAATTCCTCGAAGCCTGCAAAGCCGGAAAAGGAGAGGAAAGCGAAGCGTGAGTGTTTTGGGTCTTATCGCGTCATCTGAGCGCATCATTTATGACGATCTTGTGTAGAAAGTAATCTCGAGCAGCCGCTGTTGAGTCATCGACGGTCTACGCTTGGCTCGCCTATGTCTCTTTCGGTTCCTTCTTCGAGTACTACGGCTTCGCATCGGTTGTTGGCTTCTCCTGTCCTTGGCGAGTTCAAGGGCTGGTTTTCTAATCTTTTTAGCTGGAAGAGTAATAGCAACGGACAAGGCGGAATTCTCTATTCACCGGACGACGTATTCAAGACCCGCATGGACGTTGGCAAATTTTTCGAGTCTCTCGGGATTATAGTTGAAGGCATTGGCTTCCGATTTGTCGAAGGCGACTATGACGAAAACCCTGGCACTCTTAAATGCCGGATTGAGGAACCTGCTGTGGACTCGACGACTCACTTGACTTTGAAGCCTGTAAAGTTTCGTGCAGAGTTCTCGCCTGCGCCTACTGCTACATATACGACGACTGGCGGTGTGTATGGCGGTTCTCATGGCGCTGCTCCTGCTTCTGGTCTTCTTGGCGGCATCTCTGCTGGGTCCCCGAAACTTTCGACGACAGGTCTATCCAATTCTCGTCTGCCCATACCCACTGGAACATATACCACTCATCGATCAAGGGCTAGTCTACCACCTCGCCGGATCAGTACGTCTATTGGTGCAGATGCTTCACCACTCAGATCTACGACTACTTTGGCAGCGGCTGGGCACTCTATGCTGGCGACAACAGGAAACCCCGCGGCGGCGACGACTGCTATTGTATTAATTCACGAGAAAGGATCTTTATCGACATTTAGGACTATCTGGCGAAAGCTCAAAGCTGCTTACGACTCGGGATCGGGCGCGGTAGGCGGGTACCCCAGCTTCAGCCCAGCCATGATGACGACGCCCGTGATGGAAGCCCAACCGAGGTTTGTGGCTTAGGGATATCTATTGCATTTATTCAAGGGACACTGCTTCAACCTATCGGACATGGTTTATTTTCTTTTGTATGTATTCTGTGCATGTTTGGGATCACGATTATCTGTAGGATGAGGGTGCTGGGTGTTTGGCGCCCTGGAGTTGTTCATCACTATGTATGCGTGTGCAATACCTAATTACATGATTGTTAGCATCATTACCGCCTGCTTGGGAGTGGCGACGGGGAGATGGGGGAGATCTCTAGGAGAATCGCCCATTCTTGGTTGACCAAGACGTCCTAGGGGCTCTCAGCTATCTGTGGAGCCTGTGGCTATGTCCAGCCTTATGCCGTGAGCCTAGCCCTCCGTAAGACACCTTTCTAGTGTCCCGCGTATCTGCAGAGCTTCTCGCTTCAGTGGGGAATAGGGATGTGCGTAGTGAAGTCTGGTGGGTTTAACGCTGATAACAATCGGACGATAAAATCAGCTGCATCCTATCGGTGAGGCGCTCTTACCCGGGTACGGTGAGAGCCCATTGCTTGATGGAGCCTTTATGTTTGCGCGCCAGCGCAAGTGCTTTTGGTTGTCGCTGGAGTGGAGGGGTCCGTTCCCCGCAGTACGCCGGGAGGTGGTGTGGAGGTGTGCGCAGCAGTAGGACTAGCGCACGCTCTCTAGCTAGTCAAACCCCTCAGAAAGGCTTATATACAAGTCCTTTGTGACTGCACAGACACACTGAGTAGAGCGGACGCCACAGGAGGTGGACATGTGCGGGTACGGCGCATCAAAAAAATTCCTGAGAATTTTCAGGACAAAAAGGAAGGCGTTCATCATTGCCCAGTAAATGCAAATCCTTAATACATGTCTTTCTATATAGGCAATAACACTTATTTACGGTCTACGTTGGTTGTAGACGTGGCGGTGAGCCGGAGAGTAGAAATGTGCGGGTGTTGTGGTGTGTATGCCCCAACGCGGGGTCTGTGCACGGGCTTGGGGTCGACAGATTTCCAGAGGGCATCAACACCCGCCCCCTTGGGCTCAATTGTGCGCCTTTGCTATTCAACCATGACGGTCATTATTGTAACTCATTATGGAGTATTTTGGTACCGTTTTTATGGAGATCCACATCCTGTGCTGGACTCCGCAACACCCCGACAACAAGGCCTTGTTTTCGGGCAAATCCCGTAGTTACCGTAGCGGTTATTTGGCGAGAGCTCTCTATGGATGCTGTTCTTGAGGTTTCTTATGTTTGTTTTCTCGCACGCAGTCCAGTTGCTGGTGCTGAAGCAGGGCAACTTGACTCGTACCTTGGGCGATTACAGGACTTACAAGGGATGTAAACTTGGCATAACTGATATGAATCTCGTTTAATTTCCGTCCGTTGGCACAGCATATAGCATGTTAACATACATTTTAGCCCTTTTTGCTGTCGCGATAAGGCTTTCAAGGTGCCACGCCCTCTTCCCGGCCCCTGCGACGCTGTTGTGCTTACAGATCGTACCTTTCTCTATAATTTCACAACGACTACTCCTACCAATAAAATATAACCCAAAAAAGAATCGTTAAGATGTTAAACGACCAAATCAAAAAGCATCTATTGCGTCTACTGCTCTCCCAGCCTCCCACCATGGTGGAGGATGGGGTAAGCGAGGTGGATCGGAGTTTGAATTAGTTTTGCTATTGTTTGTCTTTGAGGTGTCCACCAAATACGTACAACTACCCAGATCTCCGATATATCCTTTCTAGGGTCCAGTGTCCAGCGAAAATTTTTAACTCTCGGAGGAAATTCATTTTTTCTCCAGTTCTTTGCACTGCGATCAAGAAGCCAAGATCTGCCCTTACCCGAGCGGCCGAACTCCGAGTCGGTCGGTTGTGAGTCGGCTTATGCCGTTAGGACCTGCGCTCGCTCGCATTGGGCGAAAATATTGTCCGTGCTGCTATAAATGCCATCCCGTAGGAAGTGTCCGTAGGGTGAGTCGGTAGTACTGGGTATTGCGCTTGTGTCGCAACAGCCCAGATGGGGCAAACATAGCTATCGAGCTGATCACGAGGGGCTTCTCCCGGTGTTTTGGGTCAACAATACACAGGAGCTATTCGGGCAAGTGACTCAGTGGAACTTACTACTTTCAGGACGATGCCGTTGAGGAATTGATGCTGTTGTCGTTCTTACGGCCTTGAAACTACCCGGTATCGATGACTGTAGAGTCACTCGAGGTGATGTGATGCGCCGATAAGGCTGTGTGGACGCTAGTTGAGACAGCAACTCTTTTGTGATGTGCAAGAGCGTCTGAATTTGCGTTTGGTATCTGCACGTCGGAAGGAACTTTACTGGACTTCCCGATAGCGCAGACTAAAAGTGTGTTGTGTACCGCCTTCAGATAGCTGTAGGGACTGCTTCATAAAGAAAACTGCAACAGCAGTGGCAGTGCTTAAGCCACACCACATTCCCAGAAGTAAGTCACTTGGAGTGTTTGTTTATGTGCGATAACATGCCATCATCTGTGCATCTCAACTGAGATCAGCAACGGAAACCCGGAGGACGGTGCAGTTTGAGGCGTATGAATTGGTAATATACCGCCACAAGCGTTGCGCAAAATGTCAAGCTTAATTAACCTCATGAGGTGGAGTGTGCAACGATGATACTTACGAGGTAGGGTCACAGTATACTATAGGCTGCACTCGGCGTAGCAAGTTGTAAACACCGAGTTCGGAGGAGTACCGGGACCAGTCCACCGTCAAGTGAATTGCACCCTTAACCGCTCCACATTCGTATCAGCAACGTTTCACCGCATGTCCTAGGAGCTCGTCCACCACTCTTGTTCTTTCCATACACGCACCTATGCCATTACGTCAGGGGTACACGGTTGCATTCTATTTCACCTGTGACAAAGGCCAGTCAACGTTCGACATTCTATCGCTGAGGTGAACGAGACGGAATTACGGACTAGAAGGTCCTAGCGCACCCTGGCCGTATGGTAGTTTCAACTTGGCACCTGCCGCGTGGCCATGATGATCATCGTGTCCGTCTGTACGCACGTAACCATGCCCTGCCACGCACGATGAACAAGCCACAGGAAAAGGAAGTCTGGAGTCTGAAACGAGAAGGATTCAATAGCCTGTGGAGACGGGGCCACGATGTGGCCCACGGTCCCAACAGCATAGCTCGATGAAAGAAATGGAAGACAGATTGCCGTTTCACGATGACGAATATCGTGAACGAGGCCCGTCGATGTCAACAATAGACGGCCCCGTTTAAGGTTGCAAGGTTATGGAGTTTCATTATATTCTGGGGCACGGACGTATGAATAGTTTTTGCAGCCTTGCCGGCCACACCCCAGCTCGTGGCTGAACCCTGTTACTATTCAATGAGTCAATGTACCATCTGCCCTGAAGTTCGAGATCAGTCCTTGCAGTGTAATTGATGGAGTGTACACAGGCTCTATTCATCTTCTGGACGAGTGACGAGTGGGAACCGGGATGGGGTCAGCAGTTGGGCTAGAGGTTGCTGTGAAGGTCGCCTGACTCAGTGACTGTGATCACATTTACACCAAGTAAGAATTAGATGCACCTTTAGGACCAGACGGTGGCGGTCGATAGACCAATGATATACACATGATATCATTATTACAAAACTGTCGTTTCGATTAATCACTTGTAGTCCGGTCGCCGCCTATCTGGCACTGAATATTCATTTGTGTGCCACTCGCTTTGGCCAGCTGGGCGGAGAGCATTAATAGGTGCGAAGTAAACTTTGAGCTAATTGAAGAACAAACAATACCTTATGGTTATAACTGACGTCTTGAAGGAAGATAGGAGTGCTAATACTTCCGATGACATCGTGCATGTAATCTAGGAGACTCTGTAGTGGCACCTGACAGCAGGATGAGCTTCTTGAAGCATGAACACAACCACAAAGGCAATGTACCTTCCAATATCACAAGCACTAAAGCGGTGCAGTAGCATTCCATATGCGTGACTGTCCTTGGATGTTCGGACTTGATTAACGCCGGGTATTTGGCCAACAATTATCAAGCAACGTGCCAAGCGGCTCAAGCGCTGTTCTGAGATATACAATCTATAACAGAATGTTCGCAGTTGACACCATACCCGGCCGGCGCAGCTGAACAAAGGCACACCTTGAATTGTCGACTTTACCTTGTTTCCATCTCAAAAGCTCCTCACTGCCATTTTGAGGTGATTCATTGCTCTATGCTGCGCCAAATTGGGAGCGTATGGCCCGGATAGGCAATCATCATCACAATCCCCACTTCGGCCTTTTTGACCGATAGAGGAGATGTGGCCGCCTTCCAAGCCCCTAAAAGAGGTGAACAGCGAGAGGGAGGATAGGCGTCCTTCCTAAACGCAAAAGTTCTGGACGGTGTTCTTAAGGGTTCGGGGGTTCATTGGATCATCGGTCAGGTGGCAGGAAGAGCCGGATTGTCCCGAACCCTGTAGGGTTTTTGTATTGGTTGAGAGAGGGATTGTAACTGCCAAGAGATTGGGGATTTCGTGGAAGCTCCTGGATCAAATCTTGTACTCGCCTCCAAATCTGCTCACGCTATACGCCGAGAATCCCTGCAAGGCGCTATGTTTGCGTCTGTGGCCTGATTCGAGCCCATAAACATAATAGGGAAGAAATTTCAGGACATAGCGGGGGTAGCTCACGGGCCCGCAAGGATAGCTTCTCGTAATTAACCGCTTGTGGGCAGGACCGTGTCTCGGTGTCGCTCAGATTGGCCACACCCCTTCCTTTCGGTTCTATTCCACTCTCGGTTCAAGCACTGGGCCACATATCTAGACGGCCAACGGCATCCTGAATGGTCCGCACCAGAAAACCGCCCGTTAGGGATGAGTGGAACATAGGCGACCAGATTAGCTATCTCTACGCTCCCAATCTCTGGGAGCTTGGTTAGCCGGCGATACCCCGCGTGACTCTTACAGGCCCAATCAGCGCCATCTAATTGCGAGGCGAGACAGGTTCCACATAGGACTCAGAACCCAATCATGGCGTAGAACGGACTGCGCGCGAAAAAAAGGCCAAGGACGAGCTCTCTCGAGCTCCTCCGGCCGCGGCCCATAGAACGTGGTCCGACCTCGCGGTCCGGAAAGTGGCGTTCATAATTGTTTCATTTTCCTCCACTCTGGCTGGGATGTTTGTACCCCAGGGGACGGAAAAGGCAATGAAACGAGGGGACGCTGGACAGGGTGGTGAGAGAATTGAGAACGCGCTGGGTTCACGCCCTTTCGATTGGCTGATCTATTTCGAGGTGGGAATGGCGTGCCGGTGTTGGGGGGGCCAAAATTGGCTAGGCCCTGAACGATTTACTCGGAACCTTGACAGCTCTGAGGACGAGAAAAGGGTTTGTTGGGGGTGGGTGTATCGGAGATGCTAGCTACAATGATTCAGACAGACAATGAGTAGAGACAATGGCTGGGATAGGAGTGCGAAGAACTGCACATTGGAAGCGCCGTGCAGCAGAATGGAGTGGCGCTGAATGGAGTTAGATTGGTGGGCGGTGCATCTCCCAATCGATCGCTCAGGAAAAACTTGGAAGGTTCCTGGCAAAAAACTTTGGATATTCCCCACGTGAAAGGGTAGAAATCAGTGTTTGGCCCTGTTTGTACTTGTGCCGTAAAAGTACAACAAGTCAATTGCTTCCAAACCTCGACCTTCTGCTCCACTCTTGACCTCCCTTTATATACGACCATCTTCATCTCCCATGATGGCCATCCTAATGCCCCACCATCCATTCACCACGTATCCGCCAAAGCACATACGACGCACAGCCACTTCAGTTATGGCTGGCCTCCACGACAGGCCGCCTCCGCGGGATGTGTTGACGAGTTTGTTGAATGGCGTCCCTATCTATAAGGTTGTTGAGCGAGACGAGGAGGCAAAGAGAAGCAAGAAGCGGGAGAAAAAGGAGCGGGATAAGGAGCGAAAGAGGAGGCGACTGGAAGAGAAGCGGACAGCAGAGGGCGAGGCACTCAGCACAACGCCGAATGCCCTGCCACCGTCGTGGAACTCCCGACCGGCAATATACATCCCATCCGCACAGCGTTCCGTGTCAGTCACACCCCCACCGTGCACGTCGCCTATGCGTATCATATCTTCTTCGCCGTCGTCGACACCAGGGCCGTCAATGTCGACTACCACATCCCGCACATCTTCGAAACGACCACGCACACCAGACGATAACGAGGACCTGGACATCAAGCCCGGAGACCCACTCGCGTCCGGACCTCCACGTCCGCCCCAGCGAAAGAAGCGAGTGGCAGTCAAGAAGGGATGGAAAGGCTGGGTGGAGGGTTCACCGCCGCCATCACAGAAACTGATCAATCTGGATGCCGCTCCCGTTCTCCAAGAGAGACGGACGCGCAGCGGCAAAAACTTTGATGCTATCAGTATTGGTAAGGATGGGTGGGTATGTGAGTGAAAAATCCCATTGTCTGACGGTCCATTTCCTCTGATACTACAGCACCTAGAAAATGACTTGCCGTATCAAAACACCTGGAACTGATATCTAGCTGTTCAATCACCGTTCCGCCTGCCGTCATGCCGACGGTAACCTCGCCATCACCGCACTGGGCTTTTGTACCAAAATCTCGCTATATATTTGCTTCGCTTTCGTATACTCAACGGTCAGGAGCTGAGGCCAAGGTTGTTTCCATCGTGTCTACCGTCTCCCTCCCAGTTCAGCGACTTGAGAGCCTGTTTTAGTCTTGTTTGTATTCACAACCGCATTTGCGCACAGCAATTTATGGTATTCTTGGTTAGTTGGGATAGGGTTGCCTGGGGACGTCGCTGCGGAGTCAATTGTTGCGTTTGTGAGAAGCTGTTTACAAAATAGAGCAATTTAAATAGGCAGTTGTACTCGAAGGAGGCAATTCCCTGATAATGTGGCTTGTTCCTGATGTCATACGCCTTCAGATTTGGGTGATCTTCGCTGAGTGATGCTTTGTGATGTTTGATACCATTCCAGAGAAATTCAGCAGCCTTCTGCAGTGCCACTGCTAGTACGCGGCTGTAGAATTAGTTCCGCAATCGGCTCGGAGCTCCGCCCGACCTCGGAGGGTCGCCGGGAAAAACCAAAAGAATAAACCGATTTATCGACACCTTCAGGTCACAACAAGTCCAAATATCAAAAAACACCGGGCAAGGAGCCAAAGCAAAACTCAAGCTGCGAACGGGCTGCGAGGAACCAGCGTTTGCATTGCCAGTGTCCTCACGTTTCCTTTCAGGTGCACAAGGTCGTCAATTAGTGAAAGGACATTGTCGTTGGGCGTTGTGAGGCTCTGTGGTCAGGTCAATCACCTTGGGGTATTTCACAGCGGCACTTCGCGTCATCTCCGGTTCTGTGGCGACCAGTACGCACACGCCCACCCAATACAATTCAATCCACCAGGCCCAAACCCGCAAACCCGCAGGGCAATCGATAGGTCATCGATAACATTCACCATCACTCGCCCGCCCACGCCCTAAAATGACGTTGGGCCACCTCGCCGTGCCAATGCTTCCCGTTCCCCCATCATGGTTCCCCGGTCACATGATGAAGTTCAAACGGATGCTCCCATCACTGCTGACAAAAACGGATGTGGTGCTCGAGATAAGGGACTCGAGACTTCCTTTGACGAGCATAAACAGGGACCTTGAAGGTACGCATGCTGTGCTTCGTTCCTTTGTCGTTAAACTTGCACTTCGCGATTGCGCGTGGAGCTTATGTTTGGTTCCACCCCTTTGAATGATGATGCCAATACAACCTTCCTTGTACAATGAGTTGCCGTTGCAACGTGGTGTTGCGTCTCTGTTCTAGCTCATTCTTGTACACGCTTCATCAACGTGGCCCTCTACCGTTTAGGTCACACTTACCCTGTTTGATAGTTTGGCGCACGATCAACATCTTTGTGCTGACGGGGTTAATCTCGCTCTTTGCGCTTTTTGTAACAGGTGCCTTGCAGAAATGGAGACTGGAACGCGGATGGGACCCAAATAACCCCGCAAGAAGATTAGTGGACGTTGCTGCGTGCGAACGCGTTGTTGTCCTCAATAAGCGCGATTTAGTCCCAGAATGGGGATTTGAAGTGAGTTTTGTTTGGGCCCGTTCTCCTTGCGGTCGATTGCGTTTTGGCAAGGAAGCATTCAAGGTGGCTCGAGGCATCGTGTATGCCTATCGTGGCCTGTCAAGAGTTCTTGCTACGCGATCATCATTGGCCGTTTGTGTTTCTGGCTTCTGACTCCTGTTTGGCTGACTTTCGAAACACCTTTGCTTTTTGGGCGTGGTGCAGCCATTCCGTAGGGCCATGGCGAAGAAATTTCCTGACCAAAATATCTTGTTCGCTTCGTGGCAACGGACGAAAGATATTGGAACTCTCAATGAAATCTTAGTAAGTATGTCGAAATCCCCAGGATCCCCGGTAGCAACAGAATAATGATTTGCCCTCCCTCCGGTACATTTTGGGAATCTGCAATCGCTCCACTTTCGTATTACGTGAACAGACATAGCGAAGAAATATCCCCACGCCATGGAACTCAACGTCCTGGTCATTGGCATGCCCAACGTCGGGAAATCAACTTTACTCAACGCCCTTCGTAATGTAGGCATAAAAGGCCGTAAGTCCCCCTCCTTTTCCAGACTTAATCGCGCCACTTGCACTCTGTCAAACAAACTACAGAGCCTAATAATCTCAAACGCCTTCTCGTGCCTTTGACCTCATTTATGCGTGGTTTACGGTCATCTCCCTAATATGCTCATCACGCCATTTTCTTTCCGTCCTGAAACTCTAGGCACGCCCAAGGCGCTGAGGACGTCAGCCCTCCCGGGTCTAACGCAAGCTCTTTCGACGAGATTGAAGCTCTCGATAGATCCTCTTGTCTATGCATTCGACTCGCCAGGGGTAATGCTTCCTTACCTTGGGCGTGGTCCAGATGCCGCCGAGCGTGGCGCAAAACTTGCTTTGATCGGTAAGTAATAAACTCGCTCTTCTCTCTCTTAATCCACACACACACGCTGACCGATCCTCTCTTCCTTGCATTTTTATTTTGGGGGTGGGGGAACTTTTTCGTCCGGATTTGAAATTGCTGGCGTCGTTTCGTCGGTCATCGTTCATCCTGGATGTATGAACCCGTCGTGTCCGGATCCATTTTATTTCTGCTTTGCGTGGTTTATGAATTATCGTGATTGCGTTTCATGATTATCATCACCATTCATGGGTCCTGCGACACCATGACTGATGCACGCGTCACTTTTCGTCCTGCGCGCGGACTCGTATGTATTACCTGTTTGCCTCCCATATGGGATTAAACCTTCCCTCAATCTCGATTGGGCGGCGGACTTGATTCGTCCATTCTGCCACTTGTGCCGAACCAACTCGGATAACCCCCCGCTATACACACGCCACCGTGATCGAATTTTGGTGGCCGTTTTTTGATTTTGGCTTTGGATTTGGGCGGCTGTGGTCGCTTGACCTTTGACCGTGTGCTTGGGCCTAAACTATTTGGGAACGGGCAACGGCAACTACAATGACAACGGGCACACGATAAACGGGGGAAACGGTGACGCCAACCCAACTGGAAATGGGAACGCCAATGGAAACCGAAACGAAAACGGAAATGGGAACGGGAACGGCGACTTGCAACTACGATTTAATGATAAACAACACAATAGCGGGGATCAAAGAAGGGATGTATGATATGGAAACTTTGGCGGCATATTTGCTCTACAGGCTCAACGTTTTGAATCCGATTTGTGAGTGCATCTCTGACCTTTTGGTTTGCCCCTTTTTTGCGGGTTGGGCTCGTGCTGTGGTAATTGCTTCTATTGGCGGTTTCTTTTCGTGCCTCTGGTTGCCCAACCTTCTAAGTTCATCGTGTCCTTTTACGGGTCCGACCTCTGGATATGTGGAGTGTGTCTGTGCGCTTCGCTCTTCCGGGTTATTTGTCTTGGCAGTTCAAAAGAACTCCGAATTGCCATCTCGGCGACCCACATTATTGGTCCCATTTAATGGACTGCCTATCGGGCACAGGTCTCTGTCGTGTCATTTTCCTTACATTGCTCCTTCGAGGTATATTTTCCCTGATGCTGTTTTGCCTTTTCGCCGCACCTGCATCGCCCAACTGTGGGCGCTTGGCTGCGGTTTACTGAACCGGATTTCATTAAAGCACAAAAAGGCGTAGATCTACCCAATCTACGACTCATAGGGCGCAATAGATTCATAGAAGTCCAGGACTTGTAGGGATCTACTGAGCAGCGCAGCACTATTTTTCATGCGCATCAGTGTCACTCTATTATGCGTATTTTTCTATTTTTTTTCTTTCATTATCTTTTTCTCAATGATTTAAATATGCACACATACTGACTAACACCTCTCGCCCACCCAACATCCCCTTTCCTCGACATAAACAGCTCCAGCATATCTGCATCTCCTACCTCCAGGCTCAAAACCCACAACCGACCTATTCGAGTTCCTAACCCAACTGGGCCAGCGAATGGGCATGCTCAGGCGGGGTGGAGAGATCGACCTGGGCAGAGCCGCGGTTTTTTTCGTTCGGTGGTGGAGAGAGGAGGGCGCGCTGGTTTATGCAAAGTCGCCTCTGGAGTTGGTGGGTGGTGGCGGTGTTGGTGTTGGTGTTGGTGCGGATGCGGGTGTGGACGTAGGTGCTGTAGGTCGTGAGGGTGGGCAGATGACAGGAGAGGGTGAGGGCGCTTCGTCGACGGTCCAGGGATGGGGGTTCGACTTCCAGTGGGAGTTGACCCCGGGTGATTTGGTCAGACTGCGGGGTGCGTCTGGGAACAGCCAGGATGCTACTAGTGCAAGCGGTGCCCAAGTCGAGAAGGAAGAGTTGGCTTCGGCGTTTGTCCAGGAGAAGATGGAGGCGTGCATTGACAGATATAAGGAGGTGATTGAGATGGAGGACAAGGAGGAGTTGAATGTGAGTCCGACGCAGAGGAAGAAGCAGGCTATGATAGAGGAGAAGGAGAAAAGGAAGATGAGGTATGCTGCTCGAAAAGGTGGCAAGTAGTGTTGGGTTGACACAGTCAAGACTTGAAAAACCACTTTGGGTTTATAATCGGGCGCGTAAGTGGAGGTAAAACCGCTTTATGTCGCTCTCGTTTGCTATATACCGTAAAAATTACAGGCTAATCATAATGGCCATAGAGCGTATCTAATTGTCCAGCGTAGTAGACTATTGGCACAAGTGTCGTACATACATCCTAATAAGCGTGCGACCGCGAAGCGTACCAATAGGACCCATGAGAGCGTAGCCCTTGGAGCACCCTCCAAGCGAAGAATGGATGGAATATCCTGTTCTTCAGAGATCCAGGTAATCCTTCTGTTGCGTCCAACTACCACCAGCACCAGTGCCATAGGGATCATCAATCCCATGCCCTCCAGCACTTGGACCCACGCCAACTCCACTCACGCCCACTCCACCCGCCCCACTAACACCTTCGACATCCTTGAAGGAGAACTCTCGTTTGAATTTGGTCTCGAGCGATGAGAGAGTGCCGATGAGCTTTTGGCAGGCTTGTTCGAGAATTGCTTGAGGTGTGATGGTTCCGTCGGTTTGGATTTTGATGAGGAAGTAGGGGTGGAGAGGGTGTGGGACCTTGTAGCCCGCGAAGAGGATTTGGGGCATTGAGAGGAGTTGACTTGAGGTAGGAAGGCGAGAAGGATGGGGCGGGGAGTTGTGGTTGTTAGTGCCACAACGGATACAGAATGCGATGGGACCCACGCTCTGAGCATATTACCCAACGTGTGATCCTGCTTGACAATCTTTATTGTCGCGGCATTTGGAATCTTTGTGTCTTCCGTGACCTCGACGCTGTTTTGCAAGGCGCAATGTTCGCGTACATCGTGAGATTGTTTCGAGTTTGATCAGACAGAAAAGGCAAGGAGTTCGTTCAGCACAGGCGAGCTACAAGAAACAGCAGGAACGCACGGCTTCTCGCCATCTTCGAGGACGAATAGTTCGTATCGTGCTGGTGCGTTCATGGTCGAGAATAATGGTGGCCCAGTCTGACTAAGCGATAGACCAGCAAGTCTTTGTCACGCCGTCACACCGCTGAGTCGTCCAGAGACATCGTCCACCTAACGACGGGCCTATTTCCGTTCCCATAACTAGTGCACCCCAACGCTGGCTTTCCCAGTAGTTTTGAGTGATTCTCTTTATACACACCCTCAATTGAAACTTGAAGCTCGAGAATGCATTTACTATTTCTCGCCTTGAGGAACTCCGAGTCAGCGGATGCTACGTACAAACTTCAGGTCGTTTGGACTGCCCTTCAGTATCTCGAGAGGCGAGGTCCACAGCTACCACAAGAACTAGCTGTAATGCTGGAGATGGGCTACTTCACCACGGACGTGCTCTTGTCCCGTACGTGATGGATCTAATCTGATCCGACTTTAATACACCCTCTCCATTTTTTTAGCCAGCTTAGTCTAAATTTGAACCTGGATTCCCTGGAAAGCCCTCTACTTCCTCGTACACCTTGCTTATTTCTCAACTTGTTGAAACCCTAGTTGCTGACCCAACGTTGGGAAGTTTGGGCGGAATATTGGATTTCCGTCATGCAGATTAACATGCAGTTACAACTGCCTTTCTCCGAACCAAACTTACTCTATTGTTCTCATACATGTTTTATACGCTCAATAATACATTCCAGGCACCAGAGCAATCAATTATCCATGCAACACCGGAGAGAATGAAATATTCCGAGTAATGGTATTTAATTCACATTGCGTCGCCATGTTTTGGGGGATTTCTAAGCGTTTTTGACAGATTCCAAGCTCAGAGTATCACAGCGAGCGTTGGACGCGATCATGGCCTAGAACGTTCACGTATCGTCCTATCTCTCTGCAGACGCTTATACCGCTGTAGAACAAAACACCTCACGAAGTGAGTGGTCACAGAATCCCCACTCATTAAAACGTGACCAACTAATTATTTGAAGCCTCAACCTTATCCTTTCCGAGTTACAATACTATTTGTGGTTCTCATTATGAAGTTGACCAATACAGCCGTTAGGGTGCATATTTCAAGCAATCGAACTAGGAATGTTGTATTGCATGGTTGGGTTGTACATTGCTCTTAACATATAGTGTATATGATAAGGCTTACATAGCGAACTGATATTGGGATTTGATGCGCTTCTGCTTCTAGGAACTTATTTGTGAATGCGTAAATTGAGTGAAAAACTGTTTCACAAATAATTTCTGAAATATAGTGAAGTAACGAGCTGGCACGAACCCTCCCAATTTTTCGAAAAGTAGGAGGGACAACCACTTCTGGGCGACATAACATAACCCCGTAGAGAAATTATATAGCATTACAAGTCTGGCTTATTCAGAAAATATTTGAGTTGCTAATTTTTCACTCTCACACAGTATGCGGGCCCATACTGAATCACTTCTGAGTCGACGATCATACGCACAAAGAATACATCCGAAATCAACACTGAGAGTGGAGTTACTTATACTCGCATTTCAATGTAGCCATGCTTGTTCGTTGCTGTTTCACCGTCGAAGTGTCGTTGGTGCCAGAGGTCTTACATTTTGAGTACCAGAGCATAGAAGAAGGGGTAAGTAAACTTTCTCGTAGCTCAGAAAGGCCCTCTGATTTTCACAATTATTTATACGCAGAAAATCCCCAAATTGGAGTCATAGAGTATGATACGTTATAGAAGCACTGGTCCGAATTCGTTCATTAGCATGCATAGAAGAAATAGTAGCCTAGCCTCCAATTAGCTGATTCTTCAACCTGCGACCGTGCATTTAATTGTGTGCAGATGCCGCGTGGCACTGGGTTGTTAGCCCTGAGCCCCGCATCCAAACCCCAGGACTTGCTGCCCCAAACTTGGCATCGTCATTGACAATCATCTGTGTGTATCACCCCGCAGTGAGTGAATGAGCCGGTCGCATGACAGTGCCACGACTCAGCCTCAGCTCCACCTAGCAAGGCTGCAATACAAGCGTCGACACTCCTTGCCATCGACCATTTAACTCTGCAATCACCTAGTCCTCCTATTGTCAAAAAACAGTACATCACGGTTGTACACTCTTCAAATGAGCGCAATCGATCAACACTCTATTGGTCCTACTTCTAATATCCATGTGCTTTCAGAAGCGCACATTGACAACCGGGGTGGCGTTATTCAGATTTCGTTAACCGGTCCCGCCTCGACATCAAGTGCGCCTTTTAATTCAACCATGGATTGTCTCCTGATTATCTTCTATCTGTAGTCTTTGAAGCCCTCCGTCCCTATATTTGCATCCGGGCCACGTTCGACGGTGACGATAGGGATGATGCGCCCAAATGTCACCCGGAAACCAGAAAATCCATCATTGGTGATATCGAGTCCTGGCCAGCCAACATAGACGAAGAAAGTGGTATCCTTTGGATGAGGGGCCCGGTTGGAACGGGGAAGTCAGCCATCGCGAGGAAAGTCTGCGAGGACCTGAATAGGCGAGATCCTCGTTTAATCGCAGGAAGCTTCTTCTTCTGGAGAAACGACAGTGATCGCAACTCGTTGAAGAATTTTATAGCAACCATTGCCTATCGCCTCTCCATCATTTTTCCACAGGTCGGCGATCTTATACGCTTAGCACTCGCCAATGATCCCTTTGCCATGGACCGTTCTCTCGAGGTTCAATGGGATACCCTCATAATTAAACCCCTTCGCCTGACACTCCAGGATACAGGGTATTCCCAATGATCATTGATCGTTATCGATGGTCTAGACGAGTGCGAACCACATTCCGACCAACAGAAACTTCTCCGCCTCCTTTCCGCGTTCCACCAGCATGACCTCCACCAGAGAATTGCTGCGTTAATCGCCAGTCGTCCGGAATCAAATATTCAATCCGAAATCGATATAATCAGTAATGATCATCCCCCACTATTCCGACTCCCACACTTGGTACTATCAGAGACAAGAGAATCGCGGAAGGATATGCGACTGATACTCACCACGAGTTTCAACGAGATTCATCGACGTCGCAAAAATATGATTGGGAACCATCCATGGCCTCCAAATGGGGCCGCAGACTGCATTATCGATACAGCAAATGGGCAATTTGTCTACGTGCTCACCATTGTTCGTTGGCTCTCGGATGAAGACGGTCACCCCATTCAGAGGCTAGAGGCCGTTTTTAGGGCCCGTGATAGCCAGCATGCTCGAGCGTTTGCACCGCTTGATTATCTATACAGCCTTATACTGCAAATGGCATGCAGCAAGGACGACGGGAATCTCGTTCTTCCCTGCCTCCATGTTCTAACTCACTTGGAGCCGCTTAAGGCGTCAATACTGGCTAAACTTTTCCAGAGGGATTGTAGTTCCATTCGACTCATACTCCAGTCCCTTCACTCGGTACTATGGATGTCGAAAATTCGCGCCAATGACTGCGATGTCCAAGTTTATCATAGGTCCTTTTCAGAATACTTACACGATGGATCGCGCAGTCGTATCTACTGGGTAGAGCAAAAGGCGGTATCGACCTTTTTATTAACCAAGGCCCTTCAATTCAATTACCAAAACTATGACCCCATGTCAGCTGTGGATCAAACCCTAGCGCTTATGTGGCTTTCTCATTCCTTAAATGAGAACGTTGAAATGACACCAGATTTCGTTGATTGTCTGGCTAGTACAGGAGCCCCGCATTTTCTGTGCTTAACCTCTCGTAAAGAGAGAGCGGTACACTTTAATGTTTGGCACGACTGCAATTTACCTGCTGGAATAAAGATGAAGAACTTATACATGGGGGAGATATACCAACACTTTCGCGATGTGTTGGGATACTTGTTGCGCTCCCTTCCGCTAACAAAGAAGGTAGGTTGTCATGACCAGGAAGTATTATATCCTGCTCTAAAGAGGCATGTCATTTGTAGGTTGAGGTTTTGCGTAATTTCCCACCTTTGGACCATGATAAAACAGGGCGTAGTCCAGGATGGACTTTGCGAGATAAAAGGAAATGGGAGGTTCAGGTCTGGACAGATGTACTCCGGAAGTATCACTGGTCATATCGCGACGGCGATAATTTTCGGTGGTAGTTATAGTTATTGACAAAGTCGGACAACCACTTTGCGTTGTGGCTTGTTTTAAACGTCGTTTGGGTTCGTACTTTAATATGAGTGTCATGGGGCAGTGCCCCAACGCTGTGTCTTTTTGCGAACTAATACTTATCCGTCTAATAATACCAAGGCTGGGGTTGGTAGAGACAGGAAGAAAAGCATCGCATTTGTACAATTTCCGTCGTTCATACACTGAGTAAACGATCAGACCAATTATTGTCGAACTCGTTACATTATTACCCCCAACTTAACGGCCCACCGCACCCCACCAAGCAAGCCCAAGCACCCCTCCACTAACAATCGCCACCGCCGCCGGCACATCAAACGATTCCACCAACACATACGTACTCGCCGTAACCACGACCCACCACGGATTCGCACCCAACGACCTCCCCCGACTCTCATCCACCGTCAAATACCCAATCTCCCACAGCCTATACACGGCCGTAAACACCAGCCCCACCGCCGCCGCATTCACGCCCCTCAACACGCTCACGACAAACCTATTCGACCTGACCGCCTTCCATATATTCTGGAACCCGACAGAGAGGATGATTCCCGGGGCAAAGATGCCTAAGAAACCGAGACAGCTGCCGAGGAACATGCGCTGTGGGGAGCCGGAGAGGGCGAGCGCGCCGAGGTAGACGGCAAAGTTGAAGTTGGGCCCGGGGAGGGCTTGGATGATGGCGAGGCCGATGAGGAAGTCGCGGGGCTGGACCCAGCCGGGCTCGACGACGTATTCGCGGAGGAGGGGGATGACGACGGGGCCGCCGCCGAAGATGATGGTGCCGGCGAGGTACATGTTGGCGAAGAGCTGGTAGGCGAGGGGGGCGGTGACTGTGCCCCGGATGACCATGAATAGGGCGAAAGAACCTGTGAGGTATTGGTTAGTGGGGAGAATAGGGAATGGGAGAAAGACGTACAGAAGAAGGCAATGACGAGAGCAATACCGATACGGATTGATGTTTTTGGCGCTTGGGTGGTTTGTGCTGATGCTGCTGACTCGGCCAGAACTTCATCGTTCTGGGAGTGTAAGGAAGGTGGGGAGGCGGGGGATGGTGCATTGCGTTTACGAATTTCCTCGAGCTCGTTTGCTTCGATGCCTTGATCAGGATTAGATGCCCGCCTAGCATTCTCGCGCTTGGCTTTCCAACGGCCGATTATTCCTCTCAACCAGCAATCCCAGATAAGAGTCGCTATACCACCGATAACCATGATCAATGGGAAGTACCAGAGTGCATTGTAGCAGAGTCCAGCACAAGCGGCGATGAGAACCAATAAACGCGTTAAAGGGTCGGTGATGGCCTTCCGTGCCAGTTGTACAGCAGACAACGCGATAATGCCCACTGTTGAAGCATTGAGACCGCTCAATAGTGCGTAAACTGGACTGGGCAGAACTTGCTCGATTCTTCGAACGCCTAGAGCGAGGCCGTACATGCCAAGAGCGACGGGAAGACTCCAAAAAAGGAAAACCATTAATGCGGGGAGGAATCCTGCCCGTAGAAGAGTGATGCAGAAGAGCATCTTGGTGCTTCCAGGACCTGGCGTGGCTTGACAAATGGCGAAGAGTTCTTGATACTACAACGTTGAAGTGATTGCATTAATTGGTTATCTCCAGTTGAAAGATATGATAAACACACACCGTTTGCTCATCAATCCAAGGTCGTCGTCCTTGCCCCTCGACAAAAGACTTGTGAAAGATTTGGAAGTGGGCAGGTGGTCCACCAAAGGACGTAAAACCCAGGTAAAACGTTCGAACAATCACATCCTTCAACTTGTTCGAGATAAGATCTTCATCTTCGGCAGGTTGAGATTGACGAATCGACCTCGACCTAGAGCCTGGCAGACGGAAACTGCGAAAGAGACTCGAGGCAGACGTGCCGTCGAGTCGCACCCTTGGGCGAAGTTGGTGAGCGGTCATTGTGGGGCCGCTGGCGACGACATTTGCTTGTCAGCTGTTGACGCTTTTAAGGGCATCACAAAATGAATGCGGCTAATTTGTGATTGGTCGAGTTGTCGCACGTGCGTCGAAATTGCATATGGGCGTTTTCGTGGGAAGCGTCGCTAACACGCCACATCCTGCGCGGTCCTACGGGTGAAGCATTTGGGATGATGGGAGTCGGTGTAGACGATGGTTAGTAGACTTGAGGCTAGTTTGGAGTCTCGGTCAAGTTCAAGGCTATCGACTTATTCTGCACTCATTGGAAGATTTAGACCGCTCGCATTATAAAGAGCGGGCTGTGTGCCTGTAATGCATAGCGCAGCAAAGCGACACTCGCTGCGCATCACATAGCGCATTTGACGGAAGATCCTCACATCGAGCATGGGACGCGCGCACCGAGCGTGGAGTGCAACTGGGCGATGCTATTTGTGTGTGTTTGGACGGTGGCGCCAATTTCGGAAACTGAGATCTGTTGACTGGTCGACAGCAAGCCCCAACCGACAACCTCCTCAAGGTCAGTCCCTATGCCGTTTCTCTGCAAGAATCGCTCTCTGGCGGCCTTTCGATGCCATATGCTCTCGTTGGGATGTTGTTTGGGAGGGAGAGATTGAGATTTGGGTTGGATGGCGAGGTGATGGACCGGATGTGCTTTGGCAGCGGAATCTCACCTGGACTCGATTGAACGGGAAACCTGTGGGCTAGTGTGCTGATTGATCCTTGTTTCTTTCGTTGGGGTTTTACAGAAAAACCATGCCTACACATCTGTCAAAAACTCGCAAGCACCGTGGCCACGTTTCGGCCGGTCATGGACGTGTCGGCAAGCACCGCAAGCACCCAGGAGGTCGTGGTCTCGCTGGTGGTCAACACCACCACCGGTGCGTGGTTTTCTAGTCTACCCCAAAAAGTGTAGTTGACATGATTGCGTCGCTCTTAGAACCAACATGGATAAGTACCATCCTGGTTACTTCGGTAAGGTGGGTATGAGATACTTCCACCTTACCCGCAACCAATACTGGCGACCAACCATCAACGTCGACAAACTATGGACTCTCGTTCCTGAGGAGGAGAAGAAGGGATTGACCGCCAACTCGGATGTCGTCCCTGTTATTGATGTGTTGAGATTCGGCTACGCAAAGGTTTTGGGCAACGGAATGTACGTCGCGATACCATTCGTGGTTTCGATTCGCTGGACTAATTGTGGCGTAGCTTGCCCAAGCTTCCCTTCATCTTGAAGGCACGGTACGTGTCAGAGAAGGCAGAGTAAGTTGTTCGACTATTATCGCTACTCTGGTGGTATTGATCCCTTTCAAGGAAAAAAATCAAGGAGGCTGGCGGTGTTGTTACCCTTGTGGCTTGAGCGTGTACTGGGCCATACCCTTTGTGTTTTTCTGTCCTTTCTGCATATGTGTCCTAGCATCGCACATGATATGAGATTAAGCCCATGCATAAGCCCCGATACTATGAGTTGTAATAAGTTTAGGATTGAACTGCGATTTCTGTAGGTATTCTTGGACCGGAGAGGGACGGTGATGAGGTCAGAGATGCCGTTTAAAGGCCGAACCCAAGCGAGCCCGCGGCCGGCAGCGGAGTGGCAACTGGCCTGGCAGGGTGTCCAACTTGTCATCGCTCTCTCACACAATCTCCCTCCTCCTCTCCGCCCCTTCGCTGCTCCTCCAAGATGCCCCCAATGAGCATGTCGACGTTGTGTACGTCTTGCATTCATATCGTCTCCTCGGAGCAGTCACCCATTTAGCATCACTTGGACGATCTCCTATTTATCAGACAATTACCAACCATGGAATCGTAGACGACAGCAGTCCCAGGCAAACACGCAAACGAATGGCACGGGAGCACAGCCAGGAGCGGGTGCTGTTGTAATCAACATGGGTACGGAGGACTCTGCATCTCCTAATGCGGCGCCAAAGGAGAAGAAGCAGGAAACGTTGTTTGGCCCCAATATCGGTGCCGTCAGTAGTGGGCCATCTTGGACGAACACAGGGGAGAAGAAGGTCCTGACGGACGAGCTAACACCGGAGGTGTTGAGGGATTGGATTGAGAAGAGCAAGGAGGTAAGTCTATCCGACCAGCTACCTCGAATCTCCCTATCTTTCCTATCCGTCCAATCTGTTCCAATTGCCTTGCTTCTGTTCGGACGGTCACTTGTCGTGGGCTGTGCTTCGTGGGGTATTGAATGGGAAGGCCATGCTATTCTTGGCATGAGATGGATTATCACGGCTCAGTCAGCACCATCATTCTTTTTTATTGCCTTGGCCATGTATGGGGCATGTATGGGGCTCTTGGGCTAATCCGTCTCTCCGAACCAAATCCTCCTCGATTATAGCCATCGTATCCTACAACGACTCTTCAAGCGCTCGTCAATCTGAAGAGACCCACTTTACGTCTGTCACCACTGACGTCAGTGCATGAGGACGCCCAGGAAGACAATCACCACCAACTCCACGGCCTCGAGTTCGAATACGACTGCGACGCACTCAAGTGTGGCATCTATGTCCATGTCCTGCTACCGAAAGAGCATCCAGATGCACCAGCGACGTCCTATGCCAACGGTCTATCCAAGCTGACCGTCTTCGAGTCCATCGTCGACGGCGGCTTCAACAAGATCCTCAAACTCGAAGAAGGAGCCACACTCGAACTGGGGCGATTCGAACACATCCCAAAGGCATCGGATAGCAATGGGAACGACTCGGCGGCAGGCTCGAGAGCCCTGAGCCCTGCCCCAGGTAACGAGGGCGCTCCGGCAAACGCATCCAGTGGCGATATCGCGAGCACTCCGACTGCGGACTCTGGAGGCACTAATACTCCTAATGGAAGCAACATAAACACCTCTGCATCCGCTTCGGCATCCCGGAATACGAGGCGCAGGTTCTCTCACTTCCATTTCCGCAAGCGTTCCCATGGACGTGTTTCTGGGCCTGCATTGGCTGTTGTAGATGAACCTAATACAGTTACTGGAGCGGATGAGAGTAATGTTACGAAGACGAAGGAAGGTGGAAAGGAGGAGGACATTAATGGGATTAGGGTTATCATCCGTTTGGCTGCGTTGGATGAACAGGGGACAGAGTTGGCTTCGCCTAATGAGCAAGTCACGTATTTGCATGTTGTTAGGTTTGGTGCTAAGCCTGCGCCTGCACCTGTGTCGGAAGATGCGGCGGAAGAGGAACAGGAAGATACGAGGCCTTGGGTCGTGAAAGTCGTGAAACGGGAAGCTACGGTAAGTATGCTGCCTTGAATGATCTGCCGATCCCTCCATTCTCCATTTTGGTCGATTCGATCTCACTTTACTGCATGGTGTTAAAAGATTGGCCCGCATACATTCCACTTGCATGAGATCTACGGTCTGAGCTCCTCAAGTTCCCATCACACACCGGTTCCAACAGCCCCTTTACCCTCCACGCCACAATCACAGCACACCTACCCACCCACTAGCGCTCCTCCCCCTCCTCAACCCGTACTCGAGGACGAGCCGTCATCAGAATGTCTCCTCTGCCTCTCGTCTCCGCGCGAAGTCGTCCTCTTACCCTGCAGGCACTTGGTGGCATGCAAAGAGTGCGCACTGAACATGGTCGAGTTTGGAGCTGGCGGGAATATTACTCATGTTGAGGAACCGACGACGACGACGACTGCCACTGCGCCGGCTGTCGCGGAAGGGGCGCAGGGAGAAGGCGCGGCTGATGCTGATGCTAATGCGGGCGCTGGAGCGACACCGCCTGCGCCTGTACCTGCTCCCGCTCCCTCCCCTACTGCCCCAACGACGGGTAGGAGGAAGAGGAGAGCCAAGGGCTGGTTCTGTCCTGTCTGTCGACAACGTAAGTGCCCGGTTCCAATTTATCGCTTCCACACACTCCCTCTTCCAAATTGTCTTGCTGATCGATGATTTCACGTTGGCAGCGTACACGTCCCTCCTCCGCATCTCGACAAACCCACCACCCGTGGCGGCAGAGCAAGACAAAGAAGGGGCGGCATTCACAGCTGCCCTCGGTGGACTGGCCATTTCAGATACAGGCGCCGTCGCACCCGGGACTCCGAACCTTAACGCTGCTGCCGGTGCCAATGCCACTACCAATGCCAACGCCAACGCGAATGGTGCGAGCTTGTTGCCAGTTGGATTTGGCTCGTCGTTCTTGAGGAATCTGAGCTTTAGAGGGACGGGGCAGGCGCAGGGGCAAGGTCAAGGACAGGGACAGGTGCCGGATGTGGAGAATCAGATTGGAGCTACTGCGAGAACTTAGGGAGTGCCGGAATGTTAGGACTCGTTGCGTTGCCTTGTTGTTCGTTAGAGTGCCCTGGGGATGCTCTACCCCATTTCTGTATGCTCCTTTCTTGTCTCTCGGGTTGAGTCCCCCTCCCTGCTCCTACTTCCCTCTTTGCTTGCTCTGTTATAGCTTGGGCTGTAGTCCGCTGACTTGTTTGTTTTATGCTTGTGCTCTTTTTTTGATGTACGTATACGATGTATGCACGCGTGTCTATATATTTAAGTTACGGTGTGATGGAGTGCGTTGAGTGCTTTGTCGTTCGTGATTGGTTCATGATTTTGGTTGGTGCATAGTTGGCTCTATAGGCCTAGAGAGTTTAAATGAATCGACGTCGACTGGTATATGCTGAGCAAAATTGGTCAGTATCGATCAGCTCTCATACTATGCCGCGTACAGGGGTTAGAAATCAGAATGAATGGCATGGCATAGATACAAGAATAATCTGGCAATATATTAATATTTTTCAAATATAATGATATCAATAATAACACATCCACACTTTTTTTTCACCGTTATTTCTTGGAGCATATCCCTTCGTCGATTCAACTTTGGAAAATCTTGCGTGCAAGAAATCTCCAATGATAACATCAGCGAACCTAGTAGGTCCATGGCGCTCGGCCGGGAGTCTTATAGGTGCATCACAGCCTGGTCCTCTACTATGGAGTATTCCACAATCTCCTTGGTTTTGCTGATGAGCAAGCAAGGTATCTGTCGGCCTCCGCCGACTTCTAATATGGTATATTCAATATGCGCTTGACATTGTTAGGATTACCATGTGTATCAACGGTCATTTCACTCGATTCCACAGTGAAAACCACCAAACCTGGGACCTCCAAGCCCATTTGACCCTCAAACTCCCATGAAATGTAGGTGGAAAGTTGCGCAAAATGCGACCCCGGAAAATACAGTACATTAGTATACATGACAGATTATACGCTCGCAGTAACCCTTTCTACTGTACCTTGTGGGATCTCGGAAGGGGAAGTGACTTCAACCACTGGCAAAACTCCCCATATGGAGTGCTATGTACACCGCCTCGCCAATGGACTCCCTCGAGTTCTTGCATCCACTCAACAACATGGGTGCGAGCCAGTGAATCAGCTAGGTCCGGGGTCACTTCGATAATGTCCACCCAGGGAAGGTAGAGCCATACCTTCCCTAAACCCTGTTCCTCATTAGCAAATCCGATACTTTTGCGATCCAACTCCAATATCTTAGTCAATAACAACGTCAGCACATCTGGATGCCTAACCCAGTAAACACCACTGCGTGATCGATCGTGTAAATACTCTGAAAACGATTTATGGTAGATGTGGATGGTATCATCGTCACCATCTGGTATCCGCAGGACTGAATGAAGGGGCTGGAGTATGAGGCGGATATAACCGCAATTCTTTTGTAACACGGCACTCAATTTTGATGCTTGGTGCAAAGACTCTTTCGAGCTGCCATGCATTCTCGAGTGGAAACCGTAGGTCAGAAGGAACAAGCAATGGAGAACAAGATCACCGGCTTGCTTTTTGCATGCTGTTTCGAGTATAAGGGTGTATAAGCGATCAAGTGGGGCAAATGCCCGAGAGTGGTGACGATCGTAGGGCTGATAAATGGATTCTAGCCTCTCGACTGGATGCCCATCTTCGTCGGACAGCCAGCGAACAATGGTGAGGACATAAATAAATTGGCCATTTGCGACATCGATAATGCGGTCAACTACTCCCTCTGGGGGCCATTGGCAGTTTCCGATAATCTGTCGACGACGATGATGGATACTGTTGAAGCTCGTGGTGAGGATGAGGTGCATATGATTTCGCGATTCTTCAGTTTCTGATAGCATTGGATGCGGAAGTCTGAATAGTGAGGGATGTCCATGCATGAGCGTATCGATTTCGGAACGGATGTGAGATTCTGGACGGCTGGCAACCAATACAGCAATCCTCCGGTGAAGGCCGTTTTCTTGGAGTGAGGAGAGGAGACGTAGAACTTGCTGTTGATCAGACCGCGGTTCGCATTCGTCGAGACCATCAATGACAATTAATGATCGCTGGGTGAATTCGGTATTGAGGAGTCCTTGACACAGAGGTTTAATGACAAGAGTTTCCCATTGGACCTCAGGCGTGTGGTCTAAGGTGGAGGGGTCGTTGGCAAGTGCTCGATATATCTGCTCGCCGACTTCTGAGAAAACAATGAGGCGCTGAACGATCGTTGATACGAAAGTCCTCAACGAATTTCGAATACGATCATTTCTCCAGAAAAAAAAACTGCCTGCGAGTAATCTGGGATTTTGCTTATCCAAGTCTTCACAGACCTTCCTCGCGATGGCTGACTTCCCCGTTCCAACAGGCCCCTTTAACCAAAGGACGCCAGTATCTGCCCCGACGCCAGTTGCCCAGTGCTTGATGTCATCAATTATGGACCTTCTGGTTTCCGGGTGGCATTTTGGCGCGTCATCCCTGTCATCGCCATTAAAAACAGCCCGTAGACATACATAATTACGAAGGACTTCAAGTACTGTGGGTGGAATGAGCTGATTTGATGTATGTGGACAAAAAAGTCATACTTGACGTAGAGGGAGGACCAGATAGTGAAACCTGGATGGTACCACCATATCTATTATCGATGCTTGCTCTAGAGAAAAAATTATTATCTCGAGTAGTACTGTCAGAGAATTGTTCGACTGTGCTCATTAGAAGCGTATAGTAACGGATGTGAAGTATAATTTGGGGCTTCCTGAGGCTATGTGGTGAAGAGTAGGGGCTTGAAGTGAAAATGCCGATGTTGGGTTGTCATGATTCACCACGTGGAGGACTCGTTGCGTACAAGGCGATGTGACGGCCTTTATGAGACAAAAATGCAGGGTCCTGTATTGTATTCTAGTTATTCCGGCCTCGGCGCCGAAGCATCCCTTCTTGCCTGTTGTGTGTAATTGCGACTGCAGACTGACAATCAAGTATTCGTTGCGGATCAATAAATCGATCTTACAACTAAGAATGCTCCTAGAACCTCAATCTAGAGGGTGACACATAGAGCCGTCCCATAATTAGGCGTCCAATGCTTGATGAACCAGCATGCCGCGGACTAGCGTGCTAAGTCCGCCTACCCTTGCACCGCAACTAGTTGTATAAGATTGCTATCTCTGTTATCCTTAAAGTAAGGCCACGCGGGTGGGGTTCCAAATAATCCGAGTCATTAAGAAGCCGGCGGGGGATTGACATTTGGGTGTATGGCGCATGCGAGCGTTCCGGCTGCTCATGAGCACTGAGACGCACTGAAGCTCATAGGCGAGTATGTTGCCATCCCGTTCTCGGCATGATTATCGATGCCGATGTTAGTTGAAGCAATAGGACAAATATTTGAACCACACGACCAACACAATGCACCTGCCTTGTCTATAACCATTGTACGCTTTCCCGAACCTCACCATAAGGCCCTGCTTTATTGCATATCATAGAATAGAGATATCAGATCTCGAGATGGAGAACGAGTATTGATAAATATTAATCACCCCTTCTCAGATGAATTCTCGGCGTGGTACAAACCCGACCATAATGAAATGGATAACGAAGAATCTGATGAAGAGCCATCAAGAACGATTGAATGGCTGGAGGGCGTCCAAATGCGGAGGATGAGTAGGATGAGAACGAGAAAACGCGTTCGAGACTGAATCGTGAATTTAATGTACCCCAGATTGCGAGTATCACTGCGTCACATCCTCTGTGACTATAGCTCCAAGTACGCACCTCGTTATGGTCTCTATCTGTCTTGTTTTGAAGGAGCCTGGCGAGAACTTGAGGACGAAGTTGGTCCAACAATAACAAGCTCGTAAAAATAACAATTAGCATTGAATTATGGCATACAGTTTCAATAGTATCGAGCGTAGCTTTAGTTGCACCCAGATGACGTCGTCACTCGCTCCATAGCCAAAACCACCAAATCCAAAATGACCATTCCCATGCAGCACGCCTACTCCCAAAAGACGTAGGCTGAAATTTGCGCAAAATGTGGCCCTACAAGATATGGTACGTTGGCATAACGATAGATCGCTTCCAAGACACTATCTTACCTTCTTCCGCATTGGAATCAAATATAATTTGGAGTTAATCCACTCGAAAAAGCGATTGTATTCGTCCGCATATCTAAAATTGGACGCGTCAGCTCTTAAGCGTTCACGCGCCCAATCAGCAGCATGCGTGTGCACCAGAGAATCAACAAGGTTTTGTGTCATCTCGATGCTTCCCAGCGGAAGAAAGAGCCATATGAACCTTAGGTTCTGGCACTGAAAAGTGAGTCCGACGTCCTGATACTCCAACTTGAGACTCTGGGTTAATAACAACGTCAGGACCTTTTGACTTCTCAAGCAATAGAAATCACTCCGAGAGTGCTCGTGCAAATACTCAGAGAAGGACTTGTGATATGTTTGAATCAATTCGTCGTCCCCATCTGGTACCCGTAGGACTGAGTGAAGAGGCTGGAGTACGAGTCGGATATAGCCGCAATCCTTCTGGAAAAGTCGACTCAGACTCGATGCCTGAGGCAGCGATAATTGCCAAGCGAACGTTACGCTGGTAGAAAAACGGTATGTCAAAAGGAATAAGCAGGGAAGGACGAGATCGCCGGCTTCCTTGCTAACCGCCGCTTCGAGTATAAGACTGTACAGACGGTCAAGTGGCGCAAACGCTCGGGCTCGTTGGCTATCATAGGTCCTAAAGATGGCCTCCAGCCTCTCGACCGGGTGCCCATCCTCATCCGAGAGCCAACGAACAACGGTGAGGACATAAACGAATTGGCCGTTTGCCACGTTGACAACGCGATCAACAGCTTCCTCTGGAGGCCATTGGTGATCCCCAATAATTCGTCGTCGACGCCGATATATGTCGTTGAAACTCGTGGTGAGTATCAGCTGCATATCTTCTCGTGATTCTTCTGTCTCTGATAGCATCAAGTGTGGGAGTCTAAACAGTGTGGGGTGGTCATGGGCGAGTATATCGATTTCGGATTGGATGTGCGATTCTGGACGACTGGCAAGCAGGACGGCAATCTTTTTGTGAAGACCGTGCTGCTGAAGCGTAGGGAGGAGTCGGAGGAGTCGGAGCTGGTTAGAGTATGATTCGCATTCATCCAAACCATCAATGACAATCAGCGATCGCTGGGTGACTTCGGTGTTAAGCAGCGTCTGACGAAGAGGTTTAATGACGAGTGTGTCCCATTGAACCTCAAGCGAGTGATTCAGGGTGGAAGGATCGTTGACAAGTGCTTGACGAATCAATTCACCCACCCCGGGAATAATTACGGAGAGGCGGTACGCGATGGTCGGTATGAAAGTCTCCAGCGAGCTACGACCGCTGTCGCTCCTCCAGAAGAAGAAGCTACCCGCCACTAATCGGAGATCTTGCTGATTTAGGTCCTCGCAGACCTTTCTCGCGATGGCAGACTTCCCTGTTCCAACTGGCCCTGTTAACCAAATAATGCCAGCCTCGGATTCTACGCTAATCGCCCAAGGTTCGATATCGCCAAGGATAGACTTCCTGGTTTCGGGATGACATTTCGGCGCATCGTCTCTGTCATCACCGTTGAACATGGCCCGTGGACAGATATAAGGACGAAGTAGTTCAAGAACTTAGCTCAAGTTAGCAACCATTATGAAAATAGCTTAGGGGACTCACCTGGCGTCGAGGCAGAGCTAAAAAACGAAGGATTGACCTGGATAGTGCCATATCGATTGTCGATATGTGCATTGGAGAAGAAATTGCTATCGCAAGGAGGGTTGTGGGGATTTGGGTCCGAGTCCGTGGTACTCATCTAGCAGTCGTACGAATGCAATACGCGACTCTTTCCTAGTTAGTGACCAGGTAGATGCGAGCGATGAGCAGGTCGGTGAAGAACCCACGCTGCCTCGAGGCAGTGCTGCGCCTAACAGCTTTTTACGGAGTTAACCCTAGTGGTTGTGGCGGTGAACAGCACAAAGGAGATGAATCAATCCGCTATGTGAATGCGATTAATGAAGAAAGACAACAAGTGATTTGGGAGGAACCAGGAAACCGGGTTTTCCATGCGCAAGAGCCCCCGATCAGTTTAGCATGGTGACATAAGGCGTCTGTGGCGAATGAAGAACTCATGTGAAGGTACTATTCCGTCGTCCAGTTTTTTTTTTAAATCGGTTGTATTGAGGTTGCCAGCTTAAGGCGGACCTTCCTAACGTTCTACGCTGGAGATCCTATTGTAGTAGGTAGTAAGAAGAAAAACGTTCGTAGTAAATCCGTCGTCCAGTCAGGCCGGCAAGCCCCGCGTGCGGTCCCTACATTGGTGTTACTAAATTAGGCCCCCCATTTAGGGGCTTTGCTTTCAAAAATCGCAGCATAATTACTTTGAAGATTGATATATTAAGCCCATGTCTCGTTGAGAAGCTCGTTGTACCGACTAGCTCAGAATGGCGCATGCAGTTGAGGAGATAACAAAAGGGGAGGGGAGCGCAAGGTAAGCCTCCATAGCAACCGTATGTCGTTATCCAACAAATATATGGCGGTCTGTGGGGTATCACCTAATTTTATGGTTCAACTGATAGCACCCGAGAATTGTGCAGTATCTCCACGACTTAATACTCGCCCTCAACCCAGGGCTTTGGGGTCCGTGTAGCGTCGAAACGTTGGTGTAACTGCTAGTAATCTATTTTTGGTGGACCTAATCACCTCACCATTGTCAGCTCCTGGTTTGATAGATCATCTTTCTATATAACTCAGAAGAGAATCCGACCATTGCGTCATCGTTGGCCAGGAATTATCCCGTTTATGTCGAATCTGCCCTAGTGTTAGTGTCGGTACGCCTTTTACTCGTGACCCATTCTCTGCTCCTAATTTTTGAGGATTGAAATCTACGAGATTAACGCCTAGTGCTAAGCCTTGTGGACTGAGAGCATACAGTAAATACTCCGCTTTCAAAGGCAAAGGAAGTCAGATGCCCTCCGCTTGATCGGATCGTGCGATTGATGAAGACTTGCTTCGAGTCATCTGTCACTTTCCGTCTGCAGCCTTCAGCCACCATCATGCGGGGAGCATATGCCATGACTTCTCACCAAAAGCTCCTCGTCAGGGTCCGGTGCTCACGCCTGGTATTACGATGACTAGGAACTGGCTGCTAGCGGCACTGTAAGAACTCCGTAAAATCAGGCGCTGGTATTAGTTTGAGAGCATTTTTAAGTAGCAAATATGCTCTTGCCTGTTAGCTTTTAGGAAGTAGAGCCACGATACAATAAAGTTGAAATTGCACTTCGCAAGCGGCCCTGGATCGCATGCAGGGTCTGCTTAGTCAGCAAAAATGTTGCTCAACTTATACCCACCTCGGAAACGGGCATGTGCTCCTCTATCATTCCGCTCAGTCAGCGGCTCTCTCCCTTGACTCATTACCCCTACTAGCAAGCGTCCGGGAGCGAGGCTGTGGTTGAGGACTTCGTAAAAAAGTCCATTGACGACTTTCTTGAGGTTCTTTTTTACCCACTCCCCCGGCTTGGTTGTTCATCACTCGGCGGTTTTAATTTGGGAAATGCCGCGGATCCAGCTGGAGGTCGCCGTCGCTCTGGCTGTGAGCGCAGCGGGGAGCTCTTTGGTTTTCTTCTTGAGTAGAGAAAAGGAAGGAAAAATCCAGTTACCAATAGTTCAGGATGGGACTGAAAGTTTGCTCCACGAGCACGACCCGTTCGACGTCACTCGACCCGAGGATACTATTGATGGATACCCTATCGAACCGGAAAAGTTCTGGCAAAAGGTGCGCCATTGACCAAGTTCTACCACTATTCCGAGTGTTGACGTGTCGCGTGACGCTGATGGACATTCTATTGAAAGATGCGACTGAGGAAGATGTTCCTGTCGTTCATACTATCTCTAGTCCTCATATTGGAAACTATCCGCTTCGGTTGGCTCAACATTCTAGAAGACTCGCCCATCTCACAGAGTTTAATAATCTCATCCATTCATATAATCTTCGTCACCTATCTACTCGTCATTGCTGTGCATTCTATTAATCAAGACACCGCTCGGCAACATGGTCTATCCGTCGTCCATTTGGCCGTGCTCTCCCTAATAGCAGCCATCCTGCAGACGGCTTCCGCTATCATACCGAATACGCCACGACCAGTTGCGATACATGAAGTAGACTCCGAGGAACGTATGCACTTACAGAAGTTGTGGTATGGGGCGCTAGCTGGTTACATTATCACCGCAGTTGTGGCGATGTCCACTCCAAGGGGTCCACCGCTCTATTACCCGCCAGAAGGCATCTACTCTGAGAAGACTGTCCAACAGATGACCAATACAGATAGGGAGAATGTCTCCGGCGTCATTGGTACGCAATACGACTTGCCATCTCACAGCTTCGTTTGACTGAGGGTACTTATTCATCCTACAGGTGCCTCACCATGGAGCGTACTATTCTTCTCGTATACAACCAAAGTAGTATGGCTAGGAAACATCGCCGAAAGCCTCGAGATCGGTGATCTACCCATCGTCGCCGGAGACATGCGTGCCACATTCAACTATACCCTAATGCGTGACGCCATGAAAAGGTTCAAGCTACGTATCAGAAACTGGGGACCTGCTCCCGGCTCTGGATGGGGCCTGGCATGGAAGATGTTCAGGTTGAACATACGAGGCTTCGTAATGGAGTTCTTCCTTGCTTCCATCTCTGCGGTTTTGTTCTACTCGCCTGCATTCTTCCTTCGGCAATTCGTGACATACCTCGAGATTGATATTGACAGGAAGGAATCAGGATGGGGATGGGTGTACGTTTGCGGATTATTTGCGGCCAATGTGGTTACGTACCTCAGTGAGTTTCCTAGTCCACTAATTACAACGTAGTTCTAATCTCGCGCAGTCACCGGTCAACTATGGTCTTTGGCGACTACAACGCTCCAAGTCCGAATGCGTGTACAACTCAACTCGATCCTCTTCGCGAAGACTCTCGTTCGCAAGAACGTGGCATCTGCTTCTAAACCCGAGTCTAAGGACGACAAGTCAGACGATAAGGACGCAAAAGCAAAGGAGGATGAAGAAGAAGACTTTTCAAGCAAAGCCCAAATCATGACTCTCATGACCACCGACGTGGATAGAGTCAGTGAATTTGCATGGCACATGTTCGCTCTGATCGGTTTGCACCCTTTCATCATGGTTTCGTGGGACAAATGCTTTACTGACGTGATTAAACTTCAAAGATTCGCCTGTTGAGATCTGTATTGGGACTTATTTCCTTTATCACCTCCTTGGTACGCCGCGTTCGCTCTTTGGTTGATTACCTGCTTACCCTGAATTTGCAATAGGTCCTTCCTGCTTCTTCGGCCTTGCGGTCGTCTGTCTTTCCTTGCCTCTCAACCACTGGGCAGGCAAAATCATCGTTGGTTAGTCTTTATTTGCATTTCCATATCATAAGCGCTTGCTTACTCTTCCAATAGGTGCCCAGGATAATCTGATGAAAGCCCGAGATGAGCGTGTAGCCCTCATGAACGAGGTATTTTTTGATTCATCGCTTCTTGCTTTGATCTCCGCCTTACAGCACGTGTCTGTAGGTTCTTGGTGCGATTAGGATGCTCAAGGTCAGAATCGGCCCGTTGGGTCCTAGTGCTTCTATCCTAATGCATTGTGCTTTTTAGTTCATGGCTTGGGAAAGAAGCTTCGAAGCCCGAATTCTCAAAGTCCGAGAGAAGGAACTCCGATACCAGAGGTTGAACTATAACATTGAGGTGGGCGTGACCTCAATTTAGGTCCCTGTTGCAATATTGACCCGGACGTACTTCAGGTTGCTCTGCAGGCTATTTGGTATGTTGAATGGACGACTTGGAGTTGCTTCCGCTTAAGAAGGGCAAATCTACAGGTCCGGCTCGCCAATCTTGGTTACCTTGGCCTCGTTCTGGCACTATGCAGTGGTTCGTCAACAATCCTTGACACCAGCAGTCGCATTTACCTCAGTAAGCATTCACTCCGCCACATAATAGCCTGACAGTTAACACGGCATAGATCATCGTATTTTCTGAGATGCGTTTTGCTCTCAACGCGCTGCCTGAGACCTTCATCAACATTCTTCAATCTCTGGTCTCACTTCGTCGTATTGAGAAGTATCTTAACAGCGCCGAAGTTGCTCCCGTCCCACCCTTGAATGCGCAATCGCCGACGATAGCATTCCAATCTTGCACTGTCACCTGGCCACAAGATCGTGGCTTGCCATCCTCGACTAGAGGTTCAAGTATACCTAGTACAGCCGTCAGCACACCGAGACAAAAGTTCGTGCTGGTAGACCTGAATCTGCAATTCCCTCCCGGTGAGATTTCGTTGATCTGCGGAAAGTTGGGAAGTGGAAAGTCCTTGCTCCTACTCTGTGAGTCGTTTCAGATCTAGAGCTTCATCCCGCTTTACACCCGCGACTGACTACGCTTTACGTTGTCGTGATGGATTTAGCTTTGTTGGGTGAGGCGGACATCTTGGCTGGACAATTGCTGTGCCCGAGAACTCCTCCGGATGCTATTGCTTCATTTGTGGGCAAAGAGATTGCTCCACATGAGTGGGTCATTCCCGGAGTTTGTGCATACGTTCCTCAGGCAGCTTGGTTACGCAACGCTTCAATAAAAGGTGCGTGGTCGTCCGCTTGCCCTGCCAACACCGCCATCTGACCTCAGTACGGGGATATTTAGAGAATATCCTGTTCAACCTTCCGTATGATGAGGAGCGTTATCGCCGCACTCTGGAAGTTTGCGCCCTGATTAGTGACCTGGACATTCTTGAAGATGGCGATGAGTCCGAAATCGGTGAACGTGGCGTCAATCTTTCTGGTGGTCAGAAAGCCCGAGTATCCCTTGCTCGTGCGGTTTATTCCCGAGCATCCATCCTGCTGCTTGACGACGTCTTGTCTGCTGGTAAGCCTATTGAGTGACTATTTCCACCTCACGAGGTATTGACCTCATCTTTTAGTTGATGCACACACCGCGCATCATCTCTTCACCCAATGTCTACAGGGAGACCTCATGCAGGGACGAACCATCATCCTTGTTTCTCATCACGTTCAACTCTGCGCTCCTGGCGCGCAGTTCATCGTTGCTCTTGATAATGGACGCGTTATCTATCAAGGCGATTTCCTGAAATTCCAGAGCTCAGGTACCATGGCCCAACTCGTGCAGTCTGTTGACAGCTCCACAGAAGATCAGAATGCAGAAGATAAGGGTAAAGAGCCGGTCAAAGATGAGATTACCTTGCTGGAGAACACCGAGACAGGGTATTCTGTGGATGAGAAACAATCATCTCCTTCTCAGGATACGAGTGAACAGGGTACCTCCGCGAGTAATTCGACGGTCATTGCTGCGGCAGATCACGTCGATGCAAAGAAACCGAAAAAGGCGCCGAGGAAGCTAGTTGAAGAGGAAAGACGTGCTGTGGGTAGAATTGGTCGAGATATCTGGGAGAGTTATGTCAAGGCCTGTGGCGGTTCCTGGTATTGGGCGGTTTTCATCTTTTTCATGATTGTGGCAACTCTCTCACCTGTTGTGGAGAACGGATGGCTAAGGTACGCCGTCCATGTACACGCATTTCATCATGTAAGATTTACTGATCACTACCTCATCAGATATTGGTCCAATTCTGAGTTAACCGGTAAACAAGGAAGTGCCGTTTATTACTTGACAGTCTATGCCATCATTACATTAATTGGAGTTTGCCTTCAAACCATTCGGTGGTTCGTCCTCTACAATGGATCCGTACGGGCATCCACAGTGCTCTATAAGCGCCTTCTAGAGTCTGTTCTATTCGCGAATATCCGATTCCATGATACAGTCTCTCGCGGCCGTCTCCTAAATCGATTTGGTAAAGACTTTGAAGGTACGCATATACATCCGTTCCCCGACCTCCCCTGTCCTTGTGTGCCTTGTACTGATGCAATTGATGTTGTGTATTCAGGGATTGACAGCAAGCTTTCTGATCATTTTGGACGAAGTATCATGTATGGATTGTCGGCTCTCACGACATGGGTCACGGTTTGTGTGGTCGGTGGACCTGGCTTCATTTTGGCTGTTTTTGTTATCGGCCTTCTCTATTTCAACGGTGAGTTGTCGGGCTAACGCAACCTTTCAAGGATATATTGCCTGCCTATACCGAGACTGATATTATACAATTTACCAGTTGCAAGAATCTATGGTCAAACATCTCGGGATATGAGGCGCTTAGGTAAGACCCTCTCCCCTCTCTAATTTATGCTCCTCCCCACTTCACTCCTCACTTCCACGGAATCCCAATACCAATCGTTAGCTACCGTTTCGATATTTGCTTTCACTTTTCGGTGATTCTCTATCGGCCCTGTATCCTTGACTAAGTGCTGGCGACGAACTTGCGCTGACATCTCATTTCGTTTATAGACTCCGTGACTCGCTCACCCCTGTATTCCCTGTATGGGGAAACAATCTCCGGCGTCACTATCCTTCGTGCCTTTGGTGCCTCGTCTAAATTCTTGCGAGACATGTTGAAATGTGTAGATACTGTGCGTTGAACCCTTCTCTTGCGAAAACTGATATGATTGGATAGCTAACTAAGCCTGGGATCCCGGTTTTAACAGAATTCTAACCCTTACTATTGGATGTGGAGCGTCAACAGATGGTTATCCATTCGTTTCAACATGCTTTCCAGTGCCGTCATGGGTTTGACAGCTCTAGTCTGTCTCATCACGCCAAGCATCAGTGCAGCTCTTGCTGGTTTCGCACTTGCATTTGCCTCCACCCTCACTAACGACATCTTGTTCATGGTGAGTGCTCCGTTCATCAGGAAACCATTATTTCTACCTACCCCTGTCCCGTGTTAATCTAATCTCCCTCTCCAGGTTCGCAGGTTCGTCGGATTGGAACAAGCAATGGTGAGAAAAACGGCCTACATCCAGTCCATTACGGTTACTCAAATATATCAATTTTCTCCCTTCGTATCCTCGCTCCTTACCGGTATCTTACTCTGCCTGCTACTTCGTTATAGGTCGCTCTTGAGCGTGTCAAAGAATATTCAGAATTAGCAAGAGAGCCCCCTGAGTATATCGAACCCAGGCCTCCGAAGGAATGGCCGCCGTCGGGTCACATTGAATGCCAGGACCTTGTCATCCGCTATGCAGTAAGTTAGCATTTGCATTTCATCATGTTATCATGGTTGGAATATGATTCGTTTTAGCCGGAATTACCCAACGTCCTTCACAAGATAACATTTGAAATTAAGCCAGGCGAAAAGGTGGGAATCTTGGGAAGAACAGGATCGGGAAAGAGTACCTTGGCTCTGTCGTTCTTCAGATTTGTGGAGGCAACTGAGGGTCGCATTATGGTTGACGGCATCGATATAGCCAATGTGGGATTGACGGATCTTAGGAGTCGGTTGACTATTATTCCACGCAAGTATTCCTTCATCTAACCCCTTTCCTGCTGCTAATGCATTGCCTTGATTAGAGGATCCCACAATCCTCAGCGGAAGTCTGCGGTCAACATTGGATGTATTTGATGAATACGAGGACGCTGAAATCGTGAGTTTTGAGTTTCCACATAACTGTCAATGCTGTACTCAGCCACTGTTGCCTTGGCACCCGCTCCTGTCAAAAATACACTCCTCCCTTGCACCTTACCCAGTTCGAAGCATTGCGCCGTGTGCACCTCATCCCTTCGGAGGATAGCGAGTCTGAAGCTCCCGAAAGTATCAACGTAAATGTCTTCCGCAACTTGGATTTCGCCGTGTCCGAAGGTGGTGAGAATTTCTCGACCGGGTAGGTTATTTCTTTGATTTCCATTTATGAGGACAATAGGTTTATTGCGACTGACGAATGTAGAGAAAAGCAACTCCTTTGTATGGCTCGGGCCATTCTTAAACGTTCCAGGATATTGGTCATGGATGAGGCGAGTGGTTTGGTTACGGTCGCATTGCTCTTCTGACACTGCACATTGGGCTGTTTAACAGGCAACTGCTAGGTAATCGCGCGCTTATTGGTTGAGGTGTTCGGGCTAATCTCTTTGCAGTGTGGATTACGCCACAGATGAATTGATTGGGAAGACCATTCGACAGTAAGATGCCCCTATTTCTGTGAGCTAACACTCGACTAACTTCGTCTTAGGGAATTCGCCTCAAGTACAATTTTGACTATTGCACACCGACTGCGAACAGTCATAGACTATGATAAGGTGGGGTTGCTAAACTTACTTGCAACAAGCAGATCGTGATAACCGGAACACCTTATAGATTATGCTATTAGATCAAGGGCGGATTGTCGAGTTCGACCGGTATGTAATATCCAGACTAACTCTTTGCTCGCCACTGACGGATAATTTAAGACCGTCCGTGTTACTTTCCGATCCTAACTCTAAGTTTTACTCGTTGTGTAAAGCGACGGGTAAGGAGGAGTTTGCGATGCTCAAAAAGCTGGCTGGAGTCACAATATAACGGTACGATACAAAGTATCATGTGGTTTTAGCATTCAGCCAGGTACAAATGTATATAATTTCTTTGCTTGCTTCCACGCTGGACATCTGAAGTTTAAACCGTCAACATGCCAACCATGACGAAGCGTGCGAAAAGTTTATTGGTTCATGGTTACCACCCACGGTGGAGTGACCATAGCTGGTCATCGAGGAGAGAGGCAATGGAGTCATTGGTCTAGACAAGGCCAAGGTGATCAGACTCCAGTAAGATTGGGTCATACAGTAGGTCGCTTGGCTCATGTCCACAAGTGTAGTTGCAACCATGACTCCGCTATTCAGTAAGTTTCTAGCTCGAGTTGACCCTTTCAGGACTCCAAATAATTGTTTTGAGAACCTTGTGGGATGCAAGTGGGAGGTAGTTCCTCGAAAACTCCTATTTAATGCAGGTATGAGGCAGTTGTTGAGAATATTGACACCGCATTGCATCCTCAGGGAAGAATTAGCCTAAACCTGCATTGCTACTGTGTTCTGATTAGTCTGGATGGAAGATTGACGAGGATCTTCACCGAATGCTCCGGGGTGGTAGGATCCAAAGTAGTGGATCGTTGCTTCTTGTATAAATATGCCTCATCCCTTGATGATAAGCGCCATCTTCACACTCTCCCCCACCTCCACTTACCCATCTCCACAAGGCATTGAAAGTTCAGTAGTGAACTTTCAGACGTACGTCTCGTTCTACATGAGGGAGACTTGGAAGCTAACCTCCCCCTTGGGCAATCAGGCTGAGCGTCGCAAGCGTGCCCTTAGGAGCACTCCACTCTTTTTATTCGCTAATTAAAATGGCTCCTGGACGAGCACGGAACGGTGTGGTTGTATCTAGTTACATCATCCAAACAAATTCTGATCCTCATTTTTGTTGTTCATGCAGACAAACGACACTCTTTCACTAAGAGATTACCTCAGCAGCAGCAGGACCCTGCTTCTCTCACCGAACGGCCTCAAGCGTTACCTTCCAACAGCGCCCTGCCTAATCAAGTATTCCCTAACGAAAGCATCAATAATAGTGGGAGTGGAGGTAATGGAAACAACGTTGAATTCCCAGGTCAACGATTTGGGTGTCCATTTTGTGTCATACGGGATAACGACCTACGGGTACAATACGAGGGCGCATGGACCCTCAGTGGGGGGGCCTCAAGGACGACTCACAGTACTGTGTCCTCTGGGGCTTCTCTGTCTCTCAAGTTTAATGGTGAGTCCCCTATGGGGCATATGATAGTGACCCTTACCGCAAATGAATTCCTAGGCACCGGCATTGTCGTTTTTGGTACTGTACCTGCGAGTAATGGGAATATGCGACCTCCTTCCGCATCCTACATGGTCGATGACCAGGACCCTGTCATTACAACTGCACCAATAGCAACGAGACCAGTTCCCGACCAGCCCCTCTTCGGGGCGATGGACATATCCGGAGATGTTGAACATACCCTTGTAATGCGCATCATAGATACTGAGACGCCGTACACACTGGAATACTTTTTCGTTTTCCCTTCTCCCAATGGTTCGCACCCTGGTTTTGGACCTCCGAAGCCTCCCATCACTACAGCTGCTCCACCAACGTCACCAACGCCATATAGCACTGCCTTGCCGTCAGCGAACCCCGTACCACAATCAAATGACCACATGGTAAGGGTTCTCGCTGGTCTTGTGAGTGTAATGCTGGTGATTGTCGTCGGTGCACTCGCTGTATTACTCGTGCGAAGGCTACTCAAAAGACTCACAAGAAAATCTTCGACCTCAAATTCTTCCGACAATGAAAGTAAATACGGTTCTGACAGCACTCCAGAGAAATCCCGAGGTAAGAGCAGACTTTCTTTCCCCGGATTGCCTTGTCAATCTCGATATTTCTTTCCCCGTTACTAACGCTCACGTTCGCTTCATCAATATGCCTTCTCGTTCCCCAATAAAATGGGATGACTGCCGCCTCGATTAACCAACACAACCCCATTTGTTTCAATTCTTGTCGATCATCCTGTACAGGAACTGTGCTGACCTCGACAGATTCTATACTTCGGAACAACCCCTCAATCATGGGATGGAGTTACTCTGGTTCCCGCAGCGACGCCTTCCCACCCGATCGCAACACGCCAACGCCAGCATTCCTCCGACGTACGATCAATGAATTGCCTCCACCTCCACCTCCAAATAAACACGACGACTCGCCTCGTTTCAGCTCCCGTCCACTGTCATCCTAATTCATCTTTTTCATTCCATTCTCCCCAATACCTCATATACTTGGTTTCAATTTCGCTAATATGCACACGAACGCCCGCAGGTCATTCCCTCTCTCTGGGTTCGGTCCGTCATCCTATCCTTTGGTTTCTCTCTCTCGCCTCGCTCCTCGTCGCGTCGCCGGAACATACAAAACACTACACGCCCTACTTCGTTCTTCTCTGAGTCGCGATCAATGACCCAGCTCTCCGTCTACACGTCCCTGCAATCCATCTCACCCACCCCATACCACCTAACCAGCCAGAAGATTATATCCAATAATTTGTTTCTTGGCTCATTTGATGCCAACTGTATCCACTACCCTCCCAGCGTACCAGAAAAACTCTTCGACACCGTCCGACGTATATCCATCGATCTCGCAGCTACCCTCATTGCCGTTGCTACCTCATTTGCCTTCATCAATTTTACTACGGACGCCTGATTCGTGCTAAGCTTTTTATTTTACCCTAGGTTTCAAATTAAGATATTTGGACTTTTGGACGCTATGATGGGACCAATTGATCACACCTCTCCGTTCTTCGTTTCTCCAGTGATACACCTTTCATCAGTTTTCTGTTCGAATCGAATATATACATACACCCTCATCTGTGTCGTTATAAAAATACCTGTATAGGAGGTATTCAAGATGTTGTATCTTAGTATTTCATTGTTCCTGCTTTCATCGTTTTGCGCCTTGTTCAAATAGACCCTCCTGTTCTTCCTACAATCGTCACAGAAACCAGATCGCAGCATCGGAGGTAATTTCTCTGTGCGTAGTGCTCTTGCCCACTTACTAAGGCCTGCCTCCCTCGGCAAGCGGGTTACGTTGGCCAAAGGTTAAGTTAGGTCGGGATTTGTCAGAGCAACGTTTGTCCAAACTAACCAAACCAACTTGCCGAGAGGGCCTTCAGAATTGCACACTTCAAGGCACACACGTCCAAGTCTTGCGCAATACTTCAAGCTCACGTTATGTGGATGCCAATTCGCATCATAAAGCAACCACCAATCGCGAGACATTTGGAAGAGCATGGGGAAAGTGATTAATTGACTCTACAACAAACTATATATCGAGAATATTGTCCCAAGAAAACAGGACTTGGACGACACACTCAGACGCATATATGTGTGTATGTTTACAAAAACTCTACGGCATCTAATCCAATCCAACCTGGACCATTAAAGCATAACTGCACAGATACTACAAGAGATTACCATCGCCCATTTTTATCATAGTCCACTCAAAAGAGAAGCCTTTCAAGGATCCCACATCCTCTGCTTGATGAACGCCAAAAGCTGTTGGTCGTTCATGTCACGCAGAGCTGTGTGGCGGTCGACGCCCGCCTTTTGTGCTGCCCGGATGACTTGCTTGGCAATAAGAGCAGAGATATCACGGACTAGGAACGCGTAATTCGTCAGCACTGAGATTGTTATAAGGCCGAGAAAATCTGCGCTTACTCCTTTCAACGCGAGGGTAGAGCAAGCCATCAGCGCGTTCCTCCTCTGTCAAGGAATCCGCCAAGCCAAGAGACGAAGCCTCAACCATAGAATCCGTAACGGAAGATGCCTTGGATAGGATTGCACCCAATCCCAAACCTACAGCCGGCGACAAAAAGTTCGCGTTAGCAATCGATTTCACACAAGCACAAAAGAGTAACAGAGTGACACAAAAAGCAAAATGAAAGGCACCGTCCAGAGAGATCGAATGAACCTACCAGGGAAAATGTACATATTATTACCCTGACCAGGGTACAAAGTAATATCATTATATTGAATTTCGGGGAACGGTGACCCAGAAGCGAATAGAACTTGACCAGCGGTGTGTTCGACGGCATCTTCAAAAGTGCATTCCGACAAACGGACAGGGTTGGACAGGGGGAAGATGATTGGGCGCGGGTTCAGTGCAGCCATCAACTGAATGACCTCTGGGCTGAATGCGTCCTGTTTCATCGAGGAATGTTGCGTGGAGGGGTGGGAAAGACGATCAGGTGCGTGAATATGATGGATCAATGGGTAATACACAAACCTTGGTGGTAGAAAGGCCGAGGAGAGCGGTGGGTTTTACGTATTCGATAATTTCTAGCAAGTCAGTGAGGCGCGGGCCTGAGTAGTCGCTGCGTGCAAACACTAAGCTCGCAGTCAGTAAATCAAACTATATGCGCCTAGAGGGTCAAGATCGACCTTTCTTGTGCTCCGCGAGAGGTCCACGTTCATGGTAGACGAGACCTTGGGAGTCCACTAGCCAAATTCTTTCACGAGCCTCTTCTTCGCTCAAACCTTGCAAGGTGAAGAAGCTCATTAATTGCAAGCCAACACCGACGCCTGCCGATCCAGCACCGAAGAAGAGGATGCGGTGATCGGCCAAGTGTCGCCCAGAAGCGGCAGAGGATAGTTTGGCGGCATTCAGGAAGCCACTGAGAACAACGGCACCAGTGCCTTGAATATCGTCATTGAATACGGGGTACTTGTTGCGGTAGCGATCAAGGTAGAGGAAGGCATGATCGGTGGAGAAATCCTGCAAGGCATATTGGCTATTGGGTAAGAACAAAGGAGGATAGGAGTAACGGACCTCGAATTGGACGAGTAATTTCGGGAAAACAGCTACCATCTCACGCATAAACTCATCCATGAACTCCGTCATCTCCTCATCAGATACACGTTTCTGGCGCAAGCCCAAGTACAGAGGGTCCTCAAGGAACTTTTCGTTGTTGGTTCCCAGGTCAAGGCATATGGGAATGGTGGAGGAAGGCCGAATCCTGAAAATGAAAACGCGTGAATGAATGATTGTTAAAGCCTCCGATCGGAACGCACCCAGCACCAGCAATATACAAGGAGAGTTTACCGATAGAGATAGGCATACCATTAACGCCCAAGTCGCCTAGACCGAGGATGCGGGAGCCTAGGCGTAGAACGAGGTCAGGATGCGAAATGGAATGAGTCCAGCACCACGCACCATCAGTCACAACGCTAATCCTTGCTTCGTCGATCTTGGGCCAGTTTTCGAGGACTATGGATTACATAGCTTCATTAGTGATCGTCGGGTAGCATAATGCAAGTCATGCGTACCACTCCTGATTTTCCCCTTATCTTTGATCGAAATGAACTACATGCAAGTTATAGCCTCAAGCGTGGTGGATCAATGGGAATGCACATACCAGGCCCTCTGGCCTTCGGTAAATGTGAGAGAATTGCAAACAAGCATCGCCAACAGTAGGGGTGTAGATTAGGGGAGTAATTTCGGGCATATGCGTCAGGCATAGTTTGTAGAACATATTAGTGTTTTCAGCCTTCAGGGCGGAGAGGTAAATGTATTTTTCGATGTTCTTGTCCTTGGAACGCAGTTGTGCGAGGCAACGTGTGAAATGAATCTTGTCGTCTAACGCAGGAGGGGTCAATCCATGCTTCAGTTTTGCGGGCGCTTGAAGGATTGAGTTAGCCAAAGGAACAATGGATATATGCGCCCAATCAGCATACCTTGGGGCGCGAGCTTGAGTTTTTGAACGCCATTGGACCAATAGGGGGTCAAAACAATCGTCATAATGAAAGCAGATAGGAAAGCAAAGACTAGCTGTTACAAGAAGAGAGGATCCTTGAAGGAAAGAGAAAGAGATGAAATGGGAACTGGCTGGACTGGCCGGAAAATTTGCGTGTTTTATAGTCAAGCCCACAAGATCATCCAGACACCAAAGCTGGGGCGTGTTGTCGACGGCTGGATCATTTCGTTACCTTGGGGTTGTCCCTGTTGCCAATTCCGGCCACATTTGCCACCATGCCCTCCGACCCTCCATTCTTGGGGCCGTGCTTATTGCTGTTCTTACGCCACTGTTGGGGTGGTCGTCGTGCTAACGAACTGTACGATGGTGGACGGTTGCAGATGGTTACTAGGCATTCAGGCACTGTTGTGATGCGAAAGGGGATCAAGCCGTGTAGCAATCATCGAAACCGCTCAGCGCGATGGAAACGACCAAGTCTGGTTGGCGGTGAATTTGGCCCTGTTTGGGCCAATCCACGTGCTCCGAAAATAAGCTTTCCCCACCTCGAGGCGGACGTGGGTCAACAACCAATTATCCCGCCGCCTGAAGCGACTATCATTGGACGAGTAAATTGATCTTTGAAAATCCGCTGCGATTGTGGCGGGCTAGTTCCGGTTTTTTTCTATATCCTCCCCACGAAATTTTGGGGTTCACACCTTAGGTCTTTGCTGACACCCTTACTATCGACAGGGAGCCCATTTTGACCGCTTGGTGCCTTAGCACTAGCAAAATGCCCTCATATCCTCATGTACGTGGTGGAGACCATGATGTGGCTTAGGGCCCGGCCTAATGTCCCCTAGAGGCCCAGAAGTTCCGGGACTCAGTCGAAACTCATGAGTTGTTCTTAATCCAGCACCATCGCATAGTGGGGTAGATTACAGAATAGCCATATCCTCGGCCGATGGAGCTGGCATCGCATGGGAAAAGAACGACGCTCAAGACCAACGGCTCGCGGTACAGACTGTCATTTATTTTCTGTTCAGGTGGGTAAATCATATATCTCATCTTTTCGCTACGTGCATACTTCAAATCAGTCCTCATCTCCACATCACCAAGACCATGATTAATCATAGGACCTCCTGTTCGAACTAACTGCCGTACTTGTGAATCCGGATCATATTCGTGGTCTGGGTGCCTTCGGAGAAATCTTCGTAGATCAAGAACGCTCCTAGGTATGTACAGCATGCACCCGAAACCTCACGAATCTCCGTCCCACTGGTCCGCGCAGTACGTACGCCCCACTAACAAGCCCTATAGAGCTATTCCTTTCTCAAGCGTACTTGCCAGGCTATCTCTCGGCTAGTCCCGAGCGTAATGGGTCTAGCACGGATCAAGGCAAACCCTGGCTCATCTCTAGCTCGTGGCCATTGGACGATGGCCCATAAGCGTCAAATACTCTCAGATTGCTAGACATGCTAATGTCTTGATACAAAACCTGTCTCGCCCCAGACTTTCATCTTTGAGATATTCCAGACCTTATTGAACCGCACTAATACAAAATTACTCAGATATTGAACGGAGACGAACTGCCGTTCTTGGGGTGCTCAAGAACCACCCCACACTTGGAAATGCATTTGAAGTACCAATGGAGAATGATGCTGTCGTCCTTTCGGTCGAATTTCAGGGTCAACGTGTAGAAGGTTCTGTGAGATCCTTACGGAAGGCTCCCAGTCAGGACCCAACACCCAAGACTTGTGACAGTCGAGATTGTTGGTGGAATTTTAGTGGAATTTACTTGACCGACATCGAATTCGAGCTGTCTCCGAGGCCTCAAAAATCTTTCTCTCTGTATGGTCATTTTTGTCTGCTTCTGGCTCTTTGCTCTTACTCTTCTGGGTGGTACACGGGTCATGCGCCGAGGCACGCAATTATGTGGGAGAAGTTAACTGCATGGTGTAATTCCTGTGGGTATTCGGACGGAAGTGGATTCTCAACAGTACTGACCCGATGTGTTCTGCTGTCTCGTTCTCTACTGGCAGTGGTGCCCTAGAACCTACTGTAGGTTCTCATCACCGGAACACTCGGGACGGTCCACCCCAACCACCCTTTCCTGTTACACTTCCTTCACAATCTCTCGTCGGTGATTTTTCTTTCCAAGGCGGCATTGTCACGGCAGCTGGCCCTTATCTCGCTAGATCTAAGTTCTTGGGACTCCTGCAGCCGTTCCTCTGACAGGCCAGGAGTTTCTTGTCGACCTTCGGTTGCGGTACTTTCCAAGTGCGAAAGGATGACTTCATTCCTGAGTTGGGTACCTTCTTTTTTCTGTTGCTACACGGGAACCTCTCGCACCGGTGTTACGATTTCCAGGACTGTCAAACAGACAGAGAACTTCTCTGCATTCCCTCTCCCGGTCCTCTTTTCCTTCGTGTCTCTTATCGGCCGCCTCTGTCAACTCTTACCGCCATGGCAGTTGCCGTCGCAAAGGATCCCTGCTCCAAGGAAGCGACCGCCCGTTATCGTTATCCCCGCCCTAACAGACTCGCCTACCCGCTTCTACACGGAGCACATGAAACATAGAGTCCGCCCTCTCATTCCATATCTTGTTCCCTCGTCTCGCTTCTTGTCTCGGGATGTACGGTCCGACACCCACCGAACCCAGCTTCGCAAAACGTGAGCTGTGATCACAGTGGTCCAAGGGTATGACACGGGTTATGAAATGCCTTGACACTTCCATTAATCAATACAATCCCTGTCAGCCGTATCCCTCGAGGGTCACGATCACCTTCGCACCAGATAATTCCTCCCGTACCGGGGTAAGCACTGGGTGCTGCTACCCTTCACCATCTCATACATCGACCTGACGGATTTGCATTCAAGTCTGTGCTTCGTGGGCGTTTCATACACGCCACACCGTTACTACCACCGCCATCACGATGGTTCGCACCTACCCAAGCTGGAAATCGCCAAAATTTTGAAACCCCGATGTGTTCCAGAGACTGGACAGGTCCTATCGATGAGCGGCGTTGTGTTCAGGTGTTCAAGTACTTGGCAGACGAGCGGCGTTCTGCAGCCCTCAGCATACCGATTCGGGGCGGTCACCCGTCCTGAGATCACCTCCCAAATCATGAAAGATGTCAAAACATTTTCTTTCTCGAAGGAATTCAATTCGCCCATTTACCTTATTTTGTAGATGACCTCATGCCACGATGCGATGCGCAAGCCCCGACGTCGGCTAAACTCAATTATACGATTTTCAGCAATCGAAGATAGTCCATAATTGAACACCAACAATCTTGGGCCTTGGCCTCCCGTCCGGATTTTGCCTTCTCGCTTGGACGCAACGTGCATACACCCGTGTGATTTACAGCTGCCGCTCTGTATGATGCCATTGATGAGGTTCGGCAAATCGCTGCTGTGACATAGACTCTGCCTTATGATGAAACCCGAGTTCATATGCTAATGCACCACTTTGCATCAACTTCTCTTCCTCGAATAACACTAATTGTTTACTGGGGAACGCTCAGGTGGGGAGGCATAGTATCCCTGCCCTTCCCCGCTTCCTTTCAACACTGCATGTATTTCTGCTCTCTAGCGACTGTATTCGCCCTCCCCATTGATATCGTTTCCCCACCCCAACCCGGCTCCCGGGGCAAAACGTTTCATCTACTACCCCAGAAATTTGCATCCAGTTCACTTGCTCGTTACCGAGGGTTACCACTAAGAAATGTATTCATCGGAACCCATCAACCCATATGCAGTGTCTCCCTTCCACTTTAACTCCTCTCATTTTTCCTTTGACCTCCGGTTGTCATCCTTAAATCGATTAGCGAGTATATCAACCACGAACTGCAGTAAGCGACAAATTGACTGTCCAAAAATATAGAAAACCCCTGTTAGGGCCCATACCCCCATCAGTACATTCCAAGAATGACATGATTCAAATATCCTTCCCTACACCGCCGTTCTGAGGATATCGGCCTCAATGTCAAGGCCCCATTCCTCATCTGCATCATTTGTTGGATATTGAACGTTCAGCGGGCCGCTGGTATCGCCCTCACCCTCTTCGACTGAACATTCTGCTTCTGGTACCTACTTCCTTATGGCGAAATCGCATCATCGGACCGGTCTTAGCTCGTAAGATGTTGATATTGGTGCATATGTTATGTCTCGTCTAAGACTAAGCACGTACATATGGTCAATACAATTAACGGCGCTCGCTGCGTGACAGCGGTGTACGTAGGCCGGAGCCTTGGGTTACCGGCAGGTTGGAGGCGCGCAAGCGGCGCATAGATAATTCTGTCAGCCTTAAGTTGATACTGCATATGTACATGGACGGTACCACTTCTATGGTTGTGGTCAAGCGTTCTACCAATTAGCACATATCAATCACCTAAATGGATGTGTTTTAGTCAGGAACGATTTGTGAACACAGAACACTCTTCATTCAGTTCTATCGGCGGTGGTGTTTTTTCGTGGAATACATGTCTTGTGCGGCGTTCGCCACATTGAGGTGAGTCCTCACGTTTCCCGTCACCTAGCTGCTTCCATGTACGACATTCAATTGACTGAATGGGAGTCTTGGGAATATTTATATTGTGGGGTTTGACTGACATACGAATGATTTCGGATTTAGCCCCATATGTTTTATACCAGAAACGCGCGAAATCTGGCCTACTTACAACACTCAACCTCAATAAAGATACATGCGGCCTCGAATGCGGGTGGCTAGGCAGCTCTAGCACTAATTGTGCTTTACGATGCCGCTTAGGTATGTTATGCATCACTAACGATAAGGTACGTAACTTGAGGCAAAAATAGGATGCTTAAACTATCTTGGCTCTCCTTCGTCGAGGGTGTCAATGAATTGGTGGGTGGCTACTGTTACTCCTAAGCCCCAGTCATGAAGGTAATATTTTTGGGCTAAGTCAGGTTCAGTAAGGGCGGGCGAATTTTGTGGCCGACGGCCCGGAGAGTTTGTGGCTCCCATAACAATGACCAAAGTCGGACTGGTTGCATTTGCCACAGAAAGGGGCGAAGGACGGTACACAGCTCCGTTCTCAACTGCTTCTCCTTCTTTACCGTGCCAGTCGGACAATTCCTGGATTTGTACTAGAATGTGGAAGCCCGTGCCAGAGCGTTGTCAGTATTTTTGAATGTGGAACAAAGGTGTGCCAGCGTGAGGCAGACAAACCCCGCTGCCCTCTGGCGTTCTTCAATTCATTGCATCTGAATAGCGGTATGATCGTCACCCGTCAAAAATAGTTCCGGAGTTGAGTGGGAGATACGGAGATTTGGATTAGCAGAAGGTTCTGATGATGATAAGTGGACATGCAGAAGCATTATGCTATCCATCTCCCGGGCCACTGACAATTTTGGGCAGGACAACCTCTATGGCCGATACTTCGCTGTCATTCGTGACAAATCGGAGTGCTTGTGTAGCATTGCAAACAAGACAGTTGCACCTCCTACCAGTAACTGGACGATAATTGCACATAATTTAGGGACCCGCTGCCCCCAATCAGCGTGGATCACGATAGGTGTCTCCGGTGTTTTTATCATCTACCTTTAATCGCCGTTCATCTCCATGCTCTCAATACTCTAGTAGATTGCAATCTAGAGTTGAAGGGACTCATCGTTAGACTCTGAGCGCCACTTTGTCACAAGAGACGTGAGTTAGTCATACCGACTGAGCATTGAGTTGGTTCCTTCATGATTTCCTTCTATGGAGTCGTTGATGCTAACTGCAATTCGGTTGATCTTTCGGCACACTCGGGCGTAGATTGGACACGACCTGTTCTACCGACCGACTGCAAGCACGAAAAAAATCACTCATTTGAAGTATCAACAAGCAATTGGAAATCCGAATGTAAAAAATTATCGGTCTAATTGAAACTACGGATGCCGGTGTCAATAATACCTGTTTAGAAAGTTGAAAGTTAGCTCTAAAAATTCTGCATATGCTGCGTGCATTTCTTGTTCACCGACGCCTAAGAAATTTGATCCAAAAAAGTCGATATAAATTTCAACTATCAAAGCCCATGAATGTGACAATATGTGACGAACGTGCAATTACAAATGACAATTATTCTAGGTTTTCGTAAGGGAAAACTCCTTGTATGCCGCATTACGCATTCAGGAGAGTCGTGGGGGATCGCCGTTTGAAAAACAAAGGTTCCGCTCCCACTCATGGCCTGGTATCATCAATGACACTCTCGCCTCGAGGCCCTTATCCGCAGGGTAAAAGTTTTGGTACGTACACACTGGACGGTTCCTTCACATGGAATGAAGTATAAAGCACTATAGCTGCATTGTAAATCGACTGCAGGCACTCGGCTTTGAAATGTTACAGTCGCTGCGCGATGACGAACTCATAAGTTGGGAAAAAGAGCTTTCACCAATCAACTGTTTGAACTCAAGCTCAAAGATCGAAGCGCTTCCACGGTCATAAGCGAGGTCGAAGGAGGCTTTAACGGAGAAAGGGTTAGGGCGGGACCAATAACAAGCTATCGGCACGCCGACGAGGCAATCCAAAGTATTACGATTCCGAAGCCTAATAATTATCATCGGGGATCAAAAAAATTCCCAGCCTCCTGGGGCATGGCCAAGTGACCACTGCCCAAGAGCGTTCGTGACCTTGACCAATTGCTGACGGGCACAATCCGTAACAAGCTCACGCCTTGTTCTATTATTGTGAGTCTTCGGCACTGCCTTGATGATTTCATCCCTCGCCGAGCCTCTTGTTTTACAGACGCTACGTTGATGACTCTAATGTTCCTTCATCACAAGGGCGTGTTACAAAGGAGGAAAACAGCACTTACCTATGCTAGGCGTGGTTAACGTGCTCTCTTCATCATGCTGAACGCCACAACGTGCCTTTTTCTCGGTTCCTAGCCCAGAACCTGGACCTCGATGCCTCAAAGATTCAAATCTAACAGTAAGCATTATCCTTTCACTCACAAGTTTGGTACTTCACTTGCTTAATTTTGATATAAGCGTTCACCAAATGAATGGCCACCTGTATGGATGCCTGCGAGAAACTACTTTTCAGCACGGTTTACACGCATTTGATGTCTGGTTCATATCAGGATGTTCTATGTCAACGCCGGGCCCGTAACTTGGCTCTCCGGGTTCTTGTCAATTGATGCACATCCCGCATACAGCGATATGAATTCTCGCGATGCCTCGGTGGTCAAGAAAGACAAAGGCAAGGTAATATCCGAACTAAAATTGCTTGTAAGTTGACTTTTCGAATGGACTTCACTTTAATGGTCTAGTCAATGGCTGTCCACGGCGTACTGGGCAATGTTGTGGGTCGATTCGAAAGACTAGCCCATAGTAATCGGAAGGCTGACTGAGCTGGTTACCGCGTCATTGTTCAGCAAATTCCTTGGTGTGCCTTGGTGTGTGCACACAGGCTACCCAGTGCTGTCCACATAGATAGTCAAGTCAGATGCAATGCTAACCTCACTAATCTTTTTCAGGCGTGTCGCTACCGAGAGGCCCGGGCGCTATGTTTCGTCCAGCATCGATGGTATCATCTGGTGTGCATAAGCAGCGCCCGAGGATATCGCTTGAAAGCTAAGCACGGTATGTAATATCCTCACACTCCAGACTCCAACTCATTCGATGACTAACCCCTTGTCCACAAAAACCATATCTCCCCCACCCTTAAATTCAAACTTCGGTAATCACGATTGACATGCACAGCACGGGTCAACTGACAGAAGTATCGAGCGATTGTCGTGCGTCATTCTGATCATTCCATTCCATCCATTTTAGATAACAAAAGTCTAGCCTTGAACTCCTATGGACATTCCATACCCATGCCTCAGGCTTAGCAAAACCCAAATGCAGGTCCTGAGTCTTGTGGTGCCATAAAGTCTTGATCTGCAAATTTTCTTCTGGAGCTATACCTTTTTGTCACACTTCGTGCGACAAGACGCGTACCACTAATTCAATCCCATTTTGGATTGGCCCGTGGAGTTCGGGCCAAACACGAAAACACCTACCAGTGCTCGGGGGAAGCGAGAAAAAGGAGTGCAAGTGAAAACGCACATAGTTGCATCATACCCAAGCAAGCGTCGCTAGGATACTGTTTGCTCTACTGCTATTCATAGTATTCTTTACCTGGTAAGTATAATAAGGCATCGGTCAGGGATGGCTGTGACAATGAAGCGATGTTGACCAAGCGTTAGTCCTTAGTTGGGAACAAGTACGCTAATCTCCAGCAATCGCCGATGAGCTGCAGCTCCACATGCACATACTCAAGTAGGTATTATATTCCTCTGATCCTGAGATCTTCTCGCGCTGGTTCGGCATTGCTAAATCTTGCTTTAATTATGGGTTCTGGAGTGGGAACATAACGCTGTAACGCACTTGCATGGGCGGAGGATCGCGTACTATAGACGCCCGACCGAAATAGCCACGAGACGAACATGGTATGGGCGTGCCGCTCATACGGCTTCACTATGGCCGCCGCGGTATCACGAAACAAGCTCAGTGCTTCTTCAGTTGACATACAGATGTGTAATATTAATTTGAATTTTTCTCTATGTGCTATTGCCTCCGACAGGCGTCGCTCCCTCGCCAAGCCGCATTGCCTCGGGTCTTTGAGATAACACTCCAAGCTTCCAAACCTTCCAAGCACCGCTCTGGGCTATTTCTTTTTTGCACCCTCGTATGGGCATGACCAAATCACAGCCCCAAAGAAGCAACAGACTTTCCTAAAGCGACGAACGTGGCTATTGGTGCACTGATCTCGTCGGTCATTAAAAATACCCGGAGAGTCAACGAGGTGAGCAGAGGCTGGTGCTCCGTGTCCTCACTTATCGGCGCAACTTTGCATGAGCATTTTCTGTGTTGCCGTTGAACATAGGTATAAGCACCGTCTGCAATACTTGACCTCATGCCTGCGGCTTGTTCGCTTGATCGCAGTTGCGTGTGGTGATGTCCATTATGTTTATAGTACCTGAGTCCGAGCTGAAAGGACTCTAAGCTAACGAGAGAGAACACATGAGCAATATCGGCACCGGCACATCGACAATATGGGGTGCCACTGCACTATACAATGTTACCAGGAACAACACGAGCGAAGCACGGCAGGCTGGCAGGAGCCATCAAAATTCAAGGTGGCAATAGCGTTCTCATTCATAGAGATGACTAGCCGAGGTGCAACGAGGTGTCTTTGGCGTGCCAGTACTTAGTACCCAGCAAGCATCATCATCATTACCGGCTCGGACTCGGACTCGGATAAACGATGAATGGAGGGGACGGGGTGTCTTTGTGAACTGTATCACCGGGGCACAGGCATCGTGCACCACACACATACGGGGCATTGATAGCAGAATGCTCTCACTGGGGCACCCTCATGGCTCTTGCCGCAGCCATCGATGTCATACCGTGTTATGATACAGGGAGACCTGAGTCATCGCCAGAGCACTGAAGAGCGTTAACCCCGGCCACGAGCTCGAGCCTTCGACAGGGGTCCTTCCTGCATTGGCTGGCTGACTGTGCTCCTCCATTACAGGCTGAACCACACTTGCAGCTGAGGCTTGATGCCATGATGGATGGATGGCCACGGCCGGGTGCTGCGCACCACGACGCGATCGATAGCTGAGCGCGTCATGGTGCTCAAGTCTCCATTCTTGCGAATCTTAATGGGCTTGAGATACTCTATACCCTTGTACCCCAGTTTGCTTATCAAAGTTCGCCGGGCCCTGATCACTGGCATCTGTCGTTGAAACATATCTGTTGACCGTTTAGTACTCTGTACTGTACCACTCGCCACCCCGACTCGGGAGCGATCGTGACGGCATGAGGGAGCACGATAGCATATCGCGTATCGCGTATCGTGTATCGTGTACCACGCATCACATATCATGATATGCAGCGCAACCGTCACAGTGACGCCACGCAGCAAAGGTTATCGCCTCCCGTCGACCCGGATGTCAGTGGCCACGCCCACCACGACCCCACAAGTAAACTTTCATTTTCTCCCACTTGACTGAACCCCGGTGGCGACCTCCCTTGGTCTTTCCTGTGCTCGTGCTCGTGCCACCAGCGATCGCAGGCGCACGTGTCCGAGTCCGAGTCCGAGTGGGAAATCCCAAGTGCCAGCCTCCAATAGAAAATGCCCTGATGAAGAGTGGCTTTGATGCCGGCAGCTAGAATTGGGGATACTGGGGGTTTCGAACCTTCAGAGAGGCTCGCGAGAGGAAGAGAAGACGACGACGTACACGCGCGTGTGTGTGGGAGCGAGTGCCAGTGCGAGTCGACTGCGTAGTATTCAATGGCACCATTCGACGCTCAACCCCGGCGAAAACCTTGTTGGTATAGAGTTTAACCACCCAGTGGAGTGCAACAAGGCGTGTGCGGGGGTGGGTGGGTTGTCAAAGTCAAAGTCGCGGGTGATTTACCTTGGGTTCTTTGGCCATCTGACCTCAGTGCCAGTGGACCCTCATTCACTGGCAAGCTTCTGCCTTGACACGCAATCCTCCAATACACTTTACACGCATTAGCAGAGGTGCCAGAAACATTGTCCCCTCGGTTCCTTCCATTCCATCAACCTAAATCCCGACATCGGAAACTCAAATCCACCTCAATCCTTCAAACATCACTCCTCCATGCCACATAATCACATCCGATCAATTGGCAGTAACACAAATAACAAAAAAAAAAAAA
>KB722754.1:73886-197044 GCA_000349905.1 Volvariella volvacea V23
AAACAACATAATTGTCCATCTACCCATCCATTCAATTCATCCATTCATTCCACCTACTTTCCCCACACACGTCGAAGTTCGAGTCCCGAGTCGATTACATCAACTTCCACCGACGCCCGAATCACAACTACGCCCGTGTGTCAGTTGTCAAAAGCCTCAGCAAACGCCAATCACCGTCCCATCCAGCCCTAAAAAGTAGGGAAAAAGTACCGAGAGAGTTAGCACATGAGTCCAATATACCAATATTGATGATCGAAAGCCGCCAGAGAAGGAGCAGCAAAAAAAAAATCAAGAAAAACAGGGAAGACTGAGATGAAATGTCGATCGCAACCACGACCACTAACCACCAGAGCAACGATTACCACTCCATAAGAAAACCCTTCCACGAATATCGGTCGGCAAACGCATGACCAAATTTAACCCAACGCATATAAGGATAACTCTTTTCTAAAAATGCAAAAAAGAAAGAAAGAAACGGAAAATGTGACTGTGAAAGGTTTAGACCCAAAAAACCCCTTCCGAGTTAATTAATTAACTCTTGTGATTTCGTTTTTTTTCCTGATCGGGGCTAAAGGACTTTTGGGCAAAGACCAAAAACAAGGATCCCAAAAATGACCTAACCCCTCCCTCCCCCCAACGATTATACCGAAAGCCGAGACCGAAAGATGGGTAAGATAGAAGAATAGAACGAGTGGATAAAAAAAGAACAGGGCAGGGACGTAGAATTGGAGATGAAGATGGAAAATCAATGTGGTCATAGGACCCACGCAAGATTGCGGAAAGAGAAGGTTGGAGAGAAAAAGGAAATGAACAAGAATCGGTAGGGTGCCACAGAAGACGAGATGAGGGAGAACGAAAGAGACAGAACTTACACCGTCCACGACGAGCAGCTCGCCACACACATATTGACTTGCACGACTTGCGAGGAAGACGACCGGGCCTGCAAAGTCTTTCGGCTCGCCCCACCTGCCAGCCGGGATTCTTTCCGAAATCTGGCGCAATCTGACTGGATCTTGCAAGAGTTTCTCGTTCCTGTGACAAGGTGCGAGAGAAAAAAAGGGGGAGATGCAAAGGCAAAAGCAAAGGCCCGGTAAAGAGTGCGGTGTTAGCATGGAATGCAGATCAATAGAGACCGGATATGAAATTTGGGTGAGAGATAGGAGGGGATGAAAGATGACAAACAGATGACGAGGCTGGGGATGGGTGAAGAAAAAAGGGAAATACAAAGAGTAAAAATAAGAGCGTTGAGATAGGACAATCACAAAGGAAATGAGCTCGTGCAGGGAGGCGAGCGAGTTTAGGCGCCGCGGACTCTGAAAATGGACGCATGGATCGCCGACCGAGAGACGCCCTGCAGGTCGACCCGCGAGTCACAAGGACGATATTAAGTGGCACAGGCATGGTCGACTCCAGAAGTAGGAAGAGCACGTTGTCTTGGCTATGCGTGAGAGGAAAAGGAAAGGAGGAGGGGAGAAAGAGAGGACATAGGCTACTTACATGTCTGTTGCGATGTATCCAGGGCAGATGCCGTTGACCTGCACGTTGTGTTGACTCCATTCGTTGCTGAGGGCCTTGGTCAGTTGGCCAAGGGCACCCTTTGCAGATGCGTAGGCGGGGACGGTAAGTCCGCCTTGGAACGTAAGGAGGGAACAGAAGTTGATGATCTTGCCGCGACGAAGGGGCACCATGTGTCTTCCTGCAGCCTGTGAGAGCAGCCATGCAGCCTTCAAGTTCACGTTGAGGACCTATAACGCCGGAGAAAGGGGATAGGAGGAAGGGGCGACATCACGTCATAGTGGAAGGGGGCAAGGGGAACATGAGCAAAACGGGATGTAACACGTTAACAAGCGTTGTGCTCGAGACGCAAAGACGAAGCGCACATCGTCCCAATCAGACTCGGGGAAATCGACGCTCGGTGATCGCCGCTGGATGCCCGCGCAGTTGACGAGAACGTGGATCTGCCCACCCATTACGTCGAGGGCCCGCTGGAAGAGCCCCTTGACGGCCTGCAGATCATCGAGGTCGCAGTGGACGACCTCTGCGGTTGCGCCGAGTGCACGGATGGCATTCGCGGTGTCGAGGTTCGGGGGCGAGTCGGGGGCGGGGGTGCGCTGGACGAGGCAGAGCGAGGCACCTGCCTGTGCGAGGGCGAGTGCGCAGGCAGCACCGATACCTGGATCGGGGTGAGCATGGCTGGCATAGATGGCGTCGCGACAGACCTCTGGTTGCGCCGGTGATGAGGACGGTCTGTCCCCTGAGCGAGAAGAGGTCGAGCGCAGGCACGTCGGGCGAGGGATCCATGGCGGTCAGGCGAGGAGCGTGGTGGCTGAAATACTGCGTGCGCGAGGAGGTAATGAGTTACCCCGCATCGGCCAGCGGAGCGGCGTTCCGACATTCTTGCGAAATGCGAAATTATTGTTGCAGCGAAAGGGCATATTTTGGCAGAGTGACAGAGGCGGCTCGCTGGTGTTTTCCAAGAAGCATGGAAAAAAAGTCGTGGGAAAATCTGGGCCCAAATCGGGCACGCGAGATCGCATCCCGATGCGTGACACGATCGGGCAACTGAATCTGGTCACGTACCTTTCCGGGAAATCGGACCGCTAAGGCAAGATCTCCTGTTCAGGCTGTTCTACCAGTCCTCCTCACACGAAACAGCAATCCTCGCATTTAAAAGCCGCCAGTCCCAGCTCTCTCTCCACCACCTCCCCGCTCCACCCAGCCCAATGTCTCCCGTCGCTGCACGAAGATCCACCGCCGCCGTCCTCCACGGCGCCACCGACCTCCGCATCGAGGACCGCGACATCTGGCCCCCGTCGTCTGGTCACGTCCAGGTTGCCGTCACCTCCACCGGCCTCTGTGGCAGCGACCGTAAGTCTCTTTGCCCCTCTTTTCGCGCATCCCTCATCGCGACCCCAGTGCACTACTACGTTCGCGGAAGAAACGGCGACTTTGTCGTCCAGGCTCCCCTCGTCCTCGGCCACGAAGCATCCGGTGTGATTACCGCCGTCGGCACGGACGTCTCTGATCTCTACATTGGCCAACGAGTCGCTATCGAGGCTGGGATTATGTGCAGGAACTGCAACTACTGCGATCAGGGGCGGTACAACCTGTGCAAGGGCATGCGCTTCTGCAGCAGCGCAAAGACCTACCCCCATCTTGACGGCACCCTCCAGACGAGGATGAACCATCCTGCTCATGTCATTCATCCGTATGTCCAATGTTTTTCCAACCTACTCCACCTGCCCCTGACATGTCTTCTCCTGCCCCGGTTCTCCTTCCCCGGATCATAGACTCCCTGATTCCTGCTCCTTTGAACAAGCCGCTCTCGCCGAACCCCTCTCCGTCCTGATCCACGCATCGCGCCGCGCCGGCCTCGCACAGGGCCAAACCGTCCTCGTCTTCGGTGTCGGTGCCATCGGTCTCCTCGCATGCGCGCTCGCAAAGTCCATGGGTGCATCCCGCATCGTCGCCATCGACATCAACCAGGCCCGACTCGCATTTGCCGAGCAGCACGGCTTTGCCTCAAAAACCTTCTGCCTCCCTCCCCTAGAAAAAGGCTTGACGTCCGAAGAACAGCTCCGTCGCGTCAAGGACACAATACAAAACATCCTGACCGAGTCCAGCGAACCTGATGGCTTCGATGTCGTGTTCGAGTGCACTGGTGCAGAGTCCGCTATCCAGATGTCCGTCTACGTGAGTATCCATCTACCTCCTGTTCGCCTTCCCCTCCACATCTCGTTAGCTTCGGCTCGATGGCTAACGCACTCTTGGCTCCCAACAGGCCGCAATCACCGGCGGTAAAGTTATGCTCATCGGCATGGGTGCACGGAACGTCATGCTACCCCTCTCTACCGCCGCAGTTCGCGAGGTCGATATCCAGGGTTCCTTCCGTTACGCAAACACATACCCCTCGGCCCTGGCCCTCCTTGCCTCTGGACGCCTCGAAAACGTCGAAAAGCTGATCACGCATCGATTCCCACTGCACGAAACTAAAAAGGCATTTGATATGCTCGCACGAGGTGTGGATGAGGACGGAAACATGGTGCTCAAGGTTATGGTTGAATCATCATGAGAAGTGATGCACGCCCTTTTTCCCTCACGCACCCTTTGATTCCCCCCCGCCCGGCACCTGTGTCTTCCCCCCTGATGATGGATGGGAGAAGCTGTACGCTTCAACATTCAATATATCAACGGAGCGCGCCATCCGCAAGGTTTTTCGTTCTCATGCCATCTATCCTATCCTTAATGCTACTTGACACACTTCCCAACCTTGCCGCATGCCGTGCTTCATCAGCTTCTCGTATCCATGGTCAGGTATACCTACACACACATATGCACCCACGCCTGCTCCGCTTCGTTTCATATACACGCATATAGACATGGACATGTTTATTGAAGCATCTTTCCTCCCCCGGTTGTTCTTGTTCTAGTGTCCTCTACCTTTGTCTCTGCATCACTGATATCTATCTATTCTCCACTCGATGCGGCATTTCAAGTTGTTTCGTTTACCATTTTAATACTGCGTACCGCTTACCATTAGTCTTTCCCCTCTATCTCTCTCATCTCAATATGTATTTCTACAACACAGGCAATTTTATTTGTGTTCCCTCTTTTTCTCCACTTTTCGTTGCGCATTGGGAATATGTTCACTTTTAGTGTTATTTTCTGCATGTGAGTCGGGCTGATTAATTTATTCGGATTTGGGTACATTCAACGCCCGAGGCCTACCTGAGCGTGAGCGTGAACTGGAGCGGGAGCAATGCTCAAATGCCTCACGACGACAAAGGCAGCTACATTGCTACAGCTGACCATGTGGCGACCACCGCGTCCCTGCCACCGCCGCCGTACGCATTTCATGTCGCTGACCCTCAGGCTCGAGTGCGACCAGCGCACATGCACGCTACGTCACACATGATGCCCTCGATGAACAAGTTGTAACACCCTGTTCAGAGTTTCCCCTTCCCCCCGCCCCTTTTATGACTCGATTTGTGTATTGCATTAAGCTTGTACATATATGTCGTTACTTAATGGGATCTGCGCTAGTCCAAGGAGGGGGTTGGGAAATGATGGCGGGTTGTGTGTAATCCGAGTCAGGGCCCGAAGGGGTGGCGGCATGGCCCTCGGATCGAGTGGCTGACTGGCTGACTCGTTCCGTGCCAGCTTCCGGAGGTGGGTTGTAGTGCCCACTCGAGCTTGAAGAGGACTCGGATACGGGTTGACAGCTCGGACTTGGCCATCGTTCGGTGTGGTGGTATCCCCAATCGTCAAGTGCGTGTATTGTATTGTGGTAAGTGGATTTGTCTAGTCTATCCGGTGGTATCCCGTGTCGTGCCAGTGGTGCCAGAGGTGGTTTAGTCTACCTGGGCTGACAGCAGGGGCACTGGCATGGCAGGAATCGGCCCGGCTGCGGATGCTACCAAGTTAGCAGCACTGACACACTGTCTAGATAGATAGATGGCAACAGTGCTGCGACTGAAGCCCACTCCGCGATATACAGCACTCTGAGCACCCGTGATGCGCTCATCGGACGTGGGTGGTGTATATTTAGCAACAAACTGAATAGCTGTAGTTGGAGAATACAATCCCTCTGGCTGGGCACTGGTAGCACCCGGGCCGTAGGGTGCCAAGATACGAACCGGGAAATGGATTTGGACGGGATGGACACTGCGATCGCGCGCAAGGGGCGTAGAATGTAAGGGTGCAGATATCTAGAACGCATATGGCATCTGCACATTCCACGTTCAAGACTTTTGACGCGCATCCACCGGGACGGGTTACCGGACGTCACTAGTCGCTGGCAAAAAAAAGGGGGAGAATGAAACGGATTGGGGGGTTGAACATGAAAGTGCATTCCTTTGGGGAGAGAGATGGAGGTGGACACGTACACAGATAATGGTGTTGTGATAAAGTTTGACCTTGGACCGTTGTCGTAATTTTTGAATGTCGGGCCTATGCCAACACGGGGGCCGAGCACGCGTGGCTGCGTTTTGTATTGCGTACATGTACAGCTAGCTCAGGACTCGGATGCGTGCAGGAGCCTATTTACTATACGACAGGGGCGGTACACGCCGATACGATGATCGCGAACAGCTTACTGGGAGGTAATCGACTTTACATCAGCAGCGGCGTCAAGCGCGCTAAATGGCCAATGAGCGCGTTTTCCGAAGTTGGAGGGAAATCCGGGGTATGGGGTGAGAGATGCCAGTGTTCGAGTCGCTTGCGGTATCATGGTGCTATGCGGCTCTATGTAAATGATAGCGGTGTTGCTAGAGTGTGCTGGTTGTGTTTCAGTTTGGCCAACAACCATCACGCACTGCCAGTTCCAAGTCGGCCGTCATGCGTTGATTCAGCAAGAACGGGATTTTGCTAATGTATATGTACAGCATGGGGATTAGTGGGATGCCCCATCTGATTCGGAGGCACAAAACTCGAAACACTCTCATCAACGCCGAAGGTGTATCGCCAGTCCAAGCGTCATCGATACCCCATATCGCTATCATCGCGCTCACAGATACCACGATACCAAATGCACACCGCGATCGAAGAGGACCCTGCACCTCCTACCAATGAGGCTCATAACATGACGATCCCCTGATTGCCTTCATTCTTAGAAGGTGTCAGCCTCGTATGGATATGCATGTACCAATGCGGAGTACTCATGACCATATAGAATAGCTTGTATCCCCAGCGCGCAGCTTCTCCAAAGCGTCGGTATGGGTGGCACGGGTGCATCGTTCATCCGTCGTAACCCTGAACTGACAGCTTCGGCCTTAACCCCCAAAAGGACCCCACGTCCCGGAAATCTATATCTGCCACAGGCAGTGGCGCCGAGATAGAAAGGCGTTAAGTACATGTAAGTCCATACATGCTAAAACTGGGCCCTTTGCTACCAAACTTTCAGGAGTTTCCCCCCCTCCCTCACCCGGGCCCTAGGCAAAATTTCTGATCATGAATAGACTCAGGCTCCTGGGTAGCAACAAATTCGATTCCAATGTAACTTGATTGAATTAACGCGAGAGAAAGAAGAAGCGATCGAGGTGTGATTAGGCCACCTCTTGGAGTTACATGTATCCTCAGGCGTTGGTTTCCCTTCCCGGGTTGCTCACCGAGGTGGAGGAATGGCGAGGTCTTTTTTGAACAGCTTGGTAGTTGAGGGGCAAGCGAAATTCGAACATGCCGTCGGCTGCTTGCTCAGGGCCCCATCGCGCACGCGCTGATACGTCCTAGAAGAGTGTATTTGTGTAGGCGCCACTAACGCGATGGTGTTGGCTATTCATATCTGCACTTGCTGATGCAGAATCTGTTTGGTGAGTGCAGGGCGCAGATGCGGGTCCGGTTGACCTCGCGCCCAAAATCGTGACGATCGCGCACTTACGGAAGATTCCGATGACAAATCGAGAAAGGCTAACGTTATCGTAAGGGACACCCCCTTTTCCCCTTTCTCCTTCTCTATTCTATTCTTTTTCTTGTATTTTGTCTATCACTTCACCTTCTTTCCCCTCTTCCTCCGTTCTCCGGCTGTTTCTCGAAGCTCTCTTTCGCTCGTTGCCGCGCGAAATTCCAAGTCCTTCGACAAAAAAAAGCATACCACAACGCCGTACCCCACCCATGTTCGTGGCAGGTCGAACGGATCCAGAAGGGAAGTATCTTAGAAAGAATGGAAACTCAACACAATAAGAGAAACTAGTGCTATCCGCTGCGCGAAGAGTTCGGGAAGCGGTTCCGGAGATACCTGGACTGCCTGTACCTGTTCCAAGGTCAAAGTGACGGGCACGCTTGTTTAGCGCGCTAAGCTGCAAACGTTCGAGTATCAAACTGTTTTAGGAAGTAATTGGCTTGTGGAGACGTTTGGCGGAGTATCCCGAGATATAGAGTAGCGTGTGGGTGTGTGCCGTATATCCGTATCATCCAAGTACGTCTATCCGTTCTATAAAAAAATTTTGGAGTTGTATGGGCGTCGTCTTGTAATTCCCTTGGGACTGCGTAGCATTTACACGAATGGGTCCAGCCTGGTCTGGGTCCTTTTTTTGTGCTTATCTGCCCACTGTATTCCCATTCCTGACAGAGCCATTGGGGACGAAGTACCTGTCGGAGTTCTTGTTGCAATCAGTATCGGGCATGTCCTGAACTCGGTCGCAGTCGAATTGATCCATCGTTAAACTTCAGTACCCTCCGTTTGAGCCTATCACAGAGAACTTTGAAAGGTCCAATAATGGTTAACGATCCGGAGGCTGCAATCACCGGCGACGAGTTGCGCGACTCTCTCGTGAGATTAGTCGACTTCCCCTTTGAGTTCCATACCGTTCTTTTACCTGTAAAACGTCATGTTGCACAAGGTGCACCATCCCCTGACGCTGACGATTCCAATACCCTCCGGGCCGTAAGACCTCTGCTCAGGTTCTCTAATCTATCGTGACAAAATCCGAATTTCATATACCAAGTTCAAGTCACAAGCCAAAAGTGAAAGGGGGACATAAAAGTGCCATATTGCGCGGAATGACCCGGCCCGGGCCCACAATGGGAAATCTATGACGCTGATTGTGGACGCTGATTGTGGGGAAGCTGGAGAAATTAGGATGCCGCAGAGCAATTTCCAATTTACGGTTACCCAAAGTGCGAAATTTGAAATTATCCAGGATTTTGTGGGTTTTCACTGGCAAAACCCACGACACGCGTGCAGCAGCAGCGAGCCTGCATGTGGATGCCATGCAGCAAGGCGTACATGGACGGGTGGTGAGCCAGATTTTTTGCAGAAGCACCTTGCGGGTGTCTGGTTCTTTCCGTCTTCTCGAGAGCTGGGCAAGTCGTCATCAAAACCCTGCGGATATCAGAACAAATGGAGTTGGTGCCCTCGTAACTTCTGCTTATCGCCGAGTCTTGAGCCGTAAATGAAACCAAAGGTATCAATGCGAGGTTCTGATGGCATCCTTGAGTACGCAAAAAAATCAGAAGGGCGCAGGCAATGGACGATGCCGGGGAGGGAGTGATGGGTGCGGTAGCAGTAGCGGGCGCGTGGAATCGGCATTATTCATTTATCCTGAGATATGCGCATAAGTGCGCACGGAAATTACGGAAGTGAGCAAGGCATGAAGCAGTGATACTTGCAGCAAGATGAGTGGAGGATGAATGAATTCTGGGAGAGCAACGAGGACAGGTTCGGAAGCGCGCCAGGCACTCGTGGGCTCAGACGTGTCAACGAATCACGCTTAGGGTTACAGTCTTCGGTGTGACTAAATCGTTACAAAGGCTATACTCTATTTCTCTCCTCCCATGTTCATCATCCCACCCTCCGCCGCCGCCGATGCAAACCACTCAGATAGGCGCCACAATGTATTAGTTGGACGTTCAAAATTTTCTCTTTGGAACTTGAAAGGTAAAATTGTGATGAATTCGGATCTCTAACTGGTTGCAATTACAACATCCCTGCTGAAATACCACACTACAGCCTTAGCGTCGCAAAGTTATGGGCATTCTGAACATGCGAACGTTTCCCTGGATGTTTGGCTGTACTTTTCCGTCATGGCCCTTTTGGATCGTGTTTGACCCTAGATATGCATCGCGGTGGGTAAGTCAAAGACTCATCGATATCTGATTCCACATCAATCCAGTGCTGTTCTCGATGGCGTGGAAGCAGTTCTGACACAGGTCCAGGGTGAAGGTGAGAATCGCCGTATTCCAATCAATGATCAGTCAGTTAAGATCTGCTCATCTCTTCTTAAGATGTCCCGCAACTTGGCGCGTGGTGTGCAACAATATGAATGTGGGTACGTCAGATACACTCTCGTCCGTTTTTCAAGGGTCGCACATACAGTCCTTAGCGAACTGCGGTATGCGGACATAACTCTTGTTCTAAATGTGGAATGTATCTAACCCGCCATGGTAAGCTAGCCAATGTCAAGTCCATTCTGTGGCGATTGTAACCCGTAATTTTTGCTCGTGGAATAGCGTTTGCAGCATTTAGTGCGCAAGTTGCAGGTTCACACTCGTGTCCGTCACCATTCACTATAGAGTGTGTCGAGATCAGACTAGATATGCCGTATACTCATGGGTCGATTGAATCCTGTTCCATCGGACAGTTCCTCTTGCGAGACGTAACGCAAACTATAATTTATGGATGAGTACATCCCATTCATTCGTAAATGTACAAGCCCATGTCGTGTTTTTCATATCGATAAAACGTTGGCAGGCTTGTTCGTGCGTTGTGATCGAACTTTTTGTTGCATCAATCAATTGCATTGGACTATGGTTGGCGTTGTTCATAGCATCACCCAACTGGGAACTTTCACCTTTTTGGTGCTGAGTTGCTACAGTACCGAGACCCTTCACGATCTCGTCACCTCCTAAGCGTTAGCAGTGGAATATCTCATGATCCTAGGAATGTTGCGAGCAAAATTAGGCAGTCAGTGGGTGATACGATGCAACCACCCTCGTCTGTATTGCCATACAGATGGTAATGCTTAATTCCCGTCCATTAGTACACTAACGCAGTTATTCGGACCGCTGTTAAGATAAAATTACTATCACTACATGTTGTCACATCAACCCCTCGGACAAGACGCAATTACTAACGCCAATGTCACGGATTTAACTGAGAATTATCATCGATGGACTCTGATTCAACCAATCCGACCTTGGAAGCACGTCTGTACACGTGTACCTGGGACCGAGGTATGTCGTGATTGCTTCTAGTCGAGACTTAGAATAACATAACGTGAGGAAATAGTTTGGGTACATTTGTGTCATGAAAAAAAAGACCCGGAATCCCATTTTTTCTCCCACATTCCCTCGAACAACTAGATCGACCCCGCGGCGAGGGCATTAGCACCCGCAGGCGAGGTGGAGCTGAAGTGGCTTATCCAATATTGGTAGTGGTATACCTTTGGTTTGCTTTGACCAAGAAGAGGATGTCAATATCCTTTTTAGCCCGCGCTCCGCAAACAACGCATGTAACAAGGTTTTGCATAGTTTCGTAAAGGTAAGGCAATCTGACATTGCCCGGTGTGGTGTGGCATAGCCCGAATACTCCAAGGGCAGTGTATGGCATGAAGCTAGGAAAGGTGGTGGAAAGCTATTTTGTAGCTTAGACCTGACTCGGAGCTCGTGAATTCATACTCAAGGTATAGATAGAACGCTTCACACTCAATCGGGCTTAGCGTAGAGTTCTGCGCCAGCTGGGGTATATGAGTTTCAGTAAGTCTACCCTTGTATACGTATACGACTTGCGTCACTAGACGTTGTTCCTCAGAGCGCTGGCAATATGGAGCAGTTTGACGTTGGAAGGTTCTGAATGCAATCTCATTTAATACCGCAATTTCTCACCGACATCAAATACGATATGACATCGTACTCACCAATATCAGTAATATACAGTATATTTTGGTCCAACTCGTTTTCCTTGCTCACATACTGATGCTATTTTAAGTATAGGGGGTAAAAATCATTTGTTCAAACCTGTAGCTGACCTCTAAGAAGGTTTATTTTTGGCTTCGAAATACGTACAACTCCAAATACACTTCTCGTTAGACAGTGCCTCTTTCTCTCTTCCTGATCGGCATACGAGCCGTGGAGGTAGTGGGTCAGGGTGGTCGATCTTTTGAATATTCCATTTGGTGTATGCACTACAGGCTCCAAGGCTAAACAGTTTACCCGATTTCGGCGGTGTTTATGGAGAATTATCGTCACACACTGATAATAGATGGCAAACCACACCAATTTGTTCAGAAAAGTACTGGCCATGCTCATTATAAAGCAATGCAATGGGCAGGCTTCATCGGTCACAGCTATATTTTTTGATTGCGCATAACTCGGCAGATATACAGTGGAATCGCTTTCTCAACAAGAATGCAATTGTTCAATAAATCAGCAGACAAACAAAGCTCTCATCGTGACGCGACAAAACATTATCATCAATACATACTCTGGAAGAAATGTTCACCCCCCGAGGAGGATCTCATTCAATAGAAGTTGTGATGTCAAATAAAACCACCAACTCGGGTAAATCTATGATACTCGCGCTCGGTTGTCGACTCATGGAGAAGTAGGTCCGCACCGAGCAGGCATGACATCGAACTGTCGATGCGGCCTCCGAGTCAACTTGAAAGAGGTGCAACTGCTTCCATCCGTTGTAATTCCTCATGGAGTAAGGATGCTGTACAAAACCAAGCCCACGGCATATGATTGAGGGTAAGTAGTAAGTAGGCGCCTCCGGAAGTGAGTTGATGTTTACTTCTCGCCAATCTCGAGTCGGTTACCCCTTCCGTGCTTTCGGACCGGAGAGTGCGCGCTTTTTTCATTTTGTCGATGACACCTTGGTATCGATGCGGCATGAAGTTTCTTATGGCTGTGCCGTTCCATGATAACGCTCCAGCAGCGCGCCGTGGGCTCTAGATCGGCAGACACAATATTGGGGGCACTACTTCATTTGTAGAGCGTGCTCCGAGTGCGGACTATTCCTTGCCCAAGAAATTGTTCTGACACCTAGGATCAACGAAATTGTTCGCAATGTTGGATATAATTTGATCCACGATGTACTAACACAAATGAGGCTACATGTAGTACACTGGAGGGTAAGAGCTCAGGCAACGGATTACAACGCTCAACACTGCCCGGCGAGGCAGGGGCAGTGTGCCCTTCATCCCCGATGGGGATGTGCCAGTTGGGCCCTTCAACTGAAGAATCTCTTTGCAACTTCCGCCCAAATCGCCTCCGGGTTGTTGACACTAAATGAAACAGAAACACGAGGTTAGCATAATGGGTTAAGCTTTGACATTAATATACCACGTCGGTGGGTCATCGATATATGATCCAGACAGAAGGAATGGTGCATTAGAGAAAGAAAAGAGATAAGGGCAAGAATGCAAAATGAAAACAAGGCGGGGATGATAACGATAATGAACAAGTCATTACCGAAGCCGAGCAGTGGTAATGGTGATGAGGTATGTCGTGATAGTGAAGCAAAGAAAAGCATTAGTGACACTCACAGTTCGCTAGTAAGTGGCAAATTAAGGTCGGCAGGATGATTCTGCCATTCTGTTTGGGGATAACCAGGTAAGTGAGCGCTGGTCATTGGGAACAACGCGGGTGTCAAAATCGCAAAAAGGGCAAAAGAGGGGGAAGGGTGGTGGTAGGGTTAGCCGGGGCACGGAAAGGCAAGCACGAGAAAGTGTGGTAAGGTGACAGTGAGGAGATGCCGTAAGGCGCTAAAATGCCCAAGAAGGGGAAAGTTAACAAAGGGTAGGTGTGTGGATTGCTTTGGAAGGCACTAGTGTTGGAAATAGAACAGTTAAGGTTATCGAGGTACCTCGAGGGCACACAGAGGCACGCGGTCATGAAGGTGAGAGAAGAGTTCACTAGTAAGGAAGCGGAAGAACGGGCCGAATCTCGGAGCAGAGGCGTGATAATGATTTGAACGAAGATGAAGTCAAGGACAAGCAGAAAGCAGAAAGCCCGGTGAAAACGCTCTCTAGAACGTACCTTCAGGTTCTTCAGGGTCATCTATACCAAAGGCGAGTCTCCAGGTTATGCCTTGAATGCCATTTACCAATCTGTGGGGAGAAAAGGCCGAAAGAGTGGAGGGTTCAGTCAGTTGTGATTCGGAGTATAGGTTGAGACAGCGACGAGAAGGGAAATATGTCATGGGCGGATGGTTATCACTTCCTGTCTGGACAGCAATTCGGGGACTTCCGTTGCAGACAGTGTATCGTGAATGACGAGAGAGGCAAAGGTCCGTTTAGGAGTCAACCCTTTTCTCAGCCCACCCCGCTCCAAATCGTATATGGATAATTTGGTCTATAAATCCGTCGGAAACTCACAGGTCAGGTGGAGCCAAGGTGTTGTTCTTGAGGTGGGCAGTCTTATGATACGTTAGCTCGAAAAGGTCATATGAATACGAATCAAACGTGAGAGCCACTGCTCACCTTAATTTCCGTGTCAATTGTGGAGAAATCAGTTGATTGACCGCCAACAATGCCGCAATATTGCTGTGGGACATCTTTCTTGCCACCCACGACGACGGTCTTGACTCCCTCGTGCTTGGACATCGTGATCTAAGATAACAGTGCCGGATATCACCTCGTAAGCTCAGGCTACGTAATTCCGAGACAATTCCCTCAACGTATTTGCCCAAATGGAGGGGGTTATACTTACACTAAAGAGGGAGCACGAGCTCGCGCACCTAGAGGGTTCCATGTGATCAGCAAAGCCATCCGCCAAAATAAGAAGTGGCCGTTGTGAAAGAATTTGGTGAGATGGGAGCCACCAAATAAGATGCCGAGCAGGGAAAGAAAGGGAGGGTGCAAAGTGCCTCCTTACCTGCCATTGGAAACGATAACGACATTCTTGGGGTCGAACAAACCTTCTTCAGGTGGGGGTGTTGGGAACCCTTCAGGTTGGCATTCTTGCCCCAATCTGCGTGGTAATGGAAATAGTCAGCAACGAGGGGTATTTTCGGATTGAACGCCGGTGCGAAAGGTACCAAATGTAGGGGGAGCGTCGAAATGGGGAAGGTGGAGGCGGGGGAAGCACAGATGGCAACGTGCGATCTCAATTGTCGAAGCTGCAGGGAGAACTCACCGCTGGCTGAAAGCGTCATGCCTGCCGTTGATGACAAGTTCAACCGGAGGCTGTAGCCAGTCTTCATCCTCGGAGAAAAACTCGTTATCTGCCGCTCGCCATTGTAGCGGATTGTATAACAGCTGAAGATCGGGGTCTCCATGTGTCGCGATTATCGACTTCACAATGTTCTGGGCAAGGGGTCCTGCTCGGGCCGTAGTATCCAGACCAGCTTGAGGGACAGTCGAAGATTTCGGCCCAATGATCTATGCGATAGGATAAGCGAGTAGAAGATGACGATGATTAGCCAAGCGTCATCAGTGCAACTGACGAATGGAGAAAGGTGGCTGATGAATACTTACAATACGATGGAGATACTAAGCAGTAAATGAAAGACGTCATGAGCAACGTATATAATTAAAAGATGCCTCCGAGAACCTGGGAGGTAACATGATGAACTCACATGTGCAGCACAAATGTAACCTCCGCCATTATTTGTCTAGCACAAGATCAAAGGTCGACGTCAGCACTCGCACTAATAACTTAATAGGCAGCCTCCAACAAGGGTTGTATGGGAGGCACTGCTTCTGAAAATTTACTTACAACGTCCACGATCAGGTGGGTAGCACCTTGTGCTTTGAGTGACAACAGCCCCTGCAGTAATGTATTGAGGAAAGAGGTGTAATCTGCATCCGAAAAACTACCAAGGGCAAGTACTCCCGTCTTGCCGTCATCTCGCAGGTAGAACTGGGCAGCATTACGACTACCTGCAACGGGCGAGAGAGAAGGTTGGAGTGTTGGGGGTAGAACTACATTTGTCAATGGAGCGTCATCCAACAACACGTTCATCGGCTGCTTCCGAGAGCTGGGGTTGGTGATAATTGGTTGCTGTTGGTAGATCTGGACTGGCGACACAGCGGGCACGAGGCGAGAGGCTGAAGGGTCGTAGACATCAACACCATTCGTGCCTGCAACGGCCACGCAGTTGTTTGCCCTCCATGAAGCAGCATCCGTAAAGCTCTTCGCAGCAGAACCAATTCTTGATCGGTAAGGAAGCTGTAGATGTCGTCGCAAGTGACGTGCAAAACGTGCAAAATATTACATTTTGATATTAGAATGTGTATCAGAAGTCTGTTCTCATCAGAACTGCTTACGGTAATGGTGTCTGCGCGAGTTTGACCGACACGTTGGATGGTGAGAGCCACTGAATCGCTGAGAGGCAAAGATTGCTGAGCAAAATTTCCCATGATATAATTCCAACCCGCTGCGGCTCTTTGATAGCTCGAGAAAAATCTAAATGCCACCGAAACACAAACAAGTTTGTCAGTCCAAAATGCTCGCGGGAACACATATCCAGTAGGTGAACGTGGGGGGGTATTCGTAATGCGAACAGCACATCAAAGTTCAAACAGACGGGTCGACTCACGCGTTCTGACGGGTGCCGAATGCCTGGTAGCCTCCGGTAATCAACGTATTGGCATTGACAGCATCAAATGGCGGTTTTCCATTAATACGAAGGACCTTTGCGCCGTTCAGCTGTTAAGGGACGAGGCGATGGGGTATTCGTGTCGTCAGCACCATATGGAATGATAAGGGACAAACTCACTGAAGCCAGTTTACCCTTCAATTGACCAGGCAACGCGTTCTGCCAAACATCGATTTGATCTGGAAACTCGGCTGAAGCGACGTCAAACGCCTCTAGAGCGATATGAACGTTCTGCGTTCCATCGGAATCGGTCAAAAGAGAAAGAGGAATAGGTAAATAATTGACAAAAAGTGCTTGAGGTAGTAAGTTGGGGTTTGGGGGTGGAGCGACATCAATTAATAAATCCAGTCTTTACAGCATGAAACCTTACAGTCCTGCAGGCATGATGGAATGTGTGAGCGTTGAGTGACAGCCATTTCTAAAAGGACTACAGCTCCCGAAGAATGAGTACTTACATAGCACGAATTAATCCAGACACAATGGCCATCATTCAAACGCTTGAGAGTGCGTGACAGGTCGATGTGTAAGTCATAATCGGAACGGTACTTTTGTCTCTTAATCCTTGCAAGGTCAGCGAGGACATCCTCGTGGACATCATTGGAAAAAGGGGCGGGGGCTCTGATTTGATAATTTGTAGATGTATGAAACGCGAGCGTTTTGTTGATAACTTCAATAATCTATTGCATTTTGGTAACATGGAGTAAGTGACAAAGGGGGAAAGAGCATCGAGAGAAAGCGTACGTTGGACTTGATGGTTTCGTCAACCCGGGCGGACTCGTAGCAAGCCCTAACATCTTGTGGGGCTACCCATTTCTTTCCTCCAATTACAGCGCATGGATCACGAGGAGCCCGAGTAGTCAAATCGACATCAGCAGATGCCGCACCCAACGCAGTGGATGCCAAACTGGCGAGACCTGCTGCTAATAAATTAACGGGGAAAACCATGGGGGATTTGAACGCGGCAGCAGCAATGAGGATATTGAGGGGAAGCGCAGCTGGTGAGCGTTTCTTCTTGGTAGTGCTTCCTTCTTAAATCGTAAATGGTCTGCCAGCAGACAGGAAGCTCGAGGAAGGAACGGCCTTCCATCTGACCGGTGAGCACATGCCACAGTGAGCGTAAATGAGCGTTCAATGCGGCGAGAAGGCGCGCAAAAATCACGAATAAAGTTGTTATCTGCACCATTTGGGGTTCGGGATAGAGATAGTACAGTGCAAGCGAGAGTTGGTGAGAACAAGAAGGCTATATTCGCATGCTGCCACGCAACACATTGGGTGGTGACAACGACTCGGAAAGGCAGCGGCGAGCAGGTGGCCAGCTAATCAACCTGATGAACTCGTACGAGACGGTTAGTAAGATAGTTAGCAAACTTCTAGACTAGGAACTGGGTTCAGTGTGCACGTAGTAGCCGCCTGGTAAAAGCTTCAAGCTGGAAGAATACCGAGTGTTGGTACGAGTTGGTGGGAAAGAGCGCCTGTCAGAGTTTGTCCGCATCAATTTCGTGATTTGTTAGGCGCGTGGTTCAATTTTGCTATCTTATCAACCAACCACCACCAACGCCGACGACCGCATCGACAGTGCAAAGGAAACATGCTCGCCGACGAGCTCAAGTACATCGCAGCGCCCATGGTCAAACAGTCCGACCTACCTTTCCGGATTCTGACTCGCAAGTACGGCGCAACACTCGCGTACACCCAGATGCTCATCCCACACCGACTCCTTAACGACCAAGATTACCTCGAGTTTCATCTCCGTGATCTCACCTCAATAGCGGATGGAGATAGTGAACTTGTTCGACCAGTTGTAGTACAATTATGCGGGAATGATCCGGAGGTTATCGTTCAGGCGGGACGCAAAGTGCAATCGTATTGTGACGGAATAGGTATGGCCTCTCCTGAACCCACTCTATTGCAACTTCTCTAGCTCATCTGATAAATAACCCATCTTCGTTTCCTAAGTGAAATAGATCTCAACTTGGGATGCCCTCAAGAAGCTGCCAGAGACGGCCATTACGGTGCCTATCTCCTCGGTCAGAAGGATTGGCCGCTCCTTTCAGATATCGGTAAGACTTAACGTCAAGATCTGGGTATATCATGTGAGCTGAGTATAGTGGCCGCGCAGTTTCGGCCATGAAAAATTCATTTACTGTACCCGTATCAACGAAGCTTCGACTGTGTCAGCCATCATCGAAAACTGTTGATCTGGCAGAACAACTCCAAAATTCTGGTGCTTCATGGATCACGCTGCATGCTCGGACCGTTTCAGCTCGTAGGCGGAGACAAGGAGCTGCTGATTTGAGTCAAGTCAAAGTCTTAAAGGAGAGGTTGACCATACCTGTCATCTCGAATGGAAACGTCAGAGGATGGAGCAGTTTACAAGAGAATCTTGATTTCACGGGCGCAGACGGATTAATGGTAGGAGAACCTTTATTGGATAATCCCTGGTGTGTCTTCATAGTTCGTTATATCCGCTGATGCGAAAGACTCATGATGGCGATCAGCGTGTTTGCAAATGTCGTTCCCGATCCTGTGGATATCTCCCTAGAATACCTCGAAATATGCAAGCGTTACCCCGGTGTAGTCTCACTTCCCATAATTCAGACCCACATCAGACATTTTGTTGAGTATCGATGGTATGTTTATCCCCTTTCCGTTTCTACTACATCTCACCTCACCTCTGTCCTGGCGATAATTTTCCGCTGCTGTAGTGGGCGTCGCCCATGGTTCACCAAATTTCGAACATCATTGTCCGATACATCGGACATAGCTGAGATTTCGCATCTCCTTCGGTTCAAGGTCCAGAGGTGGAGAGGAAAAGCGGTCCGAAAGCCGCAGAATAAGGAAGACGATGAAGGAGGAAACACAAATTGTGGTGATAATTCTATAGAAGATGAGGAAACAAGTATTTGGACTCGCCAGGATACTGGAGACCCATACGATGTATCGTTAGAGGGACTAACATTAATGCAATAGAGATTTAGTACGTAATTTATTTCCTCTAATGCATACATCGCTTAAGTGCATTTTTTTTCTACCTTCACAGTTGTTTTCATCACTTTGTTATGCAATTCCAAGCTATGAATGTAAATAAATCGGAGGTCGCATTTGTCGGACGTTACTCGGCCAACCCCTGTAGGGGAATATCAATCCTTCAAGTGCGTTGGGTCTAGGTTTTACAAACATACCATCCATAATGAGCATACTGGCTTGCGTATGAACACGAATCCGAATCGTCGCCATTCCCCGTGTCGAATTCTCCTTCTCCATCTGCACTTATGTACAACCGGTGTTACGATAATTCCGTTCGAAATGGCCATGTCGCGGAGATGATACGAGCTACAGTGTTCAACGAAGCACCGGGACCCTAGGTAATGGTGTTCAAATCTACGGGTGCTATGTCTCTCTCAGCGACTCTGCATCCGATTCATCAAAGTGCCGATTTTGGGAATTATTGTTTGCACCTCAGTAATTCCACCTCCATACAAGATCCTACCTCGCCCAAGACCCTGACTTTCTGGGCCTTGAATTTCGTGAAGGCGGCTAGACGTCACGCGCAAGCTGAAGGTTTGAGCGCTCAACTACATGCTGTGGCCTTGTGCCTGATTGCCTCTCGAATCCAGGCCATTGAGCCAGAAATACTCAGAGTTGGTCACAATAGTAGTACCAGTGCTCGCACTCGCCCACCACTAAGCTTCATTGACAATTGCAATTGTGCTTGCATACGACGGTTGACAGCTCTTTGTTGCTGTAACCTAGCCTCAACACATAAGCAGCTGTTAAGCACTGCATTGCTACCGGACACGCTGCGAACGCTTATAATCCAACTTCTTCCCCTCTGCCTACCTCACGAACTAGCCAAAGACTACATAGTAGCCATTCATTCTTGATGGACCCAGCCGACCCAAACAACTCTCACAATCCTACTCACGACCACAACTTCTTCTCGAACTCAAGTATCGACGGTGGTACCATTCAGGTTAATGCTTCATTGTCCGCCTCCATGTCAAGTACGCCTCTGAGCCGTTATGAAGTGTCCGCTAATTTCATCCGTAGTTCTTGAAATCCTTCGCCCTTATATTTGCACACGAGCCATGTTCAATGGTGACGACAGAGATGATGCGCCAAAGTGCCACGAAGAGACAAGGAAATCCATCTTCAGTGATACCGAGCCTTGGGCAGTCAGCGTAGACTCCAAAACTGGTATCCTTTGGCTGACAGGGCCAGTTGGGACGGGGAAGTCAGCTATCTCTCGGAAAGTTTGCGAGGATCTGGATAGAGAAGACCCTCGCTTACTCGCAGGTAGTTTCTTCTTCTGGAGAAGCGACAGCGATCGAAACTCGCTGAAAGCCTTCGTACCTACTATTGTTCACCGCCTCTGCGAAGCCTTACCAGAGGTTGGCGAATTGATACAACGAACACTTACCAACGATTCGTCTATCTTGGATCGAACACTGGAGGTTCAATGGGATACACTAATTATCAAACCTCTGTGTCAAGCTCTGCTCAACACGGAATTCACTCAACGATCACTGATCGTCATCGATGGCCTCGATGAATGCGAACCGTACTCCCATCAACAGCGACTCCTCCAACTCCTTCCTACGCTTCAGCAGAATGGCCTTCACCGGAGAATGGCTGTCTTAATTGCCAGTCGTCCCGAATCACACATCGAATCCCAAATTGACATACTCAGCCAAGATCATCCCTCGTTATTTCGACTTCCACATTTGACATTATCAGAGACAGAAGAATCCAAAGAGGATATGCGATTGATACTCACCACGAGTTTCAATGACATTTATCGATATCGCCGAAAAATTATTGGGAACCGCCCATGGCCACCTGAAGGAGCCATCGATCGAATTATTGACGCCGCGAAAGGGCAGTTTATCTATGTTCTTACCATCGTTCGCTGGCTATTAGAAAAGGATGGGCACCCTATCGATAGACTCGAGGCCATCTTTAGGACCTACGACGACCAACAAGCTCGAGCATTCGCCCCACTCGATCGCTTATACGCCCTCATCCTCGATGTAGCATGCAACACGGAGACAGGGAATCTAGTTCTTCCTTGCTTGTTTCTTCTATCAAACGGTTCATTCTCTTTCTTGTCTTACGTCTCCACTTTGAGCCGATTATTCCGGGAGGACGATGGTCACATCCGTCTCATATTCCAGCCCCTTCACTCGGTCCTCCACGTACCAGATGATGATGCCAGCGATCTCAGGATTGAGATCTATCATAAATCCTTTACGGATTGTTTGCAGGATCGATCACGTAGTGGTGACTACTGGCTGGGGGATCCGAAGGTAGTAGCACTGTTGCTAACCAAGAGTCTCGAGTTGGAGTATGGAGGTCTTGGGTTCACGTCAGAGGACAAGAACCTTGGGCTCGCGTGGCTCTCTATTCCCCGTGAAAACATCGAGTTGACATCGGAGCTCCTTAATTGTCTGGCACAAACAGATGCTGTTGACTGGGTCAACGGATTTCAGAGAACCGTCAAGGAGAACGAGTACGCACTGCAGGCATTTTCGCATACATACTTAGATTTTTGTAATTGGGTGAGATCCAAATCTCATTCCATTCCAACATCGAACAAGGTAAGATAGATCCAAGGACTTAGGGTAATCTACTGCGATGCTCATGCTCTACATTTTGCAGAGCCAAATTTTATATAAATTCCGACCACTGTACTTCGAGAGTAGGCGTGCGGAGTGGATGTGGATATTCCAGACTTGGTGGCTTTTGCTATGGGGTTGATGAGTACGAGAGATAACAGTATGATGCACATCACGCAAGCAAGCATTGTATTTAACTAATCGTCTCGTACAATAGTGCTGAAAGTACAAGAAAGCGAGTCTTCAATTAAGATAGATTAATCTATGCGTCGGCATGAACCACTTGGTTGCTGTTGCACGACTCAGAACATTGCGTTGTCGACTACACTGATTGAATACACAATCAAAAAATAATTCAATTCATAATACCATAAAGTCCTCAAATCCACCAAGGACAATTACTCAACTGTCCTCAGGCCCGAGGAATTTAATCGCTCCAAATAAAGAAAGAGTGCAAGGTGAATCTTCCCCAGGTATTGAAGATATACAGTTCTTGTCGAGTAGTGCGAGCCTTCAAATCACGAGTATATCAATGCCTCTCGGTCTTCCCGCATTTCCTCTCTACACGAAGAAAGAAAAAGGAATAAGTATCCAGCGATTTGAAAAGGAGAAACGAATACTTGCCTTCAACAACAGCAACCTACAATCATCCATCATAACATCCGCTGCTTCAAATGACTCTTCGCTGATCACTTCAACATACGGCAAGCTGCTGACGATATCGTACTGAAACGGTCCTTTCGTTTTACACGTCGAAGGACCGTCTACCACACGGGGTGTATGCCACTGGACTTTGTTTTGTGTTTGAGCTGACGAAGACGTCGTTGTCGAGAGTCCATTTCGAATGGTGCTTGTCGCACTATCGTCGTCAACTTGCATCTTTTCCTTCCCTTTACCCTTCACACCCACGTTTCTCGTCTCCTTTTTTGCCTTCTCCCTCTCCTCCATCTGCTTCACGTGGAATATCGTGTACGGATTGAAGTCCTTCAACCTCAAGTGCCTCCGATTAAGCGGGTTTCGACGCTCAGAGCTACTAACACTACCACCACTATTACCGGATGTCGTGTGGTTATTACCCATACCTTCCCCGGCTGCAGACGCATTATTGGTGGAACCCGAACCCACACCAGAACCAAGGATGGCACTGGTGCTGGTAGTATTGACACTGGATTCACCAGAAGGAGCAGCGACGAAAGGCGACATTGAAGAAGCCGTCGATTCCGATCCCTGTCCATGTTCATGTCCTTGACCTTGTCCAGCATCGACATGAGAAGAGGTCGAACCAGCCTCAGATTCGGATTCGTCCCAGTCCCAGTCGTCGTCGTAAGTAGGATCGATGAGGATGACCTGGTTTTGTTGATCTAGAGCAGCTGGGTTGGAGAGCGCGCTCGCATCGAGGGTAGAGGGTAGATTGGTTGTGGGCGTGGAGGTCAACGGGTTTATAGGCAGCGACGATGGTCCTTCATTAACGGCAGCACCAATATTTTCATCTTGTCCCCTATACCGATGTCTGCCACCCTCTCTCGTCCCATTCTCCATACCCCGTCCATGGCCACCATGGCCATCCGGATGTGCGCTGCAATCATTACACCCTCCACTGCCACTGCCACTCCCACCACCATCACGCCCACCCTTCCCATTACCGCCGCCACTGCCACTGCCACTCCCACCGTTGCTCATCAATAACGCTCCCGCCTTGACGCTCTCAATCGCCCTCATCCCATACACCGCATGCTGCCAGTCCGTCGTCATACTCTCCACGAACCACCGCGTGTTCGCTGGGCCCCACACCTCCCACGGTATCTTCTTCAGCTGCCATGTCGGTTGTATCCGGGGCGGTCTGCGGCGCGAAGGGGGGTTGTAGAAGTATGCCAGGGAGTCTGGAGGTGGTTGGGACTGGGGCTGGGGCTGTAGTTGGGGTTGGGGTTGGATGGAGGGTGATATTGTGGTTGACATGATGTTCTGTTGAGCAGAGGAAAGTGCTGATGACAGTGCTGACGATATTGACGATGGTGGCCCGTTCCCATGTATCGATGCTGGCAGGGGGTTTCCAGACCAGGAAACAGACGACAGCGAGGGTGGGGTGAAACACTGTCCAGCAGAATCAGCACCGCCACTCGCGCTACTAGGTGCTTGTGCAGCCCCCAAAGTTGCTGTGCTTCCATGGCTAGAGGTGGGTGGATTGAAAGCGGGTAGCGGGGCTGATGCCGACGCGCTTGCAGAAGAGCTTGAACCTGAAGGAACTAAAGGGAACGGGAGGTGCGGTATCGGACCAAAACCTATACTCCTTGGAGTCACCGATCTCGTAGTTGTCGCAGACGTGGACGTAGACGCGATCCCAGCTCCACCGCTCGATGGAACCGCCAAAGAATGCGAATTTCCCAAACGTTCCATTTCCACTTGCGCCATTGCAGCAGCAGCAGCAACCGACAGCTCATGTAGCCTCGACGACGTACCCACCGAAGATCTCGACGTGGCCGACGTAACTGACGCCATCGAATTCGATGACGAAGATGCAGCGGCACTGGCACTGCTCGAGGACCCACCCGAACTACCAGCCACAGTCACTGGCCCACTGGCCCCTCCAATCCCACTCCCGGGAGGCCCCATCGCCAACCTATCCTGCTGCTTCTCCACCAGCTGTTGTTCCCACACCGCATGCTGCTGCTGCAATATCTGGAAAGACTGTACCGCAGGCGACGGTGCCTGTGTCTGGCTATGTTGAGTTCCGGATCGACGATGTGAGCTTTGGAGTTGAGCGTAAGGGTAGATTTGTGGAGGGAAGGGGACGGGCGGTAAAGGGAGGCATCCGCCGCCTCCTGTTCCTCCTGGGACCGGCGCGGCCTGAGCAGGGGCAGAGTATGGATACCCGCCCGAATTCCACAGCGGGTATGTATACGTGCTATTCATCGCAGGAGTAGCATCGAACCACTCTTTCGGAGGGTCGAGGAATATGCTCGTGTTCACGAAGAACACGAAAGAGTGGATTCGCTGGTGGATTCCGTTGTAAATCGGGCCGAGGATGTACACGCAGCATGCTTGGATGCGGGAATCTGCGTCAGGTTGGTATAGCTGTTGTTCGTGGAGACTCGGAGACGAAACCGCAGCGGGCGTTTCATTCGGAGGTGACGGCTCGGGAGGGCTAAGCGGCTGATCGGTGTAATCTTCCTCGTCTTCATCACCCTCAATTGCACTGTAATGCCTCGCGAATCTTGTGGTAGGAGGTAGCGGTATCGTCGTCGTCATCGGTGCGCGAGTTTGGAATTGCATATCATCCCTGCGAGCGATCGCGGTTGGAGAGGGGTTGCTGCTCAAGGAGCTGTACCAGTAATGATAGCCCTCTGCCGTGGCGGGGAACTCGTAACACGCGGTAGCCAGTGGTATGTTGGAGCCATCGGCGGGATCCCTGAACTTGTAGACCTCAAGCTTTCCAGGTGGACGAACGAGCAGGAAGATATCTTGCGAGAGCAAACTAAAGTCGTCTATTCCTGAAGTTTTGTCGATGGAGCACTAGATTGAAACCAAGATGTTCGAGGAGCGAGTTCCACGGGAAATGGGAGATCATTTTTTCTATTAGTTAATATGATCGATGGATACAAGAATTGTAAAGAGGAAACGAAGACGATAAGAATGGTATTCACCGAGTTTCGAGGATTTTCCTGCCAATTCCACAGCGAGAAGTGCGCGCCAACGTCACTATGAGCCTCTTTAACCAAGAATGCCAATAAATTCCCAGAAACCTGAACCCGGACAGCCGATAAAACTTCCAAAGGAGGGTCGTCGCTCGCCCCTCGCTTGAGACAGGAAAGGAAAGGTAGCCCGGCCTTCTTATGTGGTTTGTTTGTTTGAAGTGATCGAAGATGAATTTCATATACAAATTTTGAGCTGGATAGCGGAGTGAGCTATCCATAAGGCGATACAGGAGGCGATGAAACTTACGTGGATGGTGCGAGGACAACAAGGACGAGCAAGTCCTGAGCAGGATCCATGGTGAAGTCAAGCACAACCACATCGTCCATTGAATGCGCCCACGGCGGTTCCGTCGGTTCAAAGCCCACATTTTTGAGTGACGATGAGTCATGTGACGTCAGTAAGTGGTTCGTGGAAGAAGGAAGGCGAAGGAAGGAGATTGATGCGGCGGTTTTGTTGTGGTTCTCCCTCCCGTTAGCATACACTCCACCCACGAACTCATATACCGTCCCCGAGTCAGGAAGAGTCAGCGTCTGCTTTTTCGCCCACCGGAGATGTCGCCAGGAATCCTCCCTGCTGCGTATGAGCCTCAACCGAGTGCGCCAGGACGGGACGTCGGGCATGAGATGTGATGTATCTTCCATGCGTGCTTTTGCGAGTTCAATACAATACTGTAGTTGCGATGAGTCTTGAATAATATTGCGGATGCATTTGTTGACCTGCTCGTGTCGGTGAGGAGGGGACGGGCGGTACGTGAGATGGCTAACTCACAAGTGTACAGTTCAAGAGGTCATGGACCTCGAGGTCGTTAAGAATACAACATATTAGTTCGGTGGGAAGAGTCGGTCGAGTCCTGAACATTTTCGTTCCAGCAATGTTGCAAATATGGGAGAGCTTGAAGACAGAAGTGCTGTGGATGTACAAACTTGACGCTTTTCGTATTACGGGAGTGAATCCTGTTGAGTACGGAAGAACTCGAAAAATGGCGTGCGGGTCGAATGAATACAAGGCCAGGGAATCGGAGATGAGTTTGGGAATTGATAATATTAATCCTTGATGACGGTCGAGCACACAGAGGGCTTGAAGCGCTGGAGTCCGGTCCAAGGTTTTCTGGGGGCAGCAATAAGGATAGATGTATCGCAGCTGGTCGGGAGGAGGAGAACAAGAGACGAGGAGACAAGGAGCATGTTGGATTGTCAGCTTCAAGGGAGATTAAATCCCATCAGTCATGTGACCTATTGTTCCATATCGGGAGGTCCATGGACCTGCGGGACCACGCTCTCCTGAGCGTGGCAGCACACATCACAGTTGCCTCATACCGCCCATTGCACCTGCCCCCTGCTCTGCTCCGTTTTTTGCACAGGCAATGTCGGGATCGTTGTCCAGAAGCGCCTCCAAGTCTCCACGGTCCTCAACCGACAGCGTACGACAAGCGACGCACAGCCTAAGCGATCTCCGCCTCAGCACAGACTCTGTCAACGGCGCATCCAACGCACACACCAAAAAGCTCAACGGCGATCTCGGGGATGATGCCGCCGATGGGGACCTGAGCGGGGACGAGCTGGTGGCGAAGCTGCGGCAGGAACTTCAGAAAGCAAGGGAGGAGAAGGAAGCGCTGTCGGCGCAGCATGACAATCTAATCTCAAAGCTGGCCGGCATGCGGACAGCTGTAGCTGAGAAGCTAAAACAAGATGCTGTACGTTGTGTTCATTGTGTACTGTGTCCCAAGCCAATCCAACTGACGACGCAGGTGCTTGTTATGCGTCATTGTCCGTGTTTATATGTCGTTATGTGCTGCCACCCTTGCGCTCTCTTGTCCCTGCGTTTCTATGACTGCAGGAAGAACTGGATAGACGAGAACAATTGGTTCAACTCCTCACCGCCGAAAAGAATGACCTCCTCACGACCGTAGAAACGCTCAAACAAGAACTCGTATCCTCACATACCGAATCGGAAAGAGCATTGTCCGAACTTGACTCTTTTCGCAGCCGGCTATTAGACGATGGATTGCGAGAACAGGAGCTCCGGGACATCCAAATCGAACTCGAGCGGTGTCGTCTAGAACGGGACGAATGGGAACGCGTTGCACTGCAGGACAAAGCCATTTCCGACGAGGCAAAGTCCTCGCTAGAAACCGTCAAACGGGAGTTGGAGCTAGAGAGGGAGGCTAGACTCAGAGGAGAGAAGTTGCTGGAAGACGAGAGGGAGAAGAGCGAGAACCTTCAGTCGGTGTTGCAAGATTTCCAAGCTGGTAAGTCGATATACTTTCCCCTCATTTCGTTTCCTCTTCATTTGCATTGTTTGTTGAGATTCACTGATTTTTGTCTAGCGAAAGATCATGAACTAAGACAAGCCGTGAAAGACTATGATGCTCAACTGATGCAAGCCACTCAACAACTGGCAGAATACAAACACCGAGCGCTGACAGCCGAGGTACGCGTTATCCTCAATCATCGTGTGCAATGAACCTAACGTGACTACCCAGCTTCAACTGGAGGAATCCCAACAGAATATATCACGGACAAAGGAACTCGAAAAAGAAGTGAAAGAAAAGAGCTTGCTCATAGGCAAACTACGTCACGAAGGCAAGTACAACTCGCACATCTAACCAAACTCGTTCTTACCCCTTTATCCAATAGCCGTTATAATGAACGAACACCTAATGGAAGCCCTCCGCCGACTCCGTCGCTCCTCATCCGAATCAAACTCCAACGTCGACCGCCGTCTCGTGTCCAACATCCTTCTCCAATTCCTCTCCACCCCACGAGCAGACGCCAAGAGATTCGAGATGCTCACTCTCCTGGCGTCTATCCTACAATGGAGCGATCTAGAAAGAGAAAAGGCAGGCCTGCAAAGAACCGGGTCTGCTTCGGGAGGAGTGGGCGGTGGGTTGTGGGGTAGACCAGGCGGTGGTGGCGGTAGTGCCTCACCTGGGCCTGGTAAAAGCGTCGAGCTGGAGAAGACAGACGAAACTGAGGTGAGGCAGCATTATCGTTATTAAAATATTTCATACGGATCTCTGACTATCCTTATCAGTCATTTTCGAGGCTATGGGTCGAATTCCTCCTGACCGAAGCAGCAGGCGGCCAGCATCAGCTCTCCTCGCCTACCGCGGCCGGTAACGGCAATGGTTTACACAATCTATCGATACCAAGCAGCCCTACTGTGTCGAATCACCCACATTCGCATTTATCTTCACCGCTCCAACAGCAGCAGGCGCCAAGTCCGTTGTTGGGAATGAGGAAGCTGCCTTCTTTTGGGCTTTCGTCCGGCGGAATGGCTAGCACGCCGAATTTGTTGCAGACGGGTGGTGGTGGTGGTGGGCGTGGTGCGAGTGCGAAGGGGAAGGAGAGGGCGAGAGAGTCGATGGACGGGTAGCGACCTGTCAGTGGCCGTGGTGTGGTGGACGGCGGGTTTTGGTGATGGTGGGGGGTTGGTTTGCTTTCTTGGATACGAGTTTGTTTTCTGAAACTGATGGACATACACGATTCGTTTTGACGTGGTTTTCTTTTTACATTAGTGCTGTTCTTGCATACCATTGTATGATAGACTTGGAATATGGATTGGTCCTTGAAATGCGCGCTATGGCGACCGTCGTGTGTTGGGCGACGCGCTATGAGCTCCGGATTGCGAACTCGCTCTCTCTTCGACGTTATTGCCAGCTTGAGACCGCAGACCGTTTCGTGTTTCACTCTCAGACAATCTTGCTTCCTCTACCCCCCATTTCTCCTTCATGGACGGGTTCATTCTGACCAGTTCTATCCCCTGAACACGCGCATATATTCACCTTTCAGTTGAGCGACACATTTGCTTTCACGCGCCCACCAATGCCAAAACGTCGAAGGCGGGCACGCCATCACCCCCGAACAAAGTAGACTACTCACAACACAAAACGCGCATTCGAGCCGTTTCCTCTCTCTCCCAACTGAGATTCTGCACGAAGTCACTAGCCACTTTCCCGCAGACACGATTTCATCTCAGCCGGTAAATTGGCCCTTCAAAGCTGATGATGAAGTCGCTCACACCAGAGGCAGACTTATAAGAACCCTCTGCGCTGTCTGTCACGCCCTGCGCCAGATGTTTTGGTCCCAGATGTGGCACAATATCGAGGTATTGACATCACGATATGCCAGTTGGAAGAAAGTCAACAGTCGACGAGGTCCTTGGAAAAAGGAGATGACGCAGAGGGTCATTCGACTATTTGTTCTCGCGAAGGATAATCCGACGTTGGCAAGTCAAGTACAGTGAGCACCTACATTGTTCATTTGTCGCCTCGACATCTTAGGACTCTGAACATCCTTAATATGCTCCCTGTGTCACCCCACTGCACCCCTACTCTCCAGATTGGCGCTCGCCAGAAACCTGTCCCTGTTCCCCAACCTCAACTCATTTCGACTCCACACAGGCGACAGATCTCCTGTGGATGAGCATGAGAAGCTATATCAATCGTTCTCGAAGTACCAGTATCCCTCCGTGAAAAAGCTCTCACTCGCCCATGGGCAGATCATCATCGCGAGAAGCTGTCCAAACCTTCAACAACTCTCCGTTTCATCCTGCATAGCTCCAGTGTGGGAGGACTCAAAGCAGGGCTGGGACGACATGTGGTGGATGAAACCCCCATTTCCAGCGGAGAGTATACAATGTCTGAATTTATGCGATGGAATCCTCAGAGCTAAAGGTAACATGTGGTTTCCCTACTGTGCCGTGTCTGCCTACGAGGGTACTGAGAGGCGTCATGCAGACATTGTTAGGGCTATGCCCAATCTTAGAGTCCTAGAATTGTATGAAACGACATCAGCATGGCGTCCCCAAGTTGCGTGTGTAAGTCCTTAGACTATTTGATCCTCAACACGAACGAAGGCTCATTGAGGGCACATGTAATTGCGGGATCTAGTCCGCTTTGCGTGCTCTCACGTCCCTCCCTCCAAACAAGCTGGCTAGGCTGAAAGTCGTGTTTGCGAATGTGCCGATGAACGTTTCTATTCTTCTCCAACTCAAGGGCGAGGAAGTGGCGAGTCTGTTGCGGCCAGGTGTTCAGCTTGAAGTTTACTAAATTGTCAAGTCACCATGGTGTCCGTTTACTTGGTAGAATATGTCGCATTGACCCACCTTTTTACATGTAACAGAGTTCTATCGCTTTGTGAGAGGAAACCTGGAATCTCGCAGGACTTTTGCACAAGTACTCATCGTTTACGACATTGCGATTCTTTGCTGGAATTGGATGCAGATGACCAAAATGGGACAGCATATGTCAGTGACCCTTTCTATGATTTCGCGACAAGGACAAACCAACAACTAAATGCACAATAAAAAGGGGGGCGCGACAAGCCGCGCAGTACCAGATACCCCAGCGTAATTGATGAGGTCTACACTGCTCGTCTTGGTATAAAAACCATTGCAATGATGGCATTTGGCCATGCTGACCAAATATTGAACAACAATAGGCTAGAGGGGTACCCTCAACCCTAAAGGGTATCGGGAATTTCACCTTGTGCTTGAAACTGGCAAGTAGCCCAACGCGTCTACATCTAGCCAACGATGCCTCTGAGGCGGTCAGCCCGTCACCAGTCCCAAACTTCCACCGTGCCAATCAACACCATCACTCCAGAGCAGAGCCGGTTACTCACAACACAAAATGACCATGCCAGTCGTTTTCTCTCGTTGCCGACGGAAATCTTGCAGGAGATCGTCAATCATGTGCCAGCGGGCACGATGACGTGTAACAGACTCAGGTGGCCGCTCAGTTCCGAGGACGAGTTTGTTCAGAGAAGGGGAAGGGTTATCAGAATTTTATGCGCCGTCTCTCGAGTTCTGCATCAGACTTTTTGGGCTCGTATGTGGCGCGATATTGAGATGTTGACGTCTCGATATGCCAGTGAGGAGGTACCCTGTAATCATGTAGGTCGTTGGGAGACGGACATGACGGAGAGGATTTCTCTGCTAATTGACGTTGCAAGTGAGAATCCAGCTTTGGCGAATCAAGTAGAGTGAGTTACTCGCGTATTTGATCCGCACTGCCACAGCGCTGAAACCTTGGACCCCTCACCGCCAATTTCAGGACTTTAAATATCCTGATAGGCTCTCCGTCCTACAACAAGAGCGTGTTACCGAAGATTGCCAAAATGCTATCTTTGTTTCCAAACGTCAACTCTGTTCAGCTACATACCAATGACAGGACTTCCTCCGATGTGCACAAGAGGCTGTGCAAGCCATTCTTAGGACGTCAATTCCCCTCCATCAAGAAACTCGCCCTCGTTGCTGAACAAATTACCATCGCAGGGTGTTGTCCAAACCTTCAGGAGCTCCACATTCTATCTTATATTCTACATTATAACTGGTGGCTCGAACCCCATTTTCCAGCAAAGAGTATACAGTTCTTGTGCGTAAATGCAGGAATCGATAGAATCAAAGGTAATGACAAGATTCCCCTACCATGTACTTCGCAGGTTTACAAGAGTTGCTATGTAGATGCCGTCGATGCCATGCCCAACATCAAAACACTGGAGTTTCATGATGCATACCTTTCGCAACTACGTTTTGCTTGCGTCAGTCGTTCATCAATTACTCTGCTAGCAAATTCTGATTTGGAACGCTGTGATACTAGTCCGACTTGCTCTCTCTCAAGTCACAATCTGGTCTAACCAGATTTAAAGTATCACTTTCGAAATACATAATATACCGTCAACAAGAAGTGGAGGAATTGCTGAGTCGATTACCCCCGCAGATTCAGTACGAGGTTTGCCTTACCGAAAATCAGTTTTAGATCTGTCAGTCTGTATTGTTGCCTTTGCATATAGCGTTGGTATTATCTGCGCTCGTTTTGTAGATGGCCATTTTATGGACCTTTAAGTCAGTGGCATTACTTGTGATCTGGATAGCGGAGTTTCGGCGAGAACCGCAGTGCTGTTGTGCGCCACCAGGTACATCTCCGTGAGCGGTGTCTGCACCTTCTGCTTAGGCAATGCCAGAACTGCGAAGACGAAGACGCCCTATTCGACCCGATGTCCCATTGAACACTACTACCCTAGAGCAAAGTCAATTACTTGTCACGCAGAATGACCACTCCAGTCGTTTTCTCTCCCTCCCGGTTGAAACCCTGTCTGAAATCGTCAACCACATTCCAGCAGACGCACTTTCACTCCGACAAATTTACTTCCCGTTCAAAGCCGATGAAGAGATTGTACAGACTAGAGGCAGAGCCATCAGGAGTCTATGCGCTGTCTGTCATGCTCTGCGTCGGATCTTTTGGCCTCAGATGTGGCGCGATGTTGAGTTGTTGACATCTCGATATGCTGGTGATAGGCTCGTCACCACGCGCGTGGGTCGTTGGGAGAAAGATATGGCACAGAGACTGTTTCAGTTCTTTGTCCTTGCGAATGATAACCCAGAGTTGGCGAACCAGGTGCGGTGAGTACTCTTTCTTCCTGCTCCTGCAGCATATTCAGACCACACCACAACGGACCTCGATACCTTCAGAACCATGAACATCCTAACGTGTTCCCCATCCTTTGACCGCGCTGTACTCCCCACAATCGCAGACAGCCTATTGTTATTTCCAAATCTTAGTTCATTTCACCTACATACCGGGGACAGAACCTTTCCATCCCGGCTGAGGGAGCTGTACCGAGTGTTCCTTAAGCACGAGTACCCCTCCATCACGAAACTCGTCCTTGCTTCTGGACAGTCTGCTATTGCAAGCTGTTGCCCAAACCTTCAACGGCTCTACATTCCCACCCAAATGCCTCCCAATTATCGACGAATTACAACCTGTTGGTTACAGCCCAACTTTCCATCGCAGAAAATACAACATTTATATGTATCACGAGGGCTTTTTCTAGTGAAAGGTAGGAAATAGTCTCTCATGAACTCAAGGGTGCTAATATTTGTAATTTAGCTATCGTAAAAACCATGACCAACCTGAAATCGCTTGAATTTCACGAAACAGAGGATGTATTAGGACCCCGTGTAGAGCCATGGTGGCCTCCTTTATATCCTTGTGTTAGTCTTTCATTTTTTTCTGCACCAATGAAATCTGAACCTTACAAATACCCGCACTTTAGGCTGATTTAACCTGCCTTCAGTCTCTCCTTCATTTAACGAAATTCAAGTTGCTGTACCAGCGCGGTCCACACAACACTGATTTTGCTAGCCACTTTCAACAAAGAGCGGAGGAAGTGTTGGGTCAGTTACCACCACAGATAGAGTGCGAGTTACGCATTATGGAGCATTCATTATGACACCCTACTTCATCGAGCATATCCCACTGTCTTAATACTCCGGCTTATATTCATGACCACTTGAAGGGAGGTACAATGCGTGGGGCCACCATTGAAGGCCTCAGCGCTCTAATGTCGGTCCTTCCATACTAGGAAAATTCGGCGGAGTTTAATGGTGGTGCTGTTCTCCCAGTCTTCACATGGGCGCTGTTTACAATCCACAACTGATTGGAGCATCTCAACTGAGAGGTGCTCAGTACTCATCGCTCATCCATCATCAATGCCAGAACTCAGACGATCGCCTCGCAATCATCAGGCTTCAGCAGGCTCAGCCCCACCAAAAGTAGTGGCCATGTCGGCGCAAAGTCAACTGTTGACCATGCGGAATAGCCAATCTAGTCGTTTTCTATCTCTTCCAGTTGAAATCCTATACGAAATCGTCAATCACCTTCCGGGGAATACGATCCCATTTCGGGAGATATGCTCTCCTTTCAAAATTGGTGATGATATTGCCCAAACCAGGGGAAGGCTAGTAAGAGTCCTATGTTTCGTCTGCCGGGCTTTACATAGCGTTTTCCGTTCTCAAATGTGGCGCGATATCGAGTTATTAACATCCAAATTGGCGGATGATAGATGGGAGTGGAGTCGTGTAGGTCGTTGGGAGAAAGAAATGGTGCAGAGATTGTTTCAGTTATTTGACGTTGCGAATGATAATCCTAACTTGGCACAACAAGTAGAGTGAGCTTTCGAACTTGTGGGGACCCCGGAGAGATACTCTGTTCTGCTTACATTTGCGACTTCAGGAGTATGAATATCGTGACATGCGCACCGTCCTTCAACAGAGCCTTGCTCCCCAGAATAGCTGCTAGTCTCTCATTATTTCCCAATCTGCATTCATTCCAGCTTCACACCCCTCGCAGAGTACCGTGGTATTAATTTCAAGTACCATATAAAAATACATTCCCCCATCACGAATATTCCTCTATTAAAAGACTTGGTCTAACACCTGCGCAACTGGCTATCGCATCAAGCTGCCCAAACCTTCAGGAGCTCTGTATCCTTTCGTATATGTATCACCCACTCCGTAGTAACTGGTGGTTGGCGCCCAAATTTCCAGGCCAGAGCATACAATTTTTGCATATTAATGGTGGACTCTTCGAGATGAAAGGCAAGTAACGTTGGCCTACCTTATCCCATCCTATCAATCTTATAAATGCGGATTTCATCCAGATTTCGTCAGGACTATGCCCAACCTCAAGATCCTAGAGTTCAACGAGTCAGCTGTAGAGGTAGGTTGGATGGTAAAATTAGATGAGCTGGGTGCCTTGGTCAGTCTGAATTGTCTTCTCTTGCACCAATAAATTAGTTCTTAAGAACTATCGACGTTCTAGTCTTTTCTACAGTGTCTCGATCCTCTTCCTCACTTGATCAGATTCAAGGTGTTATTTGAAGCCTGGTCCAAGAGTGATTGCATGCTATTTGTTGAACGAGCTGAGGAAGCACTAAGTTCGTTGTCGCGTGTTGTAAATGGGAAACTTCAGTACGAACTCCCGATTCGCTATGAGAACCACTACCGTTAGCTATGAGACCTGTACTACGAACTATCCACCCTGCCGTCCTGTGTAATAGTGTTGTCGTCCGATTGAGCAAGCCTGGAATGAGTAGTAAATATGCTGCAGGTGGTGAGAGTGGCGACGTTCGGAACACGTCGATGCAGGGCACGTAAGTGGGTGATGTTGATGCCAGTTTAGACTCAGTTCACTATCACGTTCACAACTTCAAATTCCTTGCAGTTCAGGCCCGATTCCGCAGCGCGCGATTCCCTAGCGACTTCACTTGGGACCTTATCCCCTAGACCCTTTCGTCAAGAGGGATTCAGTTGCAGAATCGACGTGTCCCTAAATTGAACGCGTCCTGCAATGGGTTCGCCACGCAAGTCTTTAGCTTAACCCAACCCATTCTTGGCTAGTCCTTGTTTTGAGGCTTATCAAAGGTGTTTAGATCTTGAGGCTGTTGCTCTGGTCTTAAACCATCACTCGGCAAGACCCCACCACCCGTGTGTGCTCGGCTGCTTGGACGCCTTTTGCACCACGCGCCGCACAGGAATGCACAGTGTCACCTCGCACACGAAATTATTAGTGCTATTGACGACGATGGGTTGATGGTGAGCGCGTATTTCGCCTGTATAAAGCCCTGCTCACCGTAATTTTTCAGTTAAACACGCGAAAGGAGTCCCTCTGGAGGAATTTGAACATTCCCCTCCACCTGCATTTGAAGATGGTCCCAAATTTTGGACGAACGTGTCGAAAGGATCGCCCATAAATCACCTAAATGCCAAGGCAGCCGTCAGTCCTTACAATCACACATGCATTAATGTATCCTTAATTACTCTTTGATCTAATTGTAGGCATTGCGCCGTGAAAGCTGGTGTTGTATTCTCTTGCGAAAGTGCGATACTTCTCGCGCTAGAGAAGGACTTGTCCCGCTTGGTACTCCAATCACGAGCACTGAAGCAGTCCACATTGTTCCAGAGTCACTGAGCCTTAACATTAGCGGTGCAAACGTAGTTCAAAAGGTAAGAGATCTATTACTTGTGCCCCCAAGCATTTTTTTCACAACACATTCAAAGCAACACGTTACTGACAGGGTGTGGACAATATTGTCAACGTTCGGCCATCCTCAAATTCCTTCCGAGTTGGAAGGAAACCAGATTCACAGACTTGAGAATATGCTCACGATGGATCACACCTTTGGCGTGCTCCTCGGTAATCTTGAGCTATGGCTCAAGCCCGTACAAGTGCGTTTTACTTATGAATTGATTCTAGGACCAATTCATAGCACCCTACCAGGGCATCCCAAATTACTATAGGGTGTGTGGATCAGAACCTTGGGTCACTACAGCCGCAACTATCACCTTTACGACGACTGATGAAAATCTGCCCCTTTCGTCTACCGAATACCTGGCCCTGCATGCACTATGTTGCGAGGTAACTCACATGTCCGATGCTTCTGAATACTTGAATTCAATGGACCAAAGTTGGGAAGAACTCCGCGTTTTGTCGAATGATGGTTCGACAGCCGGATTACTGGGTTATGCGCTGTCTACTTTGGAGGCCGGCTAATATTAGAAAGGATATTGCATTGCCTATACCTGCTGTTAAAAATAATCTTGTTGATTGGAGCTAGCACAACATATTAAATTTGGGGATAGGGTCCCTGCCTGTGGGGTTCAACTAGAGCTCCATGAACGGATTCTCCTACAATTTAGTACACTTACACCGTTTTTTCGGCCGCCTACCTTACACAACCTAAGATTCAAAGATATGAGGTTGCATGGCAGTAACCTAATATCGAATTGTTGGGGATTTACTCCACTGTTCTCCCGAACGACACACTCCAGATCCCCTCGTCTTCATGTTGGATGGGTTCGTCGTATATACGGACGCCATATCCACTCAAATTTGATTCTAGATTAGTTCATCGTCTTGCAAGGTAATTGCTCCACGCGGGTAGTTCAAGGGCAAGTAGGATATGAATAATACAGTGGTACGCCCTACTTCCTCAAAAGGTACAGGCTGTACGACGTATGGGGGCATATGATACTTCCTGTACGAGAGGGATGACGAGTACGTAGATCAATCGTTATCCCTGTCAAGCAGACATTAGTCACTTGTAGTGAAAGGTAGATACTGGATACAGTCATAGACTGGAACCAGGCGCTGGTGGAGTTACTATTTCCTGCTCACCCGGGACTGAGTGTTCAATCTGAGCTTCAAATTTCCGGAGATGTTATAGCTGACTGTGGGTCTAAGACAATAACAATCATCAACTAATTAGGCGCGATTCTACATCCTTGACAGTGGCACAACGCGTTAACACGATGTCAGAATCTCGGAGACGATCAGCTCGCAATCTCCCTCGAACTCCAATTGTCCCAGCGAACACTACTACTCCCGGGCAAAGCCGGTTACTCACAACACAAAATGACCATTCTAGTCGTTTTGTCGCCCTCCCGACGGAGATCTTACACGAAATCGCCAACAGCTTCCCACAGGATACAATTCCATTTAAAAGAATCCAATGGCCACTCAGCCCTGAGGACGAATTCGCTCAGACCAGGGGGAGACTTGTAAGAACTCTGTGTGCCGTTTCTCGGGTACTGCGTCAGACGTTCTGGTCTTGTATGTGGCGCAATATTGAGGTGCTGACATCTCAATATGCCAATGATGAGAAGTACGCCAACCGTATAGGTCGTTGGGAAGTGGATATGGTGCGGAAGTTGTCTCTGTTGTTTGATATTGCAAGCGAAAATCCAGCTTTAGCGAACCAAGTAGAGTGAGTAACGGCACCTCTTATCCGTGGCCTAATCAAATTTCAGACGCCCAATTTCAGGACTTTAAATATCTTGATATGCTCCCCATCCTGCAATAGGGGCATACTATCCGCAATCGCTCACAACCTATCCTTATTTCCAAACCTAAACTCATTTCAGCTTCATGCTGGTGATAGAACATCTTATTTCGTCGAAAAGAGGTTATACAAGTCATTCCTAAAGTACAAATTCCTCTCTATCAGGAAGCTCGTACTCGTTGCGGAACAAATTGTCATTGCGGGGAGTTGTCCGAATCTCGAGGAACTGCACATTTTATCCTATATACCACCCATCAGGCGACACCTTCAAGTTTGTGAAACGTGGTGGTTAGAACCCCCGCTCCCGGCGAAGAGTATAGAATCTTTATGTGTACATTATGGAGCTCTTAGGACTAAAGGTAATGCCACCATCTTCCTGCTCTGTAATTTGCAGGTCCACATGAATTATACAGAAATCATTGCTGCTATGCCCAACCTCAAGGTACTGGAGTTTTACGAGACACGGCTTTTGCCAGATGCTTGCGTCAGTCGTTTACCACTTTCTCCACCAGTGCATAATGATTTGATACTTGCCCTCTAGTCCGCTTTGCTTTGTCTCAGGTCCCACCCACGTCTAACTAGATTCAGAATTTCGCTCTTTAATGTGACGGGGGACTTTGCACTTAGTCTCCAGCAAAAAACGGAGAAAGTGTTGAGTCAACTACCTCCACGTATTCAGTGCGAGGTTCGCGTTATTGGAAATTAGCCTTGGATTTTTTGGCCTCTTCCGTTGCCTCGATTTTCTTTGTGTTCATGAGGTGGATAGCTGGTGTGTAGTCCCCGAAGTGTCGATGACGTGTACTTGTCCTCAGCACGCGATCCGGCCCCTTGCCCCAAACCATTACCTTCACGACCACGCACCAAAATTTGCCCCTTCCATCTCCTGCATATCTTGGGTTGCATGCATTGTATTGTGGGGTAGCGCACATATCCGGTGTCGCTGAACACTTAGATTCAATGGTCCAGGATTCGGACGACGTGCGAGTTTTATCCAAAGATGGTTCGACGGCTGAGCTGTTGGCGTATGCAATATCCTCTTTGGAGGTTCGCTAACCGTGTATTTCAGTATAGAGCTTTGCCAGTAGGGTGTGGAACATTCTTCATAGGCAATATATGCGTGTTTCATAACAGAATACCATTTCAGTATGTGGGTACGCGATGAGGACGCAGTCCTTGATGTACTTAGCAAGGTCTTTTTTGGACCAATAGAACTCCCAATGAACACAATCTCCCCACGCTCTACACTTTAGACCGTAGCAGGAGATGATACCGCTACTGTAGGGTTGCTGCCGATATCGTTGTCGGTCAGTAATTTAGAGGAGCATAAAAAGCATCTATAAGCACATTTGGTGTACAGATACAATGGGCACGATATGAATCCAGCGTTTGGATATACCCTCTTGCAGGTATATGCGAGTATTAATATTTCATAGTGCAAACGGGCGAGGGATCCAACTTAATCGTAATCCCCTGTCAGGCAGAAGTCATTAAGAATTTTCAGTGAAACGTAAATACGGGATACGTACCTCCAAAATCGCCACCACCGCCACCGCCAAATCCGTCTCCCAAGTCGTCGTTATCGTCACCTTCACCGTTATCAAAGTAATTTTCGGCGTAATCGTTATCATACTCTTCGTCCACATCGTAATCAGACGGTTCTTGTGACCCCGCGTCGGAGCGCTCTTCTTCCGATTTCTCCTAAAGGAGTCGTAGGAGGAGCGAAGGATAAGAGGAAACCGATAAGTGGTTAGCAAGGACAAAAAAGCTAGCAGAGATCAACTCACCGCTTCTTCATCCTCGTTCATCTCATCTATGTTTAGGCGTTTGCTCGCAGCGTTCTTTTGTGCTAGAGTGCATATATGCGCATGAATATAACCTATTTGGCATAAAAGACAAAAGGCTGAGTACTTGCCCTTCTTTTTTCGTCGTGGATTGAAGTAATCTTCAAATATCTCATTCGGGAAGAATGGTTGATGAAAATCGCTTCGTTTTAATGTGGGATGGGAGCTTTCTGTTCGATACTTGTCGGAGTATTTTGGTAGCTCTAATGGAGCATTATATGCGCGTATGCGGTGCAGGGAGGTGCAATGAGTGGATATATGCGCGGCAGCTTCAGACGGAGGCAGTTCACACTCGATAGAGACCCACATACCTGTGGATTTTGTTTTTTCGACGACATAGTACGCAGATTTTCGCAGTCTATCTGCAAACCCGACTTGCAATTCTGCAATGCGTTTTTCCTCTTCCGAATAATCAGTTAAGATGGGGAGTTGCACCGGCTATCGCATAGCATTTGAGCACATATTAGGATTTATTAATATGTGAGCTTTAACACACACTGGGTACAAGGCTGTTGCCTCTCTAGAAAGCGCTTGTATATCGGCGAATGTTAGTCCCATCGGAGGCATGTTTGAAGACCCGCCGAAGCCTCCTCGACCGCCACGAAAACCACCACGACCACCTCTTCCACCTCGAGACATTCTACCTGGTTACCTGTTCTGATAAGCTATGACGACTGGAGACTGAGAAGAACGACGTGCGACAATAAGGGAGTGGAAAATGGGGATTTGGCGGAACAAGGGTTGTCGGAGTCAGGAAGGAATTTTGAACTCCGACGGATTCATTTTCATAAAGCGCTCTCAACAGCTTTCTTTTCCCCACCCCCCTTTGCCTTCAACACCCACAGCAACCACTTGTCCTCGCCGTTTACGACATCTTTCCTCTATTCTCTGTTTAATTCTCTTTAGACTCTAATCTCAGCAAAACCAACTACCATGGACAAGTCCCTCGATGAAGTTCGTCGCTCGTCTTTGTCATGCTCAAACTCCTGGCCCTTCGGATAGAGATTTCTTACTGGTCACCTCAAACTTTTCTTTTTTCTCCCACCTATCCTCCATGGCACCCTTTTTTCGTGTGTCTTAATCGTACAGATCATCACCGCCAACAAGGCTGTTCGCCAGAAGCGCGGTTCGACTCGCAGGCACAGCGCCGGCGGAGCTGCACGCGCACAAGTCTTGGGTAACCCTACCACAAGTCCCGCACAACGTGCTAGAGTTGCTGCGACCAACACCTCCACCAAAGCTGCTGCGGCTGCAGTTGCTGCTCAACCCGCCACCCAGCAACCAGCTGATAAAATCATTGTCTCGAACTTGCCAGTTGATGTGAACGAAGCTCAGATCAAGGTTCGTTGCTAGGCGTCTTTTGCTCGCTTTCTCGCGTGTGCTGACCGTATACCCCAGGAATTGTTCCACTCGACAATCGGACCTCTCCGTGATGTTACCCTACACTACGACGCTTCAGGCCGTTCCAAGGGTGTCGCCTCTGTCCACTTCCAAAGAAGGGGCGATGGTAACCGGGCATATCAATCGTACAACAATCGACTCGTCGACGGAAGTTAGTATCGCAATCTCCTTCACTCTTATCGTCTATCTCCCCCCTCCCTTCACAACCCCTCCCTCTACCCCGTCGGGCGTACCTCATGGTATTACCGGCGGTCGTTTGCTTACACCACAAGGCCGGTATGACTTTCAGTGGAAGACCAGCTCCCTGTCTCTGTTTCGCTAGTGGATGATTTGACGGGCGCTTTTGAAGCCCGCTGGGAGAGACTCGACGGGGCTTCGGCCCCTGGGTTTTCACGTCGGGATGCTACTTCTAGTGCATCATCAACAGCATGGCTGTATGAGGTCGTCGAGGCCTGATCACCCTCGATGATTGCGACGCCTGCGACGACGGAGAATGACGAGGTATAATCTTGTATATGCTCATTGCGCTCCCGGTATGATACGCGACCACGAGCGTTGGAAGTTATGTCGTGTTGAGGAAGATGTTGAGATGTTGGCCGTCTGCGTGATCCTTCCAGTGGTTCCTCGGGATTACGCTGGCGGATTCAAGCTGGTCGATATCGAAGATTGTCTTCAAGCATGCAGCAAACAGAGACATAGCAAGGCTTTCTTGCCGGTAACGAATGTAGACCCTGACTGTCCAAGTTCTGCCCGTACTCTTACTACGTTTTGCATGCTCTCTCACTCTCGCCTTTGTGAACAATCGGCTAACCAATCCGCTCTTCCTCTCCGCCCCTCCGCCATACCCTTTAATCTATCAACCGCCTTTTCCCTCATCCAGAGAGCCCCATGAAGATTGAAATCGTTGTCGACCCCGCCCGCCCCGCACCTTTGTCCCTCGCTGCAAGAGTGGCCCCTGCACCTGCAGTTGTTGCTGCTGCCTCTGGAAACCCCACAAGGTTGGTCTGACTCGGTCATCGGAGCGCGAACGATGGTACTTATTCCTCCAAGAAGGGCTGCGCCAGGCACTCGAGGACGACGTGGTAGAGGACGAGGTGGTGCACGCAGACTTGGTGAACGACCAACCAAGAGTGTTGCCGACTTGGATGCCGAGATGGAGGTAAGTAATGTTGTTCCAATGTTGGAACCTGCTATTGATGCGCCGTTCTAGGATTATACGTCCGCTAACCAACCCGCTGCTGCCGCTACTACCACAGCCTGAAGAATGGAGGTTGGATGACGCTTTCTCTGTGGTGTTAGTGACGGGTTTGGATGAACGCTCTCTTGTTGTCCGCTTTACTTTGTGCATAATAATACTTTTCTTATTGTACTCGATTTGATTATTCTTACTTGGTCTTAACATGTGTGCAATGAAATCCACACCCACCAATCGCAACGCCCGATCGTAAGCCCCAATGCCCTTATTGTTACGCGAAAAGCCGCCGCTCTCATAAACTCACGCCAAACTCGCAAATCAGCGATCGATTCCCCCCTCGCACCCTGAGCATCCGATTCTGATCCCTTCCTCCTCGCTCTCGCTCTCATAGCTCATAAATCTAGCCTTAAACCACGTCGTTCGTTGGTGTGTCGAGTGTGTGCGCAACGTCAGAAGACCGGATATTAGTGGGGGTTATTAATATTGTTATTGATATATTGGTTTATTGGTGAGTGAGGGTGGGGGTGGGATGGGACTTGGGGCCCTATATAAGCCCAGTGCTAACTCTGGCTTTGGATCGTCAACCACCAGTTGAGATTCGTGTCGCCCCACGAACTAGACTGTTCACTCTCCATCAAGGACAAGACGAAAGACAAGACAGCACAGCTATACAGCTTGACTCGCGATCATGTCGACACCACCACAAGCTCAGGGCTCGTCGTCGTCGCCTCCTCCCGTGCCCATCGTGGCACCCGGAGCTGCGTCTGCTGTCGGGGCTGGTGGTGCCAGTGCTACAGCGCCCACCGCAGGCGGCTCTCCTACGGCTGTGCCGCCTAGAACGCCTCCGGCGCCGCTGCTGTACAGGGACAGACCGGAATGGGCGGATGTGACGCCGCTGGAGCAGTACGAGGGTATGGACCCTCTGGCTCCCATTTTTTATAGCGAGGAATGTGAGTTGTTGGGCCGTTTTTGTCTCAGTTTCGTTTTTGCTTTTCACGGTCCCTCCCCCTCGATTTCTTTTTCGTGCCTTTGCTCGGACTACAAGGAATGAACTGACGGACGAGTTTTTTCATTGGTTAATAGATCGAGATGCTACGGATTATTTCAGAGGGATTGTCAAGATCGGCGAGAAGAGCGAAAGGGTTTTAGATCTAACGGAGACGATAATGAGGCTCAACTCTGCCCACTATTCCGCTTGGTATGTCCGTCTCGTCGCATGTGCGCCATAATCTTCCGTTCACCACTTTTCCCTCCCGTATCCCCCGTATCTATGTTTTTACCTATGAAGGCAATACCGTTATGATACACTCATTGCCATCAACGCGCCGCTCGACAAAGAACTCAAGCTAATGAACGAACTATGCGTCAAGTATCTCAAGACCTATCAAGTCTGGCACCACCGCCGTCTCCTCCTGACCGCCATCCGTCCCCTCGCCCCCACCTCTGCTCCTACTACCACCTCCGGTTCCTCTCCATCCTTATACACCACTCCTCCATCCACCACTCCTCCACCCTCCTCTCCACCCCCTTCCTCTCCCACAGCCAAAAGCAAACATGACATCTCCTTCTCCCCACAAACAGAGCTGGAGTTCATCTCCCGCGTGCTGCAGCTCGACACGAAGAACTACCACACGTGGTCCTACCGCCAGTGGGTCCTCTCGTACTTTGACGAGGCGGAGCTGTGGCGGTGGGAGATGGACTATGTGGACGACATGTTGGCGGAGGATGTGAGGAACAACTCGGTCTGGCACCATCGGTTCTTTGTCGTCTGGCAGGGTGGCAGGGGCGTGGAGGGCGTAGGTCCGGGCGTGGGCGTTGGTGTGGGTGTGAGTGTTGGTGTGAAGGGGGAAGAGGAGAGGGAGAGGGTTGTTAGGAGGGAGTTGATGTAAGTATCTGGCTCGTTTCTTCGTTTCTGGTCTTGTTCTGGTCTTGTTTCGACTTTTGACTGACCCTGACCTGTGGTCTAGATATACAAAGCAGAAAATCGCACTGGCGCCCAACAATCCCTCGGCGTGGAACTACCTCCGAGGTGTACTCGACCACACGCAGACGCCGTACAAGACGCTTTTGCCTTTTGTCGTTCTCTACGCCGTGCAGCCTGGTTCGGCGCCAGCTCCTCCAGCGGGCAGCAGCGTGGAAGGAGAGGATGCGGTGGTTGACATTGAGAACCCAGCCCCGTCGGAGGGGGCCGAGTTGCCTTGTACAGCCGCGCTCGAGTTTTTGGCGGACGTGTATGAAAAGGCGTGTGTGAGCGTCTTGGAGGGTGCGGTGGAGACGGTGGAGGGAGAGAGTGCAACTGTCGAGGGTACGGGTAAAGGCAGGAAGGAGATTGCGAAAGAGCAGATTGATAAAGCCGTAGAGGTATGTGTGCGTGCGTGTGTGTATCTTGGGATAAAGGAACTGATTGTTGCGGGGGGTGTAGATTTGGCAGTCGCTTGGGGGTCGGTATGATACGATTAGGAAGAAGTGAGTGTGGTTCTTTTTTGACTGCTTTGTTTCATTTCGTTGCGGTCGATTGTTGGAGTGCTGGGCTTTTGCCTGCCGCGGAAACAAACGCGCTGCCCTAATCGTCTTTGGCATTCGTCGTCTGCGCTTTTGTGCATTGTTCGCCGCATTTGTTCACTCATACGCACCATTTCACGGAGCTAACCCCACCTTGCGATCGCACATAGTTACTGGAACTTTAGAATCAAAACCGCCCGACAAAGGCTCGCCGCTACCGCGCTCTAATTCCGGGCTGGCTCACGAGACAAATGCAGGTTGAGAGAGCGTCAGGCCTGGGGTTGATGAGAATGGGAGGACAATGGGAAATCTGGATCTCGAGGTCTCAATATCTCCACGTCGGCTTTCGTCTTCTTGGACGTTGGGGGATGGTACTTTCTTGAACGAATGAACGAATGTATTGGTTTTGTCTCTGTAGGAGTGTCTATGCAACTGCATCGTCTCGGTCGATTCCTTTGTCATCGTGCACCCGCTATACACTGGCGTTTGCGCTGCATTATGCACACTAGGCAGGGTCGGGCGTAGCCTCACATCTCAGCGGGGACTTGATGCATGCCGACATGCCTTGCTTTGTCTTTCGTTTCTGGAAACGCATCGTAAATTTTGGTTCCGCGGACCTGGAAAACGCCTACCGCCGGGGAAGAGATGACTGGAAATGACGGTGCGATGGGCTTCCTTGATGCTGCATCTCTCTTTTGCCTCACTTGGGGAATAAAGGAGACTCGTGATCGTGATCGAGCAAGCACCCTCTGGGCCGAGGAGGGCTGTGATGTTGATCTTGTTTTCGCGACGTTGCATTGTCAGCGCTAGGTTGAGTTTAATTTACGGTGCACGAAAAAGGCGTGGGGTGGAGCCTGACCGGGTGCTCATTTTGCCCGAATTTTCGTGGATTTCCGATGGGGTGTACCGTCGAAGAAGCGCCTGGAGTTGAATTCTAGTGGATTGGTTGGGGGCTGCAGCGAAAATTACCCAAAGAGGTATAAAACGGAATGGTGAAGTAATACCAATCAAGCGTGGACCCACAATTGGGCTGTCAGATTAGCTTATTCAAGCAAAAAAGTTGGATTGGTGGACCCACAATCGGGGGAAATTACCGGAAGAGGAAATTTGCGTGCATGCAGGGGCTTAATAAGGCAAGCACATGGGGGTGGTGATTGGTATTGAGACGACAAAAGGGGAATCCAACTCTCGATTTGCATTGTCCCGAGCTGATATATAACCCTATCCCTAGCCCCGACCCCCACAAAACACTGTCCATGATCTCCCGCTCCCAGAACAAGCCGCCCTCCCCTCGCAAGCCCAGGTCTGCCCCCTCGTCCATGGTCCGCCGCATCAAGAGCAAGTCCCAGGCGAGGAGGACTGGCGGCATCCTCACCGTCAGGAATAGCAACGTTCCTGCCGCCGCGCCTGCGTCCCCAAAGTCGCGGGTCAAGGCCTCCTCCACCGCCCCGAAAGCTGTGCGCAAGGCCGAGCCCAAGCAGCCGCCCAAGCCGGAGCCCACCCGCATCCGTCTGCCCCGCACACTGCCCAGGCCCGTCCTGCCCACCGTCAGCCCCGCGGCCATCGAGAGTGCCTACCCCGACCTGAGGGGCATCACGGCCGCATACATCCGCGAGAGTCTGCCTATAGCTGGCTCGCAGTGCGTGCTCCCCTTTGTTGCCCGCCAACCTGTTTGCTGACCCAACCGTTTTAGAATGCTTGCAGCGGCAGCCAACCTCAAGGCGCGTCCGATGACATCAGCTCTCCCCCGAGAACTCGAGATCGTCATGAACGACATCGTAGCGACGTCCTGTCCCACGCACATGTTTGCCATCCACGGCCCCGCCCCGGGCCCCTCCGCCTCGCAACCCAAACGAAAAGTGACGCTCTTCGCGGCACACCACATCGTCTTTGCCGCCAACTGCGCAAACATGCCCGTCCTCCACCTCGCTCCCCCCGTCTTCTCGTACTCCGGCTCCGGCTCAGAATCCGACTCAGACTCGGGCTTGGAGTCCGAGTCGGAATCATCGTCCGCGTCCTCCAGGGCGGAGCTGACCATGAAGATCCCCGTCGTCCCGCTCTGCGTCCCCTCACCCGAAACCTTCCCGCTCCTCCAAGCTTATCTGTACACCAAACAGCCTCAGCACCTGCTTTCCGGTCTGCGCCCGCCGTTGACGGCACCCGAGTGCGTGTCGCCGTCTGAAACGGTGTCTCCGACGGCGTCGCCGCCGATGGACCCGACTGCGCTCGCGGTGTTGATGAAGCAGGCGATGCTGGTGCATGGTATTTGGCGGAACGCGTGTGCGCTCGGGGTGGTGGACGATGTGTTTTGGAGCACGGTTGAGAAGGTGTGGGAGGGGATTATGGAGAAGCTCGAGCGTGGTGTTGGGCTCGAGCGTGTTGTTCCGCCTGTCCGATCGTAAGGACGTGGGGAAGGAGAAGTTGTGGAGAATCAGGAGACGTAGGAAGATGAGAAGACGCGAAGATGTCGAGACGTCGAAGACCGTGTCCAACTGACAGAAGCTACAAGACATCGAATCTGACCAAAGAAGACAAGACTGCTATGCGATTCCAAGGCCCAAACCTGCAAGATAAAATCACCATCTGACGGTTCCTATATGCCTCTAACCTATCGACTTTTATGCCTTTTCTCTCCCCTCTTTTTTTCTCATCAACTCTGGCTCTCGCTCCAGCTCGAGTTGTCCATATATGCGCGGTCTTTGTACAATTCTATGCCCTCTTTCTCACTTTCTCCCTATGCACCCCATCTCGAGACTACCCCGTACGACTTTTTGGAAACCCTCATCGCGTTCATCAAGAAAAACTTTATTCAACCTCTGGCTATATACTCCGTTTTATCGACTTTGTACATCCTACCTCCTACCATCTAGCACCAACACCGAAAACAACCGTAGCATATCCGGTCTTCTTGTCTCGTCTCGTCTTCGTTCTCATCCACGCCTTGCGCGTACCATCTCTGCCCCTTGCTCCTTACCACTCACCACCACGCCTCAGCTTAGCGTCACCCCTAGCTCTGGGATTCATTCACCAGAATTCTTGGATTCGGTTTTCTTTTAGTCTATTTAATAATATTTATCTACTATTCGTTCGAAGATATAGTACTAGTACCATCAACTAGGAACTTGTATAGACGCTTTTTGTGTACACTCGGGATTCAGTTTGGAAATGGACCGATTGCGAATGCAAACTTTCTCGGGTTCTGAGGCGCGTCGTGTGTGTGCTGGGCAAAGTTAAAGTTCAAGGGTATGATATCATCACATCAGCCACTGGCAGTGGCGTCTATCTCGTTATCGTTATCACAAACTGGTGCCTTTTTTTCCAAATGCGTTGGAAATTGCGTGGCTGGCATCATGACGTGCCGGAGTGCTGGTGTTGACGCTGACCTGAGCCTGCTTGCCATGGCCCTACTACATGCTACGTATAAAATTTGAAAGGCAACGCCAAACGGGATAAGACTGAGAACAATGTCCGAGTTCCAATCAGATTTTCAAAGAGTTGCCATTCGAGATCAGGGCCCACCGCGTTTCCTCTTGCTAGGTGCTCTGCCAGCACGGTCTGGGGGGCTATCCCACTCGTGCACACACACCCCTCGAGCTCATTGTCCGTCCAGAACCGTACGCACAGTCTCCCGTCTTATGTCCATCGCGCATTGTTGCGTCAGAAAGAGCAACGCCAAATGGGATGGACACGGTGCATCACGATACGGGCGTGGTGCATGATGCACGATGGCCCGGCGGGCTAGCTATAGCAAGTCCCAAGATGGATTGGCATTGGCATTAGTCGACGTCATCTGGGCCGGGGTTGGGCTTTATGGATCTCTAGAGCCTGATCTGCCACGTCTGGGGAAATTCAATGACCTTATACTCGCGGACAATGTGCTTTTCCTTTTTCTTCTTCTTTTCCCGAGTCCAGGTTCAACTAAAAGGGAGTTTGCGGGAATACCTCACTGGAGCTGATAGGGTTGCTTCATGACAAGCTTTGAGGGCACATGATTTGCCTATGCACGGTGGGTGGAGTTTGCGCTTGCCGCACGGGATCTAATGACACCAGACGTGCGGTACCACGCTTACCGGACCCGGTATCGCGATTGAACAGGGACAGGGACAGCAGCATTGACAATAACTTGTGTGCTTGGATGGCCGAAAAGCATCGGGGTTCTGGAGAACCAGGTGCTTGCATCTGAACCGTCCTTTTGCCAAAATCCACCAGCACAGAGAGCTCGCGAACTGGACCCGACCTGAGCGGTGCCGGCAGCGTGACCTGGTTCTCTCCGTATGCCTCGGGATGAAACTAAACGAGGTAGGCCTTGTTGCCAGTGGGTGGGAGCCCATAGTTGGCGAACAATGGGGTGATGTGTACGAGGTCGGGTGCTAGGGCCGTTTTGAGATGCCCATGATGCACGATGCACTCACATGATGATGGTATGTGCTGGCTGGCCCAGATTTGAGGACAAGGATGGAATCGTCCTTTAAGGAGAAGCTGGGTTTGGGATTTAGCTTGGCTTGGATTCGGCTTGAGGTTCGTCCCGTTGGGCTCCTCGTTGCTAAGATGTGGAAGGACAAGTGATTGTTGTGGATTTAATCCAAGTTGGTTAACAAAGACCATACGAGGAGTAGAACAAGGTGTTTGCACGTACACGTGAGAGGTCGATTGTCTCTGCAAAGCGAGTGCTGATGAGGGACGCGCAGTGCAGGATCGCAGATGGTAGAGGCGCAAAAAAGCTCGTGAGCTCAACGTTCCCGCACGCACGATCAAGCCCCTACACCGACGCACGATAGCCCGCAAACTCACCTCGACTTATCCCGATATGAATGGTATCCCATCCTGCGAGGCCCATCTCAATACATTTCCTGACACTCTCGAACCCATGCTCATCACCGTGACAGACTTGGACGCACGCACGCGCGAGAGAGAAGGACGCCAATTGCTGGTGTTGATTCTGCGAGGTTCAAGGGTACATGACGAGGGTTTAAATACAGAGAGGGCTCGAGAGAGAATAGTGGATAAAGGCATAGGGTGGTGAGTACAACGGAAGTATTTCCATGCCACTGCGCGGTGGCTAACGTATCTCGAGGACGTGTGGGGTGTCAACACCATGTAACGGTAACCTGCGTACATCTCCTAATCCCAGTACGGATTCACTGTATCGGTATTCGAAAGTTTGACTAACTACAGGCCCGTCTACGGCAGGATTTTGAATTCCTGTCAGTCCGTTGCACTTCCTCCCATTGTCGCGGCGCGATATCGATCTTCCTTGGTTTATCCCAGACTCCAACTGGTGACCATGTCTATCAACTCCATAGTGAGGATATAAGAATCCACCAAACCTAAAACTTCCATTCCTGCCTATTTTTCAAAGAAAAAGGTCGAAAATTGCGTAAAATGCGGTTCTATAGAGCACGGACATTAGCATAACAGTGAGTCACTCTCAGACCGTCTCAGAATCCATCCTACCTTTTTTGATATCGGAATAGAATGCAACTCGGATTGCAAAAGCGATTGTATTCGCCCAAAATTTGTTTCCACACGTACTCACCCTGCTCGATTCCCCACATGCCAAGCGCATAGTCGACAGCTTGTGTCCGCGCGAGAGCATCGATAAGGTCTGGTGTCATCTCGACGTTTTCTCGGGGAAGGTGGACCCATAGGAACTTTAAACTTAAGATAGACCCAAGGCCCTTATATTCCATCTCAAGAGCTTTGGTCAATAACAGAGTCACTACCTTCTGATCCTCGACCCAGTAGATACCACTTCGTGACGAATCACGTAGGTATTCCGAATAGGATTTGTGATAAAAGTAAACCTCAGAATCATCTTCACCAGGTACCTGCAGAACTGAGTGAAGGGGCTGCAGCATGAGTCGAATATAACCGCAGTCCTTCTGGAAAATGTGGCTCAGCAGTGATACCCGGCGCAAGGTCGATTGCAAAAAAAATGGGAGAGTGTTCATAAAGTCGTACGCCACAATAAACAAGCAAGGAAGGACGAGATCGCCGGGCTCCTTGCTGCATGCCGCTTCGAGTATAAGGGTGTATAGGCAGTCAAGTGGGGCAAACGCTCTAGCTTGTTGGGAGTCATGGGTTTTGAAAATGGCCTTGAGCCTTTCGACAGGATGTCCATCCGTATCCGATAACCAGCGAATCATGGTGAGGGCATATACGAACTGCCCCTTTGTGACGTCGATAATACTGTCAACGGTCCCTTCAGGAGGCCATTGGTGATTTCCGATAATCTGTCGACGACGTCGATGGATGTCACTGAAACTCGTAGTGAGTATTTATCGCATATCTGCCCGTGACTCTTATGTTTCCGATAACATAAAATGTGCAAGTCGAAATAATGAGGGTGATCGTTGCCGAGTGCGTCAATTTCGAATTGGATGTGCGATTCCGGGCGACTGGGAATTGGGACAGCAATTCTCCGATGCAGGCCATTTTGTTGAAATGTGGGGAGGAGACGAAGAAGTCGTTGCTGATGGGAATATGGTTCGCATTCGTCTAAACCGTCAATGGCGATCAATGACCGTTGAGTGAATTCCGTGTTGAGCAGAGCTTGACACAGAGGTTTGATGATCAGTGAGTCCTATTGAAGCTCAAGCGCTCAATCCAGGATAGAGAGATCGTTAGTGAGTGTTCGACATACAAGTTCTCCAACCTCTGGGAAAACTTCACAGAGGCGGTGGACGAGGGTTGGTATAAAAGTATTTAGCGAATTTCGACCGCCATCGCTTCTCCAAAAGGAGAAACTGCCTGTGAGTAAACGAGGGTCTTGCTTGTTCAAATCCTCGCAAACCTTTCGAGAGATGGCTGACTTCCCCGTTCCAACTGGACTCTTCAGCCAAAGGATATCAGTTTCTGAATCTATGCTGATTGATCAGGGCTCAATATCACCAATGATGGATTTCGTTGTCTCTTCGTGGCACTTTGGTGCATCATCTTTATCATCGCCGTTGAACATTGCCCGTGTGCAAATGTAAGGAGGGAGTATCTCAAGGACTACGGCTGATATAAGTAACAATCATGGTACATCAAAGGGCGTACTTGAAGTAGAGGCAGAACTAGACAACCAAGCGTTGACTTGAATAGGACCATGTTGACTGTCGATGTGTGAATTTAAAAAGAAATTATTGTCATGTGTAGGATTGTAGTGGTCCGAGTCAGTCAGCCTTGTCATAATCTAAGGGATGTCTAGTTGAGGCCAGTAGGAATGAAGCACGCGGAGAAGGAGAAGCTCCAAATCGTCGTATGAGAATGGATAATGACTGCTTAGGGGGGTTATTGGAATCAGTATCACTATAGGTTTGAATATTGTCGACTGTAAGGTAGATGGTCCTGGGCCTGGGCCGGCATGTAGGTGGCAGAGGCACGAGGCCTCGGCGTGTGCATAAGCACCCAAACCTTCCGTCTTAAATAATCCGCTCGCCATATCTACCCTAACACCAATTTCAAGTTCCAGAATCAAATGCAGCGCATCGTAATCAATGACTTGGACGTCTGCAGTGAGGCTGAGCGAGCGCTAGCACATATTATAATATCCAAAATGGGCAGCCAAGTTGAAGAATTGTAAATCTGCGCGGTCACTAAGGCCACCTCCGTGGATTAAAACACCACTGCTATCAGTGACTTCAGTTCATTCGATTCATCAATTACGAGAGCTCTTGGCGCCGACAGATGAAGAAGAGTTGAGCAACGGATGAATCCAGACTTACGCATATACCCTATTTGATATAAGCGGAATTCAAATGTTCCTAGTACAAGATGCGTTGGGCGAACTCGATATTTCTCCAGTCATTGATCGTCCATTATTCACAGCACTGGACCCAGAATGGTCTCGGGTAGCACCAGCTGTGTTTGTCGACTCCAGAGCCCATAGTGAAAACCACCAAACTTGAAATCTCCACGTCCACTCGATTTTCCAATGCTTAAAAGATGGAGGTCGAAATTTGCGTAGAATGCGGCCCTACAGAATGTAATACATCAGGATAATGATAGATCACTTCCAGACCTCCATCTACCTTTTTCCGTAGTGGGATGGATTGTAACCCAGATCCCAACCACTCGCAAAAATGCTGGTACGATGTGCTGAAGTAATCGGATTGAGACACTCCCTCCTTAATTCTTCTGGGATTATACATCCACTCGACGGCACGCGTTTGCTCCAGAGAATCGACAAGCGCGAGAGTCATCTTGATGCATCCCAAGGGAATAAAGAGCCATATGAACCCTATAGCCTGATCCGTACGGGTATTCGAGAGCTGTTCATGATCAAGCTCGAGAGCCTTTGTTAACAATAGAGTCGCCACCTTCTGGGCCGCTACCCAGTAGACGCCGCTCCATGACTAGTTGTGCAAATACTCACAAAAGTACCTGTGATAGATCTGTATTTGGTCCTCGTCGTCGTCTGGCATCCGCAGGATCGAGTGAAGAGGCTGCAGTATAAGTCGAATATACCCGCAATCCTTTCGAAAGTATCGGCTTAGGGTGGACGACAGACACGAGCGCTCTTCCTCCAGACAAAAAAACAATTCACCAGTCTCTGCAGCACTCAAGAGAAACAAGCAAGGAAGAACGGGATATCCGGCCTCTGCGCTACACGCTGTCTCGAGTATCAGGCGGTAGAGGTGATCGGGTGGGGCGAATGCTCGGGCTCGTTGGTCGTCGTAAGGCCTGAAAATATCCTCTAGCCTCTTGACGGGATGTCCATCCTTGTCTGATAGCCAGCGAACAATGGTGAGAACATAAGTGAATTGGCCAGCTGCGCTGTTTATGATACGGTCAACTACTCCTTCAGGAGGCCATTGATTGTTTCCGATGATCTGTCGACGACGTCGATAAATGTCATTGAAGCTCGTGGTGAGAATTAGTCGCATATCATCCCGTGATTCTACTGTCTCCGACAGCGTTAAATGTGGGAGTCGGAATAGAGAGGGGTGATCGCGTGTGAGTACATCGAATTCGGATTGAATGTGAGATTCCGGACGACTAGCAATTAGCACAGCAGTTCTTGTGTGGAATTCGCTTTGTCGAAGCGTACAGAGGAGTCCAAGGAGCCGCAGCTGGTGGGAATATGGCTCGCATTCATCTAAACCATCGATGACAATCAATGATCGTTGGGTGAAATCGGAGTTGAGGTGCAATTGGCGGAGGGGCTAGATAATAAGGACATCCCATTGAAGCTCGAGCGAATGGTTCAAGATGGATGGGTCGTTGATGAGTGTTCGTCGTATCAGTTCACCAGCTTCTGGGAAAACAACAGAAATGCGATAGGCGATGGTTGCTATAAACGCCCTCAGCGAATTACGACTGCTGTCGTTTCTCCAGAAGAAGAAACTGCCTGTGAGTAAACGAGGATCCTGTTTATCCAGATCCTCGCAGACTTTTCGAGCGATGGCTGATTTTCCTGTTCCAACTGAGCCCTTCAGCCAAAGAATACCTGTTTCTGACTCCATGCTGACTGCCCAAGGCTTGATATCTTTGGTGATTGACTTTCTAGTTTCCGGATGACATTTCGGTGTGTCATCTCTGTCATCGCCATTGAACATAGCCCGTGAGCAAATATAGGGACGGAGCAATTCAAAAGCTGCGATTCAATCAGGAAATATCATACAAAACGTGAATAACCATACAGATGCGGGTGAAGGGTTGGATAAAGAAGCGTTAACCTGAATGGTACCGCCATATCGATTGTCGATACGTGAGTTCAAAAAGAAGCTATTGTCGCTGATATGAGCAAGGCTATCAGGATTCATGGCGGTTGCGTTCATCTACGCGAAGAATTGTCCCAACATGTGACTTAAAGCTACTTGAGGGCTTGATATGAGTGGAGAGTGAGGGGTATAAAATGAGGAAAGCAATGTTGAGTCAGTACCAGCGTTAGAAGCTGAGACTTGGTTGCAGGTGCAAACAACGAAGATATATGGGACTTGATAGATCGTGTGTGAGGGGGGTTGTCAAGGGTAGGTGGTTGATCTAGCTGGTGTGGATAACCTCGGCCCGGGATCTGCCGGGCATGAAGCGCTCAAGGCTTTCAGTCTGAAGAAGTGAGGTATTGCACGCCGCCTCTGCATAGGATTGGGGTAGTGTATGGCGTATCGTCATGGATTTGGCTTGAGTAGAGCATCGATACCGCGGACAGCGTTAATCACTTCCCACCTTATCTCATCTATCACCCATACGCGACTATCCAGCGCGGGCAGGAAGATAAGTTAGGTACAGTTAGCCATAGCGCAGCCGCACTACTCATCTAGGCCCTTCCGTGGAGCTTCCTCTCGTAACGATGACAACAGTACTCGAACTTAAAACCACCGCGCATGCAATGAACGCATAGTTCGCCTTACGTCCGACACCAACATAATTCCCCTCAAAAGACTCCATGTTTCAATATGAATGCCCCAAATCGTGGTGTCTTTTGTTCTACGTTTAGAGAAGATGGTCATGTGCAGTTGTGAGTTCGTGATTGTTTTAAGTGTGTGGCGCATATTAAGAGGAGGTCCTTATGACGTGTAGATATGAGCATTGGCATAATGTCGAAACATTTGTCTGACTGAGTAGTGAATCGCAGGCGTCGGAGGAATATGGAAACAAGTATTACCTGTGTTATGAACGTCATTGGTTGTTTTGAAACTTCCAACTGCGGCACTGATGAGAGGAAGAGTATACGTAGAGATGAACTGCTCAGTACGAGTAATTATCGATACACTTATTTGAATGGGTTTGCTTATTAGTCGAGCACGGTTTCCAGTTCATTTTCGCGTCGGTTCGTTGGTTTAATTTATTTGGGTTGGGTTGTTCTTGTCCGAGCTGAGTCTGTCATTCATGTGCAATGCGCAAATGGTTCAAGTGAAGAGTGTGATGATCACCAATAGTAGCCCAATCTATCTCCTCTTGTGTATTGCGGGAGGAACCACACCAACTCGACCAGGCATTCTTCTATGACTGTTCGATTAATTGATCTCATCTGACACCACAACCGAACTTCGATCTACGCGTAGTGACCCCGTGGTTGTCGTGGTCTCGTTAAATGAGCTTTCAATCATCAACGTTAGAGCCGAGCTGCTCGCGGATGTAAACAGACCTTCCCAATGGCACTATCTCGCGCCGCATTGATGCCTCCGTATATGAAGGGCACTTGGATGCCCTCATGCTGCATCGGTCACCAATGTCCACTTATTCATCGTCGGTGACAATTCCTTCAACAACGGGCGTACTGCCAGTCATACCCCTAATGTCGTGCTTGTGCGAGCCACAAAACACGCTCAAACCTGAGAGTGCCCATCAGAGTGATCCTAACGCGCCATAGAGCAACTTCAAACCTCTTCCAAAACCCTCGGTGTCACTCCTAGCTTTAGGCCAAGGGGTAGTGGAGATAGATCGTGAATAGAAGCCAATACTTCTCCTAGTTCGCCCAGCCAGATTCCTCATTCTCTCCAGCAACGCGATAGGAGGAGATTATACTCCACACCTTTTCCGTTGGTCTCGTCGCGTAGTATGCCCAGCCTAAGGTATACAAGCAGCTTCCGGCCTGGTTTTTTGAACACATCCAATTTGTCTTTCATTTGAAGAGGCGATGCAGGGAGCTTATACCTGACGCGCAACAGAAAATCCAGGGCTAGCAGTAGTGTGCTAATGAAAATCGTCCCTTTCTATGGCTATAGTCTAACTCAGCATTATCAGTAATGCACCAAGTAGAGTATACACCTGAGTCCCTACGCGTTATTGCTGACATTTTCATGTGAATGTTTCGATCCCGGCTTCTAGCTAGACTCCCTGCGACGACACACAGAGCAATAGCGGTGCAACATATGGCCGATGACATCACTTCTATTGGATTTGCATGGTTGATGCTATTTCCAAGGAAAGGCAAACTGCAGCAGCGCGACCCTTACCATTGAACACAGCTTGTTCCTTGTGAGTGAGAGAAGAGTTGGTTGACCAGGCAGCCACCGGAGTGGCGGCCCAATCTGTCATACATATGTACAAATAGGAGCAAATATGCTCTCCGGCTGTACACCCACCCACTGGCGCAGCTATGAATGCGGACCTCGCCAGAGCAACATGGAGTCCGCATTTTATGCACGATGGAGGAACTCGATAGCTGCAAACGTTTCTGTGCTCGCGGAGCTGATTTTCAAAATGAACATGTCAAGCTTGACTCGAGGTCCACAGCCCAGCGAGCTCCGTTTTCACCATAAGAGACCCGTACTTCCCATCTTGGTAACTCAATTACTGTTTCCAGTGCTTCTGAGGAGTGAATGCCATTCTGCCAAGGTGTTCTATCAAGCTCAAGCCGAGTCCACAATCTAGAAGAAAAATCGTCTTCAAAAAATGGGGTTGAGGACCCTACTAAGGCGATTACACTACGCCCAAGGGAGAATGCAAAAGTATATAGCGTGAACGTGCGAGAATATTGGGGTTGTCACAGTTCGTGCTACTCAGTTTAGGCGTATAGCTTCGAGGCCGTAATATATGACCATTTGAAAGGTTCTCCTATATCTGATTAACTTAGTATAGATCCCACCTTCGAGGACACCCGCACTTTGCTCGGCTGAGGTCTATTTTTCATCACTTCATTCTATATCTGCATCCCATTCTATGGTGTGCGAATTGGCGAATGAAGTGCAACCCGGGATCGTATCAGCAGTCAATCAGCTGAGTCCGGAAATGAACATTGATTCACGGCCGCACCAATGATCTAGTTTATTGTAGCCCCTGCATTCGATGGATGTGCCTGGAGCCGAGTACGATCAATAGTACAAACAAGGTACAAGGGAATATGGGAGGCTGCGTGCACTTTCGAGGGTGAACGCAAAGCAAGGCTCTATAAGTGCTATTCGATACACGGCGAATTGAAATGGCGAGGGCTGGATGGTGCCCGTCATCCCTTTAGTTGTTGGGGTCCTTTCATGGGGTCTCTGAGGACCTGCAGGCGTACGTGCACATGATCCAGCATGCTGCACACGAGGCTAACAGCATAATCAAGCTGGACTCGTATCATATCATATCTCACAGACTGCCCGACTCCAATCCTGTTGATGACGTGAACTAAATAGATGCACGGCCGAGGTGCTTCACCTGAGTGTGACCTCTTACTTCGGTACCTGGATCTTCAGGATATGCGCCGGGAACGCATGTTGATACATTCCCCCGTCGGTGGTATTCCACTCGAGCTGGGACATGGGAGGCGCATGTGATGCTCCCTTTGTGATGTCATGCTAACCAACAGTCAGTCGTGAGGGCTGTCCTGAGAACGCAGGGCAACTCCTTGGTTGTCCACCACCCTCTCCTCTGAGCGGGATGGGTATATTACCTCAAATGTAGCAGTCCAAATTAGCTCCCTTATACCCTCGAAACTGGCGTTGGTGGTCATCGCTGGACATCTTCGACCGCTCAGTGCTATAACTCAGCATCAACTTGCGTTCAAAAGTGTTTCTTGATTGTCCAAAATTGAGGATCACTGACGGTCATGGAGTTGGTGAGTAACTTCTCTACGTCATGCGATACCGACCTGGACCCTGCTATATCATCCCAGAATGCCAGAAATAGAGGTAGACAGTCAGGGAAGGGTGTGATCTCCAGTTACGCTTTAGCACCCTGTCTATCATTGTTTCAACGTATCACCTCCTAGTCCGCCGCTCGTTTTATCGTCATGGGTACTCGTCATTCTGACTCTCCCACAGATAGAGTTGTGGTCATATCAAGCAATGATACTGGTGAATCGACTGTCGGTGGGTGAATTGGGTGTATGGGGTACGGCGTCGTTTTTCTAGCGGAGGGTCTGATCATGATGGTATGCATCTTCCACCATCCGTGAGACTCGAGGTAGGTGTCTGTCCATCAAAACCCAATCCGGATCATAATCCCAATACCATCAAGTTTCTCTGCAAGACTTGTAGCCCGTTCCCACAACCAAGCGCCACCGCCGCCGCCACCATGGCGGTTCTACCTGTACAGTCAGGTGCTTGCACCCCTACGTGCGCAGTTGACCCTTGGTCGCCTCGGTGGAGCATCCCACGGACAAGTCCAAACATGCAACACCGACAGCATGGGTAACTTATTTATGGCTGGTGGTACATTCTCTTCCCACTTACCTTGAACCCAATTTCAGCGTCGCATTCAATCCCTCGCCTCCACGGATCTCGTAACCCCTAAAGCACCCTAACCAGCTGCTACTGTTCAGGAAGTTGAATAAGATCTGTTCGTCGTGCCCGTCTTTTTTTTGCCAGCCGATGCCGAGTATGTTGGATGAGATGGGAAGAAGGGCGAGAGGGAGGAAAAGCGGTTGAAAGGCAAGGGTTTTAAAGAGGGCTGTGGTCTTGGAAGCACCGACTCGTGGCGATCGTGAGGTTTTTATGAACGCGGATTACGGCCAGTCTTGCGGCACGGTCCTGGTTCTATGGAACGTAAGAGCTTTTTATGGAAACTTTGGGATATGTCAATCTAACTAACCGGTTGAGGTCTAGATTTGTGTTGCTGGTTTGGGTCATGTCGGTCGCTTGAGCAAATTTTGAGCAAGGGTTTGAATTCGAACAGTCGTTATTAATGACCACAAGGCCAGCGGCTGGTTCGATCTCTGCTCCCCCTCTAATCTTCGTGCTGAATCTCCCTCCTGGCTCACCAAAGTTGGCAGTCATGGCCCACCACTGAGTTCTTGCATGCATCCCGGATGGTTCTGTGGATCAACAGATCAGGGTTGGGAGGTGGTCCCTCTTGCATAATTGCTTTTTTTTGTGTGGCCACGCACCTGGCAAAAATACGCGAAGAGCTGATTTTGATCCAGCGTCGTGAATGAATTGAAAATGGCTGGCTTGCACGATGACTCGATTCCTGTATCCTTGCGCCACTCCGCTAGCTAGCCTTGCCACACGGCCGTTTGGGCTGTGCAGCCTTTCTCCCGTCCCAAGGCCACTAGACTGACCTCAATAGTCCTGATCTAAATCTCGTAAACGCTAACCCTGCCTTGAGTACCAATAGAAAGCCTTAGAGTCAACAGTACGGGCGATTCGGTATTCGACACGAGATGAGTAAGAATTCGAGTGTGTGTTGATCCAAGTTCCCAGGCTAAACCAATCAGATTCTGACTCTTCACATAACCACTAACACGGCGCACCAGTGAAAAAGGAGGGCGGATGGGTCAGGTGGGCTGTACCAAGCCCACCAGCCAACTCCGCCGCTCGTCGTTCTCCACTCTCGCAGCTGCCACCGATCGTCCTGATGGATTTGATTTGTTGCATACTGATGCCGCTGCTACTAGCCCATCATCAGCTGCTCGATGCCAGGGGTCTCTCTTGAGCTCAGTGTATGCATGGTAATTGCATGGTAGAGTTCTAGGTGATGCTAACTGGTGACTCAGGTAGAAAACATCAACGACCTTCAAGGAAATTGACCGAGCGATTCCATCGCCTTCGCCAATCCTCCGGTACCCTCCAAGTTCCAACCGCCCCGTGGGGCAACCTCTATTGAACGAGATGCCGCCTCCTGGCCTCACTCTCTGGCGGGCATAACACCCGTCGCTGCCTCATTCATTTCTTGATCGAAGTTGTAGATCCCCCTCTACAATTCCAGCTCCAGGAAATTGGTGCTGCGAGTTTCCCCTCGCTACATACACTCTCCATTTCAAAGGCCATCCCAAGAACTTGATCCTACGGTACGGGTACAGCCTCCCTTGCCGCCATTCAAGCCTCATTGAACTAGTCGGTGTTCCTGGCCAAGGGGCTCGGCCCCTTCAACGCTCTTGACCGAGTTAGTCAAGAACGTGGGGGATGTGAAGTGATCATCTGTTGCGCCAGTTCGGTTTGCCTCCAACTTCGTGGCCGCGGCCGAGGGCAAGTCTTTTCCATTGTGGGATAAGCGAGATCACTAATCGCTAATATATATAAAAAATAGAAGGTGAAAGGGAGGGTGAACATCGGTGTTGAGTTGTTGAGTTAACTATGCCAGCTAAGACTTTCTCGTAAAGTAGCATTATACCGACCCGATAAGCGCGCGATTCAAGCGTATGAACACAGATGAATACCTGCAAATCGTCGCCGGGATGATGATCACCCATGCTTGTGCTGTTTAGCCACGGTGCAATATCTCGTACGCAGCACTGCGAATCCCCGCATTTTCGCCTCTTGTGATCTTGCCGACGATAGTCTATCATATTCTTGAGAATGAAGATCAATGATTACCAGATTATTCTTTTAGTTAACGTTCTGGGGCTGAAGTCGAGCGAACCCATGTGGCATACACGGGATTGTCCATCTTCATCACCCTCATCAACCTGCCATGACGGAATTTTGTACGACAGCTCGCTCATTCAATCATGCTCACAGATATTTTTGGTCCTACCTTACCATGCGCCGTTCATTAGTGCCTCCGCGCTCAACCTCCACCGCAGTTCTCTACAGAATTGCCAGCAAAACTTTATCATGATTATGAACATGGGAGCTTCCGACTAGTTATAATAATATCGTACCAGCCTTTACCCTACCGGATACCAGCCAAGTGAGGGTAGGGCGTGTTCGAGGTGGAGATAGACAGGTTAGGGGAATGTTAAAATGTAGGTCTTCATCGAAAGCTCGAAGCTGCATTTATTCAGAGTAGGGCCGCCGCATTCTTCTTGCAAGATCACGGGAGGCCGATTCAGTTTCTCTCGGAGTGGTTGCCGAAGGGCGTTCGGGGAGCATCGTTCCTGTGACCTATGGTTCTGTTTTCGTCGCCTAGAAGCATCGTTGAGAACGGCACGCTGAATGTCGCCAAAGGAAGATTGAAAAGAATGCTGGAGGAGCTTCTGCTCAGATTCGAAGACGATAGAGACTAGTTTAGGATAGAAGTGGACAAGAGAGCCAGGGGTTCCACAAATAACCGGACAGTCGGGATTAGGGCAGCCCGCGGGTTCGGTTCCGTCCGCTTGTTGGCACTTTCCGTGGAAGTATCTTGGAAATATGTCCCTCTTGAGAGTAGCATAGCCTTTGTTCTGATATTCTTGATATGTCGCGACCAAGTAGTTTGGGAAGTCTTTTTGTCGGACCGGAGGACCACACCGCTCTTGTACCATGGAGTTGAGCTCACGATTCTAAGGAATAAATGGTTATTTTAAAAAAGGGCGGGCTTGATTGTACCAACCATCCTGGAGAATGTGTTTGAAATCGGACGAGTGTAGTTCCCAAGAAAAGCGTTCGTGATGCCAACGATGCAGTCGCCTTCACATCCTGATACGAGAGGTATAGATAACGCGATTGCGGTCAGGATATACACGAGACGAGTGAGCATTCTGTACGCAGCGGCTTGGGTGGTGGGGTGTGGTTGATTGACAGTGGGACGGTGGAATCGGTCTTCCTGGCAAGGGTCACAAACACTCCACAACAACACCCGACCACGTGTTTACGAGCAACGTTACAAATTCTCCGGATGGAGTTCCTCCACCTGCTCGGTGTCATTGCCCAATGGCAATCACTGACAAGCTTTTTTCTCCAGAAAGCTACCAGAGTAACCCCAAATGACTTGGCGAATAGAATACTGACATCGGAGGCTTCCGCTTCAGTGGGGTTGAGTGATCTTTGCTTCGAATTCCGAAAGTCTGTGCAATTTTAAACAAAGAATAGGCGCTTATCAGCGAGAAACAGCCGAGCAAGCATTTAATAGCTCAATTAACACATTAAGCTGCGGGGGTAAGCTTCATACGGTAGCAATTGATGCGTCATCAAGCCTCTTATGGTTCAGCTTGGTTATTGTTTAACCTCATGAATCCGAAGTTCAACCACCTTAATCGGACTCAGAGAGTTAATTATTTCTGGTGCTTTTGCTTGGATAGTGGCGTGTATTAATCGAGAACATTTGTACGCTGCACAAATCTGTGTCATCGTTGTCGACCAGATCTCTGTGAGCATTGCGTCTGCGGCCCCGTCATTTTTACATGCTGACTGAGTTTCACGCAATATCTTTGGGCTAGCTTCGGAAATGCTTCCTGGATCGATGATAGGCGCGGATAGCTCGTAACTCGGTTATGTCATTCGGAACAAACGAAGAAGCACCTCCGCACAAGAGCCTCGGGCGAATACGACTCATGAGGCTTTTCTCGAGCGTACTTGGTCATATGTTGTCTGGCGTATCTACGGCATAATTGCTGCTCAACTCCAGATAAAAGGCGCGAGGCAATTGCCTCAGCTCCCTATCAAGTGTCCTCAACGAAAAATGAAGATCTCTCTCTCCGTTTCTGCCGTCCTAGCTGCATTGGCCTCCCAGGTCGCCGCGCACTGTATGCTTCCCATGTCTTTCCCTGCAGCAATTTGCAACTCACTCATGCTGCTTAGACACCCTCCCTTCCCTCATTATTAACGGACAGGTTACTCCTCAATGGACAAACGTCCGACGGACCAACAACTACAACTCTCAAGCACCAGTCACCGATGTCAAGAGCGCTGACTTCCGTTGCTACAACTCCGAAACCCGTTCCACTGCATCTACGATCACTGTCTCTGCTGGCTCTCAAATTGGTGTCGTAGCCAACGGCCCCATGTACCACCAAGGAGTACGAGCATCCTATTTGGAATTCTCTTCATCCTCTCATCACTGCAAAATAGGTCGTCAACGTCTACCTGGCCCGTGCAACCAACGGCGATGCTGCTACCTTCAATGGCGATGGCAATGTTTGGTTCAAGGTCCATGAAATTCCAGCTGTTACCGACGGTGGATCCACAATCTCCTTCCCAGGAAGCAGTACGTCTCTACCACCTCATTCCTGGTCATGCGTCTAAAGTATTTGTAGACATCGACAGGTTTACCTTTACACTCCCAAGATCCCTGCCCACTGGCCAATACCTCATCAGAACGGAGCAGATCGCCCTTCACTCTGCTTCCAGCTTTGCAGGAGGTTCGTGTGCTTGTTGCGCTTGCTTTGTTAGCTATTACTGACCTCAATATAGCACAATTCTACATCGCTTGCGGTCAGCTCAATGTTATCAACGGAGGTATGCAGAATACCGGTATCAATGGGACAGTCCTCCTAACCCACATTCAGGCAGCGGCTCTCCTGGTCCTCTGGTTGCTATTCCAGGTGTCTACACCGGCAACGTAAGTACTCAGCTTTATATCTTATATACCAACTTTACTCACCCCGGAATAGGAACCCGGTATCTTGATCAACATTTACTGGCGTATGTATCATGGATACCACTGCCAGCTCTACACGAAACTGACTACAAATCCCTATAGCCATCCCCGCCAACTACACTCAACCCGGACCCGTAAGTTTTTTCCCGATAAGTTTGACATCCTGAACTCACGCACCTAATCACAGGCCGTCTGGAGAGGTTGAACACCCTCTGCTTCACAGGCTGTTGTGCAGGGCGCTGTATTATAATATCTATTTGTTCACTTATGTATTTCGTCGCTCGGAATCCATTATTCTTATTTCATCAACTGAGTTGATGAGGCGCAGAGCTCTTGAGATGCACTTAGTACTGAGAGTCTTATGAATAAAAACTTGAATTCGGTCAGGGGCTTACCGGGGTCGGCCCGGACGGACGCCGAGTTTCCGAGAAATTAGAGTTTTTGAAAATCCTTGCTTCCCTCAGCGCCTTCAATTACAAAACTACTTCATACCTTAAAGCTAGCAATAAGTGGGTCAGCAATACAGATAGCCGCGAGTCCTATGGCATTCATACCTTCTCATGGCAGTGGGCAGGGTACTGCCAGTCATCGAGCTGGCAAGTCAGTACACTGTTGACGAGACGGCAAGAGCCAGAGAAACCGAGGTTTACGAAACTCTAGGACAGCACAAGCTGCACAAGCGAGCATTCATCCAGTATATATACTCAACAAGGCATCGTATCTGTCGACCTCATCCGACTTCAGCCCGCATTCATCACCGTAAGTACCCCATCCGCATGTCAATCTCGGCTTCCGAGTCCCAATCAAGCCATAACGCCATTATTCATGAGAATTTTACCGGCGCCCAGTTTAACTGCTTCCAATATAATTGGTGCCATGGGGTCTGAAAGAGAGCACCGGGTGAACAGTAATGGCACTTCCCGTCCTCTTGCGTCCTGGCTTGGCTGTTGTGAAGCTCTTCGAACCCGATATTCAGCCACTAAAAGAGCTCAAAAATGCACTTTTCTTGCCACAATTCAACCTCGGAATTGTTGGCGGTAGGTTTCTTATATTCTGAAAAAAAGGATAGAGACCACGAATCAACGTTTTCGCCACTCCCAACTCCAATACTCTCGAGCTACCCGCGCGATATCTATGGGCGAGTTTCGGAAGTGCTTTCCAATTGGATAATAAGCGTAGATGTCTTGTAGCGGGGATGGCATATGGAACGGAGAAGGAAGAATCTCCGGATATGAACCTTGTGCTCCTCGATGCAATGAGTCTTTTTTCGAAGGTTACTTGGCCTACTTCGTGCTGGGGTATTTGCGGCATAATCGCGCCCTCGCTCGAAGATAAAAGGCAACAGGAAGTTGCTGAAATGCCTCAGCTCGAATAGACGGAAAGCTCGACAACAAAATGAAGTTCTCTGCACCACTCTCACTGGCTTTGGCAGCGTTGGCCTCCCAAGCTGCAGCACATTGTATGCCCTTTTTACTATGTCTTTGTCGATTCGTGTAACTTATTTCTACGTCCTAGATACCCTTCCATCCCTCATCATCAACGGACAGGTCACCCCTCAATGGGCAAACGTCCGAAGGACTAACAACTACAACTCTCAAGCACCAGTCACCGATGTCAGGAGCGCTGACTTCCGTTGCTATACCTCCGAGACTCGTGCTACTGCATCGACGATCACTGTCTCCGCTGGCTCTCAAATCGGTGTCGTAGCCAATGGCAACATGTACCATGCAGGAGTATACGCATTCCACATGTGTTCCCTACGCGTCACTTATTTGACATAACCAGGTTATTAATGTTTACATGGCTCGTGCAACTAACGGCAATGCCGCTACCTTCAACGGCGATGGCAACGTTTGGTTCAAGGTCCACCAAATCCCTGCCGTTACGAATGGTGGATCCTCAATTTCCTGGCCCGGATCTAGTACGTGTCTTCGATGACCCCCCAGACGTTATTCATATCTAACGCTTGCACAGACATTGATAGGTTCACCTTCACCCTCCCGAGGTCTTTGCCCACCGGTGAATACCTCATCCGAACCGAACAGATCGCCCTTCACTCTGCTTCCGGCTTTGCAGGAGGTTTGTGTACTGTCTTTTTATGTTATGGGGATATTCATACGTTTGCAGCCCAATTCTACATCGCTTGCGGACAACTCAATGTCATCAACGGAGGTGAGCTTGTTATCTCTGATTGATTTGAGTTGTATTAAAGCCCGGCGCAGGAAGCGGCAACCCCGGCCCTCTTGTTTCCATCCCAGGTGTATACACCGGAAATGTAAGCACCAGGTCCTGAAGTCTATGGATTTTTTCTGACTTACAGTCTAGGAACCCGGTATCCTCATTAACATCTACTGGCGTGAGTATACGCAATCAGGGTATCAAAAACCGTACTAAATTCCTTAAATCCTCCTCTAGCCATCCCCGCCAATTATACTCAACCCGGTCCCGTAAGTCCCAGTCTCCAACCAATATTGTTGTAGCTCACGCTCAATTGACACAGCCCGTCTGGAGAGGCTGAACATTACCTTTGTTCAAATCAGAAGCCTTTATGCAGGAGTATTCTTTATTGTAACATATCGTGTTCATTTATGTACTCTTTATTTGAGGCCCAATATCATTATCTGCTCAAATTTCTTTGTGCTTTATTGTATTCCAACGAATAAATTTTGAATCTCCGAACCTGTCCGTCCCAGGAAGTTTCCGAGATCACTGCGGGCGGGTCTGCGGGCTGGTTGCCTATCCCAACCAAAGGATCCACGAACCTCTACTGGATTTCTGCTTACAATGAGTGTAATGGCATAAAGACCACATCAGTTTCCAGAGGACTGGTGCCAACGTCTGAGCAAGGTAAATTAAGGTAGACGACGTGATGCTTATGGCCACTACCACTTATTTCGGACTATCCCCTGTAGGTGGCGTCAACAACCCCTTCAAGAAATTTGCACTGATTGACAGCTAATTTGACGTCCCATGATTGAAAGATTATGAACGTCTATGGTTCGCGTCATTAGCGGGGGTAAGATGCGACCAGTTTTGCAGTTTAACGGCGGAATCTCCATTTAATTTCAACACAGGACACACTTTTTGCTTGAAGGACTGATTTCTACGTCCTTGATAAATGAAATCTCCCAACTGAACCATGCAAGTCTGATTCTCGTTGTACCAGTCTCCCTCTCAGCAACCCACGCAACGGACAACCTTTATCGCTCACACGTAGGCCTATTTTCCATGTCCCATAACCCCGTGGGTGGCACTGTATGTCTCTAACTCGTGGCCGCTCCATCGACGACGAGATGACCTCTCATGTCTTCAAACCTGTTGAACAACCTAAGACTACATCAGCTGCGATCACGTTAACGTCACCGGCGGCACTGTCCTGACACTCCCCAACATTTTGCAACAACGGGATTATCTACGGGAGATAACAGCCCTGGACACCTCATTGCAATCCCAGGTATATGTGTCCCTAGACTCACCTGCTTGTGCTTGCTTGGTGGCTGGGTGAACAACCGAACTACCTCGACCCAGGAACACGGCAATTCACCAATAAACTCTGTTGTATGTGGTCTAACTACCCGTTCACCGCTCGATACGGAGTACCTTTTAGGAGACCCCGCTTATTTACATCCAATCATCCCTGTAAGCTCGTCTTCCCCGTAACTCCTTCTCCCGACAGCGCATTTACTTTGATGTTACAGCTTTCCCTTGGGGTATATCGAATTAGGGAGCTCTGAAAGGATTCAGCCTGATGGTGCGAACCTCAGGAAATAATGCGCAATGAATGCGGTATTTCTCGTCGATCTTTCCTTTGAGAGCCTAGAGCTCCCACCTTACAGTATTATGAAGGATCCAGAGAAGTTCGCCGTGCGATGTCCAAACTGTCCTAGATGACAGATGGCGTTCGGAGGCAATTCATCAACAAACTTGGCAACGGTAAGCCTATGCTCGCAAATGTCTACGCAGCGCTGACTAAAACTCCCGGTGCTAAATACGACCTCATGACCACTTATGTTCAGTCACTGCCGCAGGCAAGTACCCTCCAAACCGAAGGCATACATTGAATGTACTCACACCGATGGGAAAAGACCCTGGATTTGTTCAACTACCTGAACATGTGTTAGCCACGCATTTGATAATCAGTGGCGCTGCGGATGCTGCTCGCTCTCCCATCCTCAGGTTTGGAACGGCATATTAAAAATATCATTCGGTGGACTACGACCTGTGGGCTTTGTGTTCTGAATTTAGTCATGAACTAATCCATGCTCACAGGCGAAGAATATCCAGAAATGCTTGACTTGACCTATCACGGTCGAGACACATGGCGTGTTAGTTCTTAACTTATGGACGACATCCACCTGGCTGTACCTTGAGGCTCTCAAGATACCTCCTTTCATTATAAGTGAGGTGATTTGACACCGGGATAATCGAGAGCCTCATGATTTGCAGCAATATACAAAATAAGCTAATAAGCTCTTTGTCCTAATGTCTTACGACCGAGACAAATCATGAAGTTCTGGGAATTCTATGGGGTAAGTGCTATCCGCTGACCTATGAGAGGATTTGAAAAACAGCGACAATAAACTACTGACATTTCAATCGTGCATATTAGGAAATCTGTTCCTGTGCTTTTTCCTCTTGGTCCCGGGTATCTCTGGCATGCTACTTCTCCGTCTGAACCCCACTTTACCGTGGCCCTGCGCTCGTCGTGGTGAGCAGGTATGTGCTACCCTGCATGGGTCGGCGACGGAAGAACACCGATCGTGAATAAGGAAACCTGGTATGACATTCTTCGTGAGGGCATATAGTTGCCGAAGCTTCTACTACACTCACAGGAAGGGACTAAATGCCAGAAGTGGGAATTCCAAATACCACACACGAATCAAAGATGCCTGAGTGGGCCTACTACATGCTGAATGGATCCATATCTGCTTTCAAAAGTTGCCCTGGTATTAAGAGTGCGCGCTATCAACATGTTTTCATCTCATTCCATCGTACAGGTACGAGAATATGACCTAAATAATGGACTTTTGCATAGCAAGGGCGGCCGATAAGCAATGCGAGTACCTTCAGGTAAAGCCCCAATATATCGGTATTCATGAGAATCATGATGGATTCACTAATCCTTGCGGTAACAAGTAGTGGACAATCAATTACGTTCCCAACACATGCAGTGTCCCTATCCCGACGGTCACTTCCACCACCCTTTTACTCGGGTTCCACTGGCTCATGTTTTCCGGCAGCCTTCTGAATTGACATCTTCGCTTTTTCCAAATCACTGCCACCCGACCAAGAAGTTACCGTCATGAATCGCGCTTCCAAGACAGCCCTACCCACTCATATGCAAAAGCACCTCGTTCGTCCCACTCGAGCAAATTGCCTTGCACAGTGCCTCGAGTTTTCGGCGGAGCTGTGGCTTTCCGAGTCGCTCCTCATGGAATAAGCTGCGTGGGTTTTAAACTCCCACTTTTTCGCCGCCTCCAATACTGTAAGAGCCAAAGCCATGCAGCTGGTGCTGCGGCGGCTGGGTTAAACTGATAGCGTCATCACCAATCGAACGCAACTCCCCATCAGCTGTGGACGACTCGATGTTGCAGGCGGAGGTTAGTCCATGTTTTCGATCGATTGCCTTCAGACTTCCTTTCCTCATTTTTGGCGTCCTCGTCCTCCTTTTCTCCTCTGCACTTTTCTTTACCCTGCCGTCGACGTTTCCTGTCCGGTTCCATACCTAGAGCTCGAACTGCTCGCATGTTGACTGTCATTCTGAGAATCGATCCAAAAACCCGGTCCGGTTCACGCAACCCTGCATTCGAACCGTAATAAACCTTTCGGATGAATTACGAGGCCCTGATTCGGTTCTTTGTGTTACTCTTATCAGCCACCATGCCCATCCAGTTGCGTGCATACTTACGCATTGCACCATATTTTTCACAGGAGACGGCAGTTCCGGGCCTTTGGTGGCACCCTTGGCGTCTATGCAGGATGCAGGAAACGTGCGCATCACCAAAGGATTTTTCACCCTCGAAAATTCCCTTTCCCTTGCTAATAATGGCGAGCAGCAACACCCTTACGACTCGTAATGCCAGGAGTCGAAATTAAGGTCCCCCTTCTTTATGAACGTCTTCGACGTCCGTAATACTCGGGTAACCCTGGTTATTACATCCTTCCTCGTCTTGTGAGCACTCAACCCGGGTGAAAGATAAGAGCTTCCGCACTGGATGAGTATGCACATGATATGCACATGGGTGCATCGGACCGAGTGGATCGAGGCTTGACTATCAAGGAATGGCCTCGACCTCTGATCCAATACATCAAGATTTTTCGTATTGAAGCTAAGAAAACATGTGTGGGGTATGCACAGACGGACACCAGGGTTTGACAGATGCAAGCAAATGGGGATAATGTACGTGCACGAGCTTATTCTACAAAATTAATTGGCAGCGGGTTTGCGGTGGTGGGGAAACACAAAAAAGGAGGCAGCAGGCAGCACAGGAATATGGGAACAACCTTTGATGAAATGAACAAGAGCAGAGCATCGGAGTTGACGGAAAACTGTCTAGAAATAGCAGTTTTGATGACACAACACAACAGATCGACAACGCGACTGGTCTCGTGAACTGGAGGTTCTCTTGAACTTGGAGCCCTGAATATCAAAAAAAGCAAGAAGAAATAGCGTACAAAATTACCAACGAAAGGCGAGAAGGATTGATAGATGAAAACACAAAGTCCACAATGAATCAACCTCAGGCGCGGCTCAGCCAGCCAACGTTCAGTCCGGTCATAGTACGCAAACTCTCTGGGTACGCAGTGGTGCTTTCTCTCAGCGAAGTAGCCACCCTGCGGCAAACACTGAGCGGGTAGTACAAGAATTCCGCTTGTGGGAAGCCAGGATACTTGTTCAGCAGGCTAGACAAAATCCAGAACCACCAGTCAACCGGTCAGACGATTCGCAGAGCAACTCAACGAGGGGAGGTACCCACCTCTTCAAGTCCGTGCGCTCAGAGGCTGAGACGATCTTGTACAAAACTTTGGCCGCATGCACAGAGCCCGATTTGGGAATTGCATACGATGTGGGTACAGTGTACGCAATGCGCATGTTGGGCTTGAATAGCCATATCTGCCCAAAAAAAGCAAAAAATTGACAGGGTGAGAGGTGTCAGGTTAGAAAACAACCCCAATTGATATTGAAAAGGTTCCCCAGGGATGAAGAAAGGAGAGAGAGGGGGAGAGGTTAATTAGGCCGCAATATTAATCGCGCCTGAAGGGAACGAGGGAAAAAAGGTTTTAAGGGGGAAATTACTCTCGAAACACGCACCAAGAGTCTCGGACGTTCGTCCTCTTCGTCCATCATGACGAATCGATAGGTCGCGTGTGCTTGAACGAATTCCGTCATGTCCCCAACCACAAAGGCTGACAGTGGGATCTTAATCGGCCTGCATATCCCACACACCCGACAAAAACCGAAACCAAACGCCCAGGCAAGCAAAAAAAAGAGGGATTAGGAGAGCAAGAACGCGAGATTATTCCGTTAATGAAGTTCTAGTCTGATTTACGCAGAGAATCGACAACCACTTACTCGGAGGTCGGACTGACAGGTCGGATGGCGTACTTGAGTAATCGGTAGGTCATCATGCTCTTGCCACTCGATCTGGGATTTTCCGGTGTGGCGGCGTACGCGGCCTGGGGCGGTTCTTGACACCGTCCAACGATGGCTCCACACAGGCACCGAACGAGCTGCCAGTCTTCGCCCTTCTGCGGAATGAAACGAACCCACCCAGGAAGCCCCAAAAAAAGACAAAAAAGAGAATTAGTCAATAACGGATATATCGACTCGGAACGGGAAGAAAAAGGGAGAACACGCAAGTGTCAATGGCAAATTAAATGAAATGATGCACAAGCGATGAGGTAAAAAGCTTATACAGCCAAAAAGGGTGTCAAACAGCTACATGAAGGAACCAGGATAGAATAAAAAACTCGGGAAAGTGTAATGTATGAAAGAATTGAATAATGCACGCATGTATGCTCCAGCGTAGCTCCCGTGTAGTCGACCTCGCAATGACACAAGAGTTGTCTATGATCGAGCATTCCCCCCCAAAAAAGAAGGGCATTAATCTTGGACTCGTCGTATCAACCGGTTCGAATCGTCGAAGCCAATGCGAATCGCCTGATCACAACCACCATCTCCAAACCCTCTCTCACCGCCCTGCAGCCGTGTGCCTCCCCGCCTGACAATCGAAACCTGCCTTTCGGGGCTTCAAAAGTCGTTTGGAAAAGCACCCACAAGGTACAGAGAAGGTCCATACAGAGCCAGCGGGTAACCGAGCAACCGCGACGGCCATTGGTGGATAAATCCCAACGCCGGTCTTCTTATGAGTCCTCCTGTTCGATCTATCTCGAACTGATGTTCAAAAGTCTTACCCCTCCCATCAAATTCGTCGGGAGGAGAGTAAGGTTTGATCGCGGGCGAGGCATCGGGGAATGGAGAGGGTAATGCCCGTCCCTACAAACGCCATCCCCATTGCCTTTCCCATCATTACAAACAAAAGAAAGCATACACGACATCATCAATAGGAGCAAGATAACTCGGACGGGCGTAATCAGAAGAAGTCGAAGAAGAAGAGAAGAACAGTCGACATAGCCTCGTCCAAATAGCCATGCTCAAAAAAAGAACAAGCCAAAAAAAGCAAAGGAAACCGAACCACAACGCACCTTCCTCTGGTCCGCAGCCGAAGCAGCAGCCAAATTATAGCTCGCGACCGCAGAACCTTCAAACAGGATGTAACTCCCACCGACATACGCCTGCCCCGGGGCGGGCCAAAACCCACTCCGGCCGTGCCTCGCAACATGTTCGTGCAGCTTCTGATCAGCGTGGCACATCCAGGCGTCGATCAGCTCCTGCCAGTGTTCCGAGGGAAGGTCTTTGTACTCGTCAATCTTGCCCGATCCCGATCCGGAGTGCACAAGGGGCAGGGAGCAGTAGATGCAGACAAAGGAGGTGGGCGAGAGCTCGGTCAGCTGTGTCGCGTCGAGTAGAGCCGCAGGGGGTTCTTCGAGGTGCGAGCGAGGTGGGTTTGGGTTCAAAGTACCAGCAACATGGTGGTGCTGATACTGATCAAGAGCAGAAGAAACAGTCGGCAACTTGAGCTCGTAATGCCCATTCTGCACCTTGACGGCCTTCTTCCCCGGGGCCGTCCTCCCCGGCAAACTAAGCGGCAACGACGATTGCGGCGGTGTCCCCGTCGCCGTGGCAGTGGTGTTGGCAGTGTTGACATTGTTGGCAGCGTTGGTACTACTCCTAATCAACACCAAATCCCCTCCTTCCAAATTCGACTCTGGGAACGGAGGCAAGACCTCCGCCTCGATGTCCAGGCCAGGCGACACCCCCGTTATGGAGACAAACATCAAAATGTGGTGCAGGTTTTCGTGGTTCTCTGCTACATAATGGACGTCGAATCCTGCTGTTGTTGATGTAGCTTGTGCTGTTTTTTCGGTTATCAGTTCCTTCTGCCGTGCGCAGCCTCTCGTAGCTTATCACCCACCTCCTTAAGGAGAGAGACAAGATGATAAGCTACCCGAGTGTACACTGAATCACTCACATGTGGATGGCAATTGCACATTCAAATTTTTAGCCTTTGACCCAGCCGCTGAATGAGATTTCAGCCAAAACAGCGAAGGAGCGGACAAACTCCGATCTCTCTTGCCTTTCTTTGCCGCTTTCGCCACTGGCTCCTGTTGCTGCTGCTGCTCTCGAGGCGGCCGATAAGGCGTCTCCCGCACAAACTCTGGCAGAGTTAGCAGCGTCCGTGGGTCGTTCTGCTGCTGACGAATGACCTCGGGCGGAAGGCCTTCGCGAATAAACTCGGGCAGCGTGAGAAGCGGGTTCGTCTCCCTCACGCGATCGCGGGGAAATGTCGCATCTTGGGAGTGCAGTCGTCTGGAGGATGAATGCTCGGCTAGCTGTTCCACAAACGCTTCTTTCTGTCATGGGGTGGGGTGGGGGGAGAGGAATGAAGGACATGTCTGACCGTCAACGAGGTTGGAACGAGAAGACAGATGACAAAGAAAAAACGCACTTTGGCAATGTCGCGCAACCGTGCTTGTTCGAGTTTGTCTTGCAATTTGTTGTGTTCTAGCATGACGGTTTGGTTCGTCAGCGCGCGGTTGTTGGCGCGCCCGAGCTGGTCGAGGAGGTCTTCGAGGTCTTTGACGTCCCGTTCTTTTTGCTTGCCTAGTGAGACTTGGGACTTGGAGGCGTTCTTTTGACGCGCGCGTTCCATCTGCGCACGCTTCAGAGAGTTGAGCTCGACGCGCTGGTTGTTCAGCTGTGGCGCGACGATGTACAGTCGGTCGATGGCCATCGTCACAGCCTCCAAGTCTAACCGCATCTTCTCGTTGAGCTGTCCGCTCGTGCTGGGTGCAAGAGTGCTGTGTCTTGATAGCGACTTGGCGTCGTCCAAGGACGCGCGTGTCCCGAGCTCGTATTCGGGCAGCGCGTCGACGCTGTCGTACGCATCATATTGCGGCGGAAAGTAGTCGTCCACGGACATCCGGTGGAGACTCTCGGTGCGCTCCTTGCACATGGAGACCACGGCCTCGAGCTCCTCGTCGACGCGAGACCAGAGCAACGCGGCTTCCACCGCCATGACGGGCGGCATGCCGGGAGCCAGTGTCTCGGGGTGGGAAGCGAGACGACCAAGTTGGAAGTCGCTGAGCTGGCGTTTTAGCGCGTCATAGAGGTTGGAGGTGGCTTCAGGAGAAGTCTGATAGGGTGTTTCGGGTGGGAGCTGACCCACGAGGGGCTGGGCGGACGCGAGGAGAGTGGAAAGGCGATTGAAGTGGGAGAGGAGAGAAACCAGTGCGAGGGCGAACTGGGCGTCGGGTGGGTCGAGGGAAGAGGTATGTTCGACGCGGGTACGAAGCTCGTGGATTAGCTCAGAGTCGGAGGTAGGCTGACGCACCTCGATCATGCCCTCGGCCGAGTCTCGGTTACGGAGGTTGGACACGAGAGTGAGGAGGGCAGAGGACGACTCGGGGTCTGCATAAGAGGGGGCAATTTCGTGCGGACTGGGTGGCATGGAGTGCCTGCGGTCTGGCACGATCGGAGTCCAGCGAGTCGATGCGGAGAGGAGGTCGTTGAGCGTCATCAGACACGATCGCTGGACGCCGGCTATCGAGGGCAGGAGCTCGTGCTGCGGGCGGACGGGTCAGACAGGCAGAGCTGGGAGAACGAGCGACATACGAGTGTGCCCTGCACGGCCAGTTCCTGGACACCGGGGGCTGGCGAGGGCCCTGCCTGGCTGTCTGCCGGGCTGTCGCGGTCCGAAGACGCAGGAGGGGCGTCTGCGCGCTGCTCGAGCAGTTCCTTTGGAAAGGGAGCGGGGACTGCCGAGTCCACGGGTGGAACTGCCTCCGAAATTGACGACGGCTGCTTCGGGCGGGTGAGGGTGGCCATGGTGCCGATATGAAGGACGATGGCTCGATGCTGGTGGGCTCAGGCGGAGCGAGATAAGCCAGAGCTGGCTGTCCGCAGATTGGCCCTGATCGACGCTGACGGTGGTCAGACCAGCTGGGGTCCGGCTGGGTTGTGAGCAAACCAAGCCTGCAGGACGAGCAGGGGGCTTAATATGAGGTCGCCGTCGGATGCGAGGAGGTGGGGCAGAGGAGGGTTTGGGTTGCGACAGGCCAGCCAAAAATTAGGGCAAGTTGCTACGTACGAGCCACGTGACCGAGCAAGGGTCGCGTCGAGCCATCGACCAGCGACCCTGAGGCGAACTGGTCTTTGCCCGACCCAACGCATGTCTGCATCTCGCCATCACGATCTGCCCTGCCATCTGCGGCTCCAGACACGATTTATACGACCATCACGCTCAGATTCCCCATCCCAGCGTCAGTCAAGCCTCTCCGGCCATTCTCTCCTTGTATTCGCCTCTATAATATACTCATCCTCTACCTTACTCTCTCGTAACTTGGCCAGCAATTAATCCCCCAACACGACCACTCGCACGCCCGAGCCCACCAGCCATGCCGCCTGATCTCCCAGAACGCTCCCACACCGGCACTTCCACGCCCACCCGCAACCACCATGGAGCCAGTCGGCGAGAGACGATCCTGAGCCTGGTCGAGATGTTGCTGCAGCAGGAAGGAGACTCAAAAGGTCCGTACACTGTTCTCTCTCCTAACAACTCGCGCCTATCTCTATTTTTAGGTGCAAACGCCTCTCCATTATTGGAGGACGACCGTGATGTTCGTAAGTCTCGATCGTTCCTGTCTGGACAGGGGCCAAGAATAACCGGGCTATATGCGCACAGCGACCATGGACGAGCACCTGCAGGTTGTAGGCGCAGAGGTCTTTCACAGCTTCCAACGGTAAATCACATCACTGTCCCTGCCTGACGCGTCGCTCACACCACGGTGCAGGAAAGTGAACAGTCTAGATAGAGAGGTCCGTCGCTTATCTCAACAGCCCAACAAACAACTCATTTCGCCTTAGCTCCGCAACTTTGCCAATGCCGCGCGCCAGCTGGGCAGTTCCGTTGCAATTCTCTCCTCAGCCTTTCATTTGCGGGAACGACTTGCACAGATACTCTTTCTCTATCACGAAAACGCCGCTGATCTCTTTCCCCGCAAAATAACCCACCTCGGACGTGACACCATCATCCTCGACCCCAAACTAAAAGACCGACGCTCACGGTCAAATCGACAGCCAAAAAACAAGACACCACCGCATGTCGCACGGCCCATAGTCACTGAAAACCTCGACCCGGAAAACTTTCCAGAGCAGCTCGAGGCCTTGGCAAGAGACGTCACCGCATTCCTCAATTCCTTGAACGAATTCCCAGAGTTCACAGATGAAGCCGTAAACGCCTCAATCCTGGCATTCGAGGGTGATTTAAGAGTGCGTAGCTTTTCCCTTGCGCGGTACAGGGGCCTGACTATTGCATAGTATTGGGCATCATGCCTGAAAGAATACCAAGGCAAGGGTCATCGCTCCACTGTGCAAAAAAGGATATTCATTTTCTTTGATCGTAGGCCAATTTCGATACCCTGCCGTACAGCGGTACATTCACGATCTTACGACCGATATGGGTGACCATATTGATAGCATCACCAGCACGTTGTCGATGTTTATCGAAGTTGGCAAGTACAACACATATCCATCCCTGCCAATTCGTCCCGCTCATTTTTGCCCCTTCAGGTGTTCCCACCATCCGCTTTGCGCAGAAACATGGCGCAACGAACCTGCTCAACCTGTCCACAGTCGCCACCTTCTTTTCCGCCGTCACAGCAACAACACTCCAGTTCTCGTTTGAGCTGGACAGAGGGCCCGCTGCCGACTCTGTCAACTGCTTCTGGTTCGCGTCTCTGGTGTTCAGTATCGCGGCTGCTGTCAACAGTCTTTTGGGGCTGACATGGAAGCAGGCCATGTAGTAAGTCATTCCAGCAGCAACTTAAACTATCCCCAGCTGACCATTGTATTCTGCGCGACTAGTCGCTCACCAGGCCATCGCGTGCCCTGGTGGGTGCTGATTTGGATTAAACGTTCGCCCCTCGTGTTCCTGGTGATGTCTGTGGCATGCTTCTCGATCGGGCTCTGCTGCTTTACTTACGCAACCCACCAAGTAAGTTGCCAAACAAGCCTCAGCCACATCGTTTCTCATTTCGCCGCCAAATTTCAGGCTCCTATTACATCCACAATAACCACAGTGTTCACCACATTTACGTCCTTTGGCCTCGCTGCCGTGTCAGCATGGTTCGCCACGGAGCGGTGGATCTTCCTCCGCCACCACGGCAAAAAATGGCTGAGCGACGTCCTCATCGAGACGCACCACGATTTCATGAACTGGCCCGGGATGACGTTCCTCAAAAACTGCGCCGCGCAGCTCCAAAAGCAGTTCCGGAGCGTCCGGAACATGGTGCTCAAGCTCAAGGACATGGTCGTGTCCCCCAGTTCTGCCCTAGCCAATGACGGACTGCCCTTGGACGCCACGCTTCCCGGCCCTGGAGGAACCCCAGGCGGCAGCCACGGCAGCAGCAGTGGCTATCCGTTCCCAGCTGCCATATCGCTACACGAACGACTTCACATCCCACCGGGACGTTCTGGACGCTCAGAGACGGCCCTCCCCGAGCTGACGATCACCGCGCCCACGTCGTCCCCGCTGATGACGCCCCCGCCGACGACGGATCTGCCGTTCACGCCGGACACACCGACTGCCGGAAACGGCCGGCAGCTGTGGCGCAACGCAGTGCGCAATGTGAAGATGCGGTCGAACGCTGGTGGGATTGGCCAGGCTGGCATCGGCGGCGGACCTGGTGGTGTTGGGAGTGGACCGGTTATATCGGCCCCGCAGGCGTCTTCTGAGCGGACGTCGTCGTCGTCCGTGGGCATTGTCGCCGGTGTGGGCGTGGGGAAACGGGCGACGGTGGAGGAGCCTGTGAAGGCGATGACGCGGTCGCGCGTTGCGCTGTTGGTGCCGAGATTGAAGGTGCTCGAGCCGGCGCAGGATTTGCCGGCGCATCAGGCGCTGGTGAGGCATTTGCAGTTTTCGCCGGATGGGAGGTATTTGGCTACGTCGAGGTGAGTGGGATTTGACTTTGTCATTGGCTCCGGTCCGGACTGTGTATTGATATTTTGCCTTTAACAGTTGGGATAGGACGTCGCTTATCTTTCAAGTGGCGGTAAGTGCGCGTTTAGCTGTGGTTGATCTTGTTGGATCTCACTCGCTCATCCGGCCCGGGCTTGTGCGATGGCGATGACAGGACCCCTTTGTCTCTCACAGAGTCTTGGTTCACGCTCAGGGCTTCGTCGGACAGGTTGCTTGGTGAGTAGGGGGTGTGCCAAGAGAGCGTGTGTATGTGGATAGTGGGATTGACTGATGTGTTTTGTTTGATAGGTCTCCCGCTGGCAATTTGTTGCTGACCAAGTTGAGCAGAGGCATTAAAATCTGGGCTGCAGAGGTAGGTGGCTTTTTGCTTTTTTCATCCCCACGTTGCGGTGTGATGTGATGTGATGTTCCCCGGCGGTGTCGCATCTAAATGCACATGCATACGGATATCTCCCCATCCATCATCTCTGCACGTTTCCTCCCGTGCCACGAGCCGGGAAGAGGCGCTATCACCATCACCCGCACACTCACACTCTTACCACGCTCATCTCTTCTTTTTTCTCGATCGCTGATGGGACGGGTTATGTATCTTCCAGGAGGGCGTATGCAAAAAGACGATTGACAGAAGGGTCTCTGTCGAATCTGTTGGCTGGTTCCCTGGCGGTGAAGGTGAGTACGAGGATTGTCTCTTCCCTTGCCCCGGCTGCTTCGTGGGATGGATGGCTGACCTATGATGTCTTTACCCTTTGCGTGTGCGTGCATAGCTTTCTACTCGGTCGAGGGTAGTGACGTAACGAAACTGGTGAGTATTTCCCCTGCCCGTCGCGTCCCTTTCAACGTGTTTTGTCCCTTTTGTGTTTCAATCGATGGTTAATGGCTGACGCATATGTTTTTCTCTCTTTGTTGCTTATGTAGAGCATCACTGGCGAAGTGCGTATCTATTTCTCGTAGCTTGCTTAGGGGATAAGTGCTGACTAGAGGTGTTCATTCGACAGATTCTGGACACGTATAGCCTGGGCAGAATGAAGCTGCACGACGTTGCCATCACCCCGGATTCGGTCAGATTGCTCGGAGTAGGTCCGCTACTAGAGTCTCCCACCGGCCTGCAGCCGAGTAAATGCAAAGTGGAGAAGCGTCTAGTGGGTAAGTCCAACATCCCCGTCGGATTAATGAGTAATGAACCCAAACGCTAATTCGTTATTCTCCGCTTCGCCGCACTTTCTTTTTAAAGTTTACAATATGGATACCAAAACGATTGAACAGTGAGTTTGCTGATTCTCGTAAGATGAATGGTGGGAGGAATAGAAAGCTGACCCTGTTTCTCCCCTTTTTCCCACAGCCAGACTCCGGTCCTCAATGATGTCCGCGATATTACGATTGCGCAGAATACGCACAAGGCAGTTGTGGCCCTAGTCAGCTATGAGAACCAGGTAAGCATCTTTTAACTCTAACTTAATACTCTCGACGCATACATTATTTTGTCCTTTTCTGACCGCTTGCCTTGTTTGTCCATCCTGTGCTCATTTCGCCATTTGCGTGGCTTTTTTGATAGGCGCCGCCCCAGCTTTGGAAGCTTGAAATGGTCAAGGATCGGGAAAATTCCCAGATGATGGTCGGCCGGTTAACTCTAAGGTATGCGTTCAGATCAGACCCCGTGCCGCATGCCGCATGCGCAGTTGTTATTGTGTATATGTATGGATCGAGCTGATGTTATTGCCCCGTGGTTTTGTTTTTATTAGGCATACGTACATGCCCAAAGGCCCCGTTGATTTTGCGGGATTTAGCTACTTTGGCGGGCGCAACAATGAGTTGGTTCTATGTGCGACTAAAGGTAAGCAAAGCTCTTCTCCGCTTTTCATTGCACATTTGTGGATATTGACCGCACTTTCCTCGTTGCTTCTTTTATTGACGTCTGACAGCCGGCGATGTTCATATATGGGACCAAGATTCGGGCGCATTGCTGCATCATATCCGCGCTCAGGCCGTTGGCGGGGACTTGACGTGCATTGCGTGGAACCACGCGGCTGAAGATCCGTTCATGTTCGCCACTGGAAGCCACGATGGGGCGGTCAAGATTTGGACAAAGCCTGCTGACCGCTTCCGGTATGCGGGGTCTCAGTCTGGCAGCGAGGAGGAGCCTGTCCGTAGCCAGTCGCCGGTGTCGATGGAGGAGGGTGAGAGAAGGGACAGTGGACATGCGCATGCATCCTCGGGAAGTATCAGCTCGAGCTCCTCCGCCTCCTTGGGCACTAGTACGGACTCGAGTCCTGGCCCTCACCCACCGTTGTCGTCGTCATCTTCGAGCTCGTTTGTCCTTCCGCCCCCGCCGCAGCTTGCGATGTCTGCTGCGATGCTGAGGGGGTATAGGGCTAGAGCATCACAGAGAGAGGCCAACTCGGACGAATCCTTCAACTCGAGCTCGAGACACGGGTCAAGCGTGTCGATTAACACGATAAGCCGCAATAGCCATGGCCACGGTCCAGGGCGAAGCGTCGCGTTCGCGCCTGAGCCGTAAGCGGATGGCGAATTCTCTCACGCTCCCCTCCTATCCTCAGGCTCTCGTATAATGCATACATACATTCCCCGCGCATTCGCTTCACCCTCCATGCCTTGCTGTTACCCTTCACCATTCGCCATTTGCCATCAAAATCTCCCCCCTCTTGCCATCAATTAAATTAACCACGACCACGCGGCACCCTCATTCCCAACCTCGCTGTTCTTCCGCTCACGCCGTGTGCTACCTTGCTTACCACCCACCACCCACCGTCCTCTGCCCCGCATTCTTGCTTTTTTTTCACGCTTTGCTTCGGTTCTATCTAAGCTTTTTCTTTGACCCCTAAAATTTTTCTTCATGACTTATCATCTTCATGCATACCCTTCTTCACCCTGCCTCTCCTACCCCCATTCCCATCTGGTTTGACTGCTCGGATGTATGACCCTGCACATCATTTCATCCCCCCATCATCATTTATTCTTTTGCATATGTATTTTTAACTCCCATTCATACCTTTCATGCGCCACGATTCTTAATGACCACCTTTCTTGATGCATACTATTGGTACTATATCATACTCACGACGGAATTGTTTTTTTTTGTTCATTCTTGCGGTATTCGGTTTGGTTTTGGTGTACGTTATGCAGTAGTTTATTATCTTTTCTTTTCTTTTCTTAACGACTTTTAATGCTTGGATTCCTTCATATTGTGCTTTGTTTTCGCTTTTTCTGTGTTTTGCTTTTTTTGTTATTAGTACTTTAGATATAAAGAGTGGATTTGGATGTATCATTTTTCATTTCATTTATTTCTTCCTTTTTCTTGATGGTTGATGGGTGTTATTTATCGGGTATGGTATTTGAAGACTTTGGAGTGGGATTGTTAGTGAAGAAATAAGTTGATGTGGATGGGGCTTTCGTACGAGATATCTTATTTCCTCCATTATTTTGAAGAACGAAATCGAAATGTGAAGCTTAATTTTTTATTTCTTGCTCAAGTTGAGCATGGGTCGGAAATTTGGATGGTGTGCAGTGATTTGGAATGCTGTTCGCTCCTTGTTTCGAGTGTAGGCCGAAAATTGAGATAATATGGAATAGTTTGAAATACGACTTGCGTCTCAGGGACTCGTCATGAATACACACTGTGAATTAAGGCGATACCAAACACAAAGCTGCGTAAATCCCGCGCTTCTTGGACTTTTGAATCCTACTCACAGTATTGGCATGTTAGACGCTAGTGCGGGTTGGCTGCATGCCCATTTGGTACTTGCTCCCTTGTCCTCTATACCCTCAGCCCCACTGGCACAGAGATAGCGTTCATAAAACAAGATCAATGGTTGATGGACCCCAGATGTATAATGTAACGCTCAAAAGGCCCACTGAGCCCGAGATCGCTCTTATTAAATGCTCACACGCACTGACACCAGTCGCTGACTTGCAACTCGACACGCCAACATCCAGCACGTCCAAAGCTGAAGAAAGGAAACGATTAACCATATGGGAATATCGAACTCGGGGTATTATGAGTCCTTCATTATGTCCCCTACTACAGGATGGAGGTCAAGCTAGATTAGCGCGGTCGGTCGGACACTGGTGGGCCGCAAGGCAGATTAAACGTTGCCGCTCTTTGTCCTACTTTCACGTGTACGCGTGCCATCGATATACTTCCCCCCCATCGACTTCTTCCCGTGTGCGTGCAGTGTTCGACTTTGGCTTCTCACTTGGCTTATTCAGCCCGCGGTGCATGTAGCTCTCGAGGTTGCCGTCATTTCAACTCTGTGTAGGGGGTTTATTAAATTTTCGAAATAAGTTACGGAATACGTGATACGTTATGATGGAGCATTCTAGGGTGAGTGAGAACAGGTTTGGCTCGCCCTTCTTGCTTCAGGCGGTGCAGTACGAATCCTTAGTATGTGCTTCGAACACGGTTTTGCTTCACTAACTCAGGGTTTGCAGCACCAGGGTTGCGGATGGGTCCACAAATGACGGGGTGCCGCTTCATCGCCACATCGTGTCAGTATCGAAGCAACCCAGGCTTTGCAGAGTTTTATGAACTTGCGTCGCCTAGCTGCTGGGTAGTATTAAGCACACTTGAAGGCGAGAAAGAAGGAAAGAAGAGAAGAAAATGACGTCGTGGCTATTGATTTGGAGTCTGGACTTGTGGTTGGAGGCCACCCAGTTGGAAGGTATGTTGTCATTATACGCCACAGTCGCAGGTGAAGCACAGGAGAATCGGTATGATGCACTTACTCTGAGTCGCTCCTTCCAACTCCTTACACATTCCAACAAGCAACTGGGCTTGATATGCGGTGCGAAACCACTCACCTCTGGGAATTCCCTTCCCCTTGGGGAAGAACAAAGTGTATTCAGCAGGAGGAAAAACCAAATACACTTCATTCTGAATAGGCTTCCGGTCGGGGGCTTTACTGATACCTCTATGAACCAGGGATGCAACTCACTTCCGAGTCGCATACAATGGTGCAGTCCTGTGCGTCTGCGTAGCCACTCGCGAGAAATGCATTAGCCCCAGTAAGTACTCTATACGATGCGCGAAAGCCACGAAGTACGCGCGGATTGAATGAAGTGGTTAGGAGTTCGGTCATCGAATAAGTTAGTACTTCAACGCCATTCAATTGACGACTTTGTTTAGGCTTCTGTTCCCTCTTAATTGGGTATCGTCCCACGGTCTTCCTCGGGTTTTCATGACATATGGTATCTATGGTATCGAGTCGGATTTCCTGCAAACAACGTAGATAATACCCTCCTTTGAGGTTGGCTCATCACATGGTTCAATTTCAGCGTAAAGCGGCCATTTGGAGCAGAACGAAATGCCTACTAAGTTGAAGCACGTTGATTCCATTTCTCCTGAACATCACCCCAAATCGCTATCTCATGTTTGTATTGCGATATCAGATATCGTCTATGCGCCCTCTAAGTGGCTTGCCTTGCCATACAAGCGGATTATTCTCAGGCACGTGGTGCCGCAATCTTTTAGTCTATGGCAGCTGAAGGAGAGGAATTGGTTGTCCGCTCTATCAGGTCCATCACCGAACGCCAGCTTTTCAGCTGGGTTTTCTACACAACACGAAGCGGAGGCTTTTGTCTCTGGAGGTACCTTTATTGGCGGACGCAGTACAGCGCAGGTCAGCACCCTCAGCTTGCCCAGGCTCCGCCGCGAACTCATTTATGTTGCTGTTTCCAGTTGGTCTCTTACACTGAAAGCCCTGTTGTTAGGTCAACAATGCTTGTATGACAGCGTATGCCCTAACTTACTGGACGTGCGCAACGGGCTCATGTATGTGCTGCATGTCCCTCCCCCCGTGAGAACCGAAGGAAAGGTTAGCTTTTGTTGTGTTGATAGGTGTTTGACGCAGGCAATGAATTGATCTACATACATCCCTGGATGTTGCAATTGTTGGAAGTATAATGATGGATCAATTTGCGGTCGTGCTACGCGCATCTTCGTGTCTAGGAAGGAATCCACGTATAAGAGTAATGTTGATCCTTTCACCATGACTGAGAATTGAAGTATCGTACATTATAAACAGACACAATTAGAACATACCAGGTAACTAAAAAAATTCAGGACAAGTGCTCATAGCCTTACCTTAAACTCTAGAGCAAGTGGCCGAATTTAATTTCAAAACCGGACCCGACGGAGTTACCCGCCTCTCTGTAAGCTTACCTGGCTCATCCAACCCGTTCTTTAAGGCGACCGTCAAGCCAATCCCCGTCTTGTCATCCCTTAGGATACCCCAGTACCACGATGTTCGGCAAGTCCTTTACCATTATACAGCCACCGCTCCCAACGGGCCCAAGGACTAAAGGATGTTGGAACGACCGGATGGTTGAATTGGATCCTATAATGAAAGTAAAAGTCTATTTCGCCATCATGTCTGCAGAGTTGGACGGAAAACTGGGTGATGGGATAAGCTTTCTTGCCGTAATACCCTGGTCACTTGCAATGTGCACGGACAATCTCGATAATGATTGCGGGCCTGCCATATTTATCAAGTACGCCCCCTAAGGTCTCGAAATTTTCCTTTGGGTTTCCTCGTTTTCTGACTTATTCAGGTAGTTTCGTTATGTGTAACTAGCCTATTCCTCAATGCGTTCATAAATTTCACGTCCATTCGGTGTTCTATCTATCCTACCCGAACACTGGATTGGTCGCGACCAGATCTGGTAAGCTCTGATAGTGCCTAGTGAGATACTCGATGCTCCGCCCCACGGACCCTGAAAACCCTCAAGGGTTTATATCCTGTACATTGATTGACAGTCGCATGGCATCTACTCATGTTACGCACGCAACTTTGCAAGCAAGATACCAAATATAGAGGTCTCATTCATTGTCACTATCACCTTTCAACGTGCTTCGTCTCTGGGCCTGTACGTACGCAATAAAGCGGTGTATGCGGTAAAATGGCTTGTAACACGTAAGGAAGAGGGAAGCGCGTGTTTAGAAGGGTCGGGCTCTTTTCCATGGCCATGATATTAGGACCCTTAACGTTAGCAAAGGAGGCAGAGTGACAAGCTATAAAACGATACGCCGGTTAAGGTTGGGGGATCATCTTTCTCCGGGATCTGTTTCTTTCGTGCGCCTACTTATCGGTTCTGCAACATGCCCGACTCCAACGGTGTTGAGCCAGCACGCCGTAGTCTCGTTCGCCTGGCGCGATTGGAATGGTCGTATCAGCAAATCGATGCGGATGAATGGAGCTAACTGGTTGGACGGCTGCCGTGGTGCAAGTGTGTGGAACAAGGTTTGGAGAACCATGTTGGCAGGTGAGATTGCAACCCCTAACGCTCCTCGGAGAAGAGTATTTGGACTAATTAGGCCACGGGTATGAATGCTGTATTCCAAAGTCGATCCTTGACGCTTTCTGGTTGGAAGCGGTGAGGTCTGAAGCATATCAAACATGTAATCACGGGTGATAATAACGTTGAATTGAACGCCGGTCAGCGGAAATCCAAGCTAATCACTGCATAGTGTTACTGTTGCACCGCTGAAGGTTCCGACTACATGGAATAGTAAGTCGTGTTTTACCCTCATTTACATGCCAATTCCGCTCTTGAACCTGTTCTCAAAGATCAGAAGTAAACTAGTCGGTCGTCGTTTCACTGGGAGCGTTAGGTTGAAACGATTCACCACTGTGGATAAACGCTAATCCTGATAGAATCTTTCAGACAATCGTAGCACCTGCGCTAAATATAAGCTTACTCCACCAGTGGATATGGTCTCAGATTTGTCAATGACATCTTCGAGCGCAGCTCAGCGTAGTACACCCTAATCCCAACCTCGAACACGACCACACCATCTCACAATGGAGGAGAAATTTCCAATCGCCCCCTCGTACGTATCTCTTCTCAAAGTTGCTAACGCCTAACGTATGATTCTACCTTGACCGGTCGACGACATTCTCCGCACTAGACCGTGGCACCTCAAGGGAAAAAGTTGGATGTTCGTCATTCCTGGTATCGCCAAGAATGTTAGTTTGCCTTCAGGATTTTCTGCGCCTTATGAAGCGGAAACACTTGCCGGGGGAGGGGAGTTCATTGGTGGATTGGGCATGGTCGAGGTTCGTTACAGTCAAAGATGTAATCCACCAAACTAATTTACATTTGATATTCAGGTTATTTCGTATAGCGACACTCCCGTTGGTAAGGACCCTCTTTCACTATCCAATTTTGTTCCTCTGATCTTCATTCTTCGGTGTAGGACAATGTGAGTTTATGTCTTATCTACCCTTCACGCACCGTCTTCGAATCGCTAATCCAATGTCAGACGACGAACTGATTTACATGCCCGGGCGCTGGAAATACGCCGACGGAACATCCGGATATCGAATTACACGGATTTTTGTGTCGTCCAAGGACTCAACCTTCAACGGTACTTTAAAACCTTGGTCTCCAGTGTGCCATAAACTAATCATCAGATTAAACTCAAGGCCGTCGCAACTGGAACATTCCAAGTAAGTTTTCTCTATCGAAAACTATGATTTTACTTACACCATGTCCTCTAGAACAAGTAGCTGACTTCAATGTTCAAACCGGCGCAGACGGAATAACTCACATCTCCGTCAGCCAACCAACTCAATTATCTCCTTTATCCTCGTCCTCTCCCCCTCCCCCCAGTCCCCCCTTCTTTAAAGCGATAGTAACACCCATAACGCTCATCTCCAAAATCTCCATTCCAATGTCCACCTCACCCCTCGGCAGCTATCTGGCCTTGATTCAGCCTCCCCTCCCTTCAGGATCCAAGCCAGAAGAAGTTGGAACACAAGAGCAAGGCCAAGGTCAAGGTCAAGGATGGGCTGAAGTTACACCCGTGCAAAAAGGTAAAGCGCACGTCGTGTATGTGTCAGGTGAAATGGAAGATGGAAAGGTAGGCGATGGAATGTCGTTCCCTGCTGTTGTACCTTGGTCTATGGGAGTCTGTGTGGAGAATTTTGAGATGTTGTGTGGGGTTGCTAAATTCACCAAGACTCGTTGAGATGACTGTGTTTTCAGGATGTTTTCGTAGTCATAGTGGGCATGTACATAGTTTAGCGCGGGATGGTTCGGAGTGGCTACCGGTCGATTGGACAACAACGGGTCGATGGCGTAGTTGGTTATCGCATCTGTCTAACACACAGAAGGTCTCCAGTTCGAACCTGGATCGACTCATATTTTTCATTAATACAATTTCTGCGTCTGTACACTGCATTGGGTCCTTCAAAATGTATGCTAAGCAATAGTTCAGCATTTAAGGGCAATTGGGATACTCGGTGTGGTGGCTTTGATAGGCGCTTTTAACTCGTCCGTCGATTCTTGACCCACAAAGGCGGAGGCCAATTTAAGATTGATACAAACTGTGAATATGACTACAAACAAACTCGAGGAACTGGTGAAAAAGGATGGACACTAGAGCACCAATTTATGCATCAAACTTCGCCATGTACTCATCCGGCAAAAAGTTATTGTCCGTCGTCCTCGAATATAACCGCAAAACACCACTTTGACAAACCAGGCTCAATCGGCCCTGTTGTCCGTGTTGAATGACCTGCTGTTGGATGTACCCCTGAAGAGCTCTAAACTTCTTGAGTGCTGGTTGCATGGCTCGGTGCTGGGACTGAAATACCGGCGAGTCGAGCGTCTCCTTACGAATCTCGTCGAACAATCCTGAATTGTGCAATGCGAGGTAGAGGTTGGGTGTGTTGGAAACCAGCATTTGTACATAAATTCGCCCATAGTCGATTGGCGCCTTCGCGTATTTGTACCTTGTCTTCAGTTCTAGGATGCTGGATTGTGGCACGAGTGCACCTCCTTTAACTACTTTGAGCCCTGCAGCGCTTTGAGATGCATTAATTTTGACATTTGACAGACGTTCAGGCAGATCATCGACGGCCGCTTCTGAGGGCTTCCTAGCTGGCCTCGAAGTGGTGACACCCTTGTCAGGTATATACCCATCGAGCTCAAACCTAACGACCAGCTTCAGACCGTTCAAATCCTGTAACATTTCTTTTAGATCATAACCTATTATCAAGCCATCGAAACTCACATATTGTATAATGCGGTTGTGAGAGTGTGTGTTCCTACACTCATCCGGCCTTTGTGTAGCGACCTTTTCGAAATTATGCCCATACGTAAATCCAGGCATGACATGTTGCAAAGATGGCTCCCATCGATTCATGAGGACGGTACGCCTTCCCGCCAACTGCAAATCGATTCGGAAATCCTTCCCGCTCTCTTCATCGCTCGCCCAGGAGACCAACTTTCTGAGATTGTTCCTGTCCGTCACGATGTCTTGCGCCGCCCAGTCGAAGGGGGGATCGCCCATTTGTTCAACCAGCTCATCAACAGCAACTACGAGGGGGAGCATTCGAGCATTGGGTAGATGGTGAGAGGCTAGGTCAATCACGACAACCCCGGTATCTGGGGCGACTATGTAGGGTAGTCTTTTATCAAGCCAGACAGACGGGGAGCCTAGAATTACTGAATGATGAGACCCTAGAACACAATTCACTGAATAGCCTAGAACGCACCTGGAACCATAATTGTGGGCTGATCAGCAATCACCCAATTGTACGAGCTCAAGGCCTTGACATCTTTGACATCAACCCATGAGGACGACATTTCAAAACTGGATTCATCAATATCCTCGAGCGTCATTGCAGCCAACCCATCTAGAAATGGCCGAGCACCTGGCCTACTGAATTCTGTGCGATCTGCGTTTCCAAGATACCCTCGTCCGCGCTGTCCGCGAGGTCGCCCGCTCTGAGGTGACCGTCCACGGTTAGGAGAAGGGTTGTACGACATGTTAAATCGGGGATTGGAGTTCTTCATTACAACCAAGGTTTTATATAGTTCTGGTGCTCTAGAATCGGGATGGGTGAGATAATGGAAGGCATTACCATTACGTGAATCTTTATTTAAAGGCGGAGAATTTGCATCAGGCCGTGGTGCGATTGCTACAGAGTGTATTTCAATGCCCTGGAGGTATCAAGAAGGGTCAAAAAGCAAGCACACACCATGCCAGGTCTCCAAATATGGTAAGAGGACAACTTAGGATCCGGAGTTTAGAGCTATTGAAACAGCTGTGACTGCGCGCTGCAGAACCGCTCCTGATAGACTGTAAACGCTACTAGAATCTCCGCTGGTTCGAGATTTCAACGGCCCCACTGCTCCAAAAATTATAGCTCAATTTTCAGTTCAATAGCGGATCACTCGAGAAGTGTGAAGGTGTATTCTGAACCCACCTCAGCCACGAAGTCTCTCCGAGTCTTGGGTGTTCCAGGAAGAGACATTCAGTGCCGCAATTTGTCGAGACCTTACTACCTCCTTAACAGGATGTATCGATGCCCGAAGGCATATTATAAAATAATAAGCTTAGTGACTTGTCATGAGAGCTCCTACACTTAAAATAGAAGTATGCAACACATAGAAAAGCATCTATACCCTCTCTTCCAACAAACTTTAGCAATTTAATGCTACTAAAGAAAATTTCTTACTGGCGGAATTAATTAGTTGCATCGTAATATCTAAAAAAAAAAGAACAGTACTCCTAGTTGTGCTTTAACTGCTAGAAGTACCGAAGCAATCAGCAAGGTGATAGCGTCTTACCCAGGCAACTCCCAACTAGAGACCGGCAAACGCTGGGAATCGAAGGCGTTTAGCCAATGAGCGTTAGCTGGAATCGTGGGGTGGACCTGTCATAGGGACCAACTAGCCACTTCAATCCACCCACTCCCTTAAACGTGTTCGCTGAACGACTAATTGGCATCTTGTTGTACTAGTAGCTGAGGCGGTCAAATGATATTCTGAAGCTCTACTGGGAACGTCCATTGGTTCTCCGCCTGAATTATTATTATTAGGCGCGCTGGTCACGAGACCACAGACACGCCCTCAACAGCAGGCATATTGAACCCTCGTGGACAATGCAAGTTAACAGTCTCACTTTCACAGTTATACCGACTACCCAGCCAACCCGTCAACTAGCTTGATTGTGCGGGTCGTGTATCTCTTTTGCTGGAAATCTTCAGAAGCGACATCCATTGGTCAACCAGTTGACATGTCAAACATTCATGGTTCGTTTACTTGTTAAGCTCTATGCTTATGACTTCAACATTATTCTTTAGCATCAATCACCAATTATACTAGTCATCAACACGATACGATCGGGGAGGGCAATTTATTTCCAAACGCAGATATCCAGATTGCCGGCAACATGAACAATGCTGGAGGGGATATCCAGTTCAACACGAACTATAATTATTCCACACCACAAGAAGGTGAACCACCCACTCTGCCAAATGCACCTGATCACCTAATTGCGGTCAATTACCTGATTCCCCCCCACAAAGATTGCTCGATCGGAACTGCTCTCAAGCTACCTTCAACGGCGATCATAGACCTGATGCACCAAAGTGCCACAAAGAGACCCGCAAATCGATCATCCAATCGATAAAGCCTTGGGCTCTTGATGCTGACTTGGAGTCGTATATCCTTTGGCTCAGAGGTTCAGTTGGGACAGGGAAAACTGCTATCGCTGTCCGCATATGCGAAGAGCTAACGAAGAGGATCCTGCTTTACTCGCCGGAAGCTTCTTCTTTTGGCGGAACGATAACTAACGTAACTCACAGAAGATGTTCGTTGCGACCATCGTTTACCGTATATTTGTCGTCATGCCGGAAGTTAGGAAACTGATTAGGGAGATAATTACAAGGGACCCTTCGATTCTCGATGCCAACATAGAGCACCAATGGAAAATCCTAATTATTGAGCCCCTTTGCATGATTTTACACCCCAAAACCATTACTCGTCGATCATTGATTGTTATTGATGGTCTTGACGAATGCGAGCCGTATCCCTCTCAACAATCCCTTCTCCACCTCCTTGTTAAGTTCCACGAACACGGCCTCAACCATCGTTTCGCTTTCCTAGTCTGCAGCCGCCCTGAGGCTCGTATTCAATTAGGAATGGACAAACTTGCATCTGAGTCTCCTACACATTTCCGAGCTTCGCTTATGCTCTCGGAGACGGAAGAATCGATACAGGACATGCGCCTCATTATAACGTCAAGATTTGATTCAATTCGTCGAGATCGTCATTCAGTAATTGGGAGTCGTCAATGGCCTCCGGATGGTTCTATTGAACGCATAATCACCCTTGCACATGGCCAATTCATCTACGCTCTCACCATTCTTCGGTGGTTAGACGACGAGGAGGGAGATCCGGTGGATAGACTTGACAGCATTTTTGGGACATCAAGTGATGAAAAGGCTGAAGCATTTGCACCACTCGATCTTCTCTACAGCCTCGTGCTTGCCTCTGCATGCTCAAAGAAGGCGGGGGGTCTGGTTCTCTCATGTTTGCTTTTAATCGCAGGCAATAAAGACTACCAAGTAAGAGATCTACGAAGATTAGGTGAACTGTTGGAGACAAAACCAAGTAACCTTCGTATCGCTCTACAACCCCTGCATTCCATCCTTCGAGTACCCATTTCAGACGATCAGGATATCGAGATATATCACACGTCTGTCGTTGAATACCTTTGTGATCCCTCAAGAAGCCGCGATTACTGTGTCTTCAGCTCTAGGGTCACCACCTTCGTACTACCAAAAGCCATTAAATGGGCGAGTGCAGATACACCGGAACCCGATGTAGTACGCCTCACATCCTGGGTTCATGTTGGGGCCTTAATGCCTTACGAGACCAATTCGCTTACACCGGACGTGTTAAACGCTCTTGCTGAGATGAACATCAAGCGTTGGTTGAGATTGAACCTCTTGTTTGTAAGATTCGATGTAGACACGACCGTCAAGAATTACCATGCGTTCCATCAGTGGTTAGAACGCTATCTTCCTAGAGGAGTAAGGATGCATAAAATTTATATTCCGTAATTAACAGTTCCTAATCGTGATCGTGGCAGGACCAATTGCTCAGCGCCTTCCCTCATGACTTCTTCCCACCTTTCGAATCGCTCTCTCACGACCCCTTCAAATACAATTTTCGACGACACTTGCTTTTCAACTGGGAAAATGATCTTCAATCTGGGGTGTTATCCGACAATGAGACGGCCTTGTTCCTGTACATGGTCTTTTTACGCGTGGTGGCATCAGATCGTGCTCTCAATCAGTTAGATCTGAACCATATCAGATTTGGGAGTACTAATATCCTCCCAAATCGGCTACACACTTGCAAAGCTCGGAAACTTGTCCTTAGCGCTGGAGAATTCAGCTTTACCAAGGGCGGACGTCGTGTGCCGCCTGATGATCTCTTAAACAATTTGAATATCCAAAAGAACACCAAATTCGAAGGCTTAACACCGATTGCAATCACGATCAAGAATTCGATTTCTACCCCAGTAGATATTCTATACTGCATCGAGGAAGATGCGAGACCAAATTTTCTGTGAGTCCTGTTTGTACTGTATCGTTTGTCCATCCTGACCGCATCTTATCTCAGCGAAAGTATTTGGAGCTGGTTACAAAAGCGTAAGGGAACCGAACCTGACCTGCGAACATTAATTGGGATCAAGGAGATTGCTACATACGCATATAAATATCCCCATAGGTACCGATATTGGGTATGTCATCTCTCCATGATCACATATATCAGGTATCCTAAGCTACGTCGACACAGTACCTTCAAGACAGCCCCCCAGCCTCTCTTCTAGATCTTGCTCATGTGCCACATCCCGCATCCAACTCCGAGGAATTGACATTCAAACAAGTTGCCTCACTATTAGAGGAAAAAATAGCAAAGTACCTTATCGAGTGCAAATGTGACGAGGTGCTCGGTCTGACACGCCAGACACCAAATTTCAATCCTGGTACAGAGCAAAAAATGGTCGAGAACTCTCAAGCGACAAGTACCGACCATCAACACCATGAAGCGCCTGGTCCAAGTCCAAGCCCAGGGCCTATCCCATCCTCGACAGACTCAGAGAAGTTGGAAAATGCACAAGGGTTGTCATGGTATTCGCGCGTATGGCCAATTCTACTCATGCTTTCTATTGCTATTGCCATTGTCTTATCTACTGGCCTTGTATTGAACCCATTCAAAGACTTGTACCTCCACTTTACATAGCGTATATCTAAACATGTAGCCTAATATGTATTCTAGATTCAGGACGAGCTTTCAACAACACCATTGTTGGCTCTTAGGCCCACATCAACGCTGGCGATGATTCCACCTGTCAGGGGGACCTAAAGGCAACACACCGTTCAACCCCAACCCCAACCAGATATGAGATATGAACATAGCATTGCAAAATTAGGCACGAAAAAAACAACCAAAAGACGGTACCGATACTACAACTTCAAAGAAAGAAAAAACCCCACACCAAATCTACATCACACCCGCATGCAATAAGAACGCGTACCGTAACCTCGCGGAAAGCTCAAATCTAGGCTCAAGATAGAGGCAAAACCGATGCACCATCGCCAATAGGCCCAGTCCCGTCACCAATCCCACCAGCTTGAACCTCCATCACCACCGGACCCTGCCCCGTCGTCCCCAACGCGCCAGGCACATTCAGCTGATTCAACGCGCCCTGTATAGCCTGCACACTCTGCTGCGCGATCGGCTGTCCCCCCGTCTGCATCGGCATCTGTCCCATCTGTCCACCAGCAGCCGCGATGCCATACTTGCCAATCTCGGCGCGCACGCCATCCACCATCTTCCTGAGCCCCAGCCGCTCGTTCATGAGCCCGACCCGGGCGCTCTCGAGCGCCTTGCGCTCCTCCTCGAGGATCTCCTCCAGCTCCTCAAACTGGCTCATCTTGAGCTCGAGCTTGGTCAGCGTGAGCTTGATGAGCGTCGCGAGGCTCGTTTTGATCTGGGTCTCCTCGAGCGTTGCGAGCTTGGACGCCGACTTGGCCGAGGAGCGCAGGGCGAGGTGGGCCGCGCGCACGACTTTGGAGTGCGGGATTGTTGGTGTGGGGCCTCCTGAAGCTGGGGCTGAAGCGGAGGTTGAGGGAGGCTTGGTTGATGACGAAGGTGGGGGCGAAGTTGCAGGAGCCGGCGTTGTCCCATCGGCAGCATTAGACGCAGACGCATCCTTTGACGACGCCGATTCATCTGCATTTTCATTTGGCGGAGGATCAACAGCCATCCCGTCCTCCTTCTCTTCTGCTGTTGTCGACGCAGCACCACCAGCTGCAGCCTTCTCATCCTCCTTCTCGTCCTCATCCATCTTCTCGCTCTTGTCCCCCTCCTCAGCCTTCTCCTTCTCCTTCTTCTCCTCTCCCTCCTTCTCCTCCCCACCCGTCGCCGCAATCTTGCCTCCACTGGTCTTGACCAGCTCCCCAAGCGCCGTCTTGGCCGCCTCGCTCGCAACCCCTCCCCCCACCACGCCCGCCAAAAACGCGACGACGCTCATGACCGGATTGTCCGCCTGCTCGAACGGTATCCTCGCCCACCTCAGCTCGCCCATCGCCCCCTCCCGGTTGCTCTCCAAATACGGGTCCTCGATCGGCAGCTCCAAAAACTTGCGGATGCACTGCTGCGCCGACCGCGTCCCGACGTGCTCCTCAATCTTCGACCAGTCGTCGTCGTACATCTCGATGCCCTCGAGCAGGAGCAGCAGCTCCTGGTCCGTCCAGTCGTCCCCGCCCGAGCCGCTCGTGGAGGTGATGCCCGGCGCGGAGGAGACGAGCTTGACAAAGTCGCCGCTGAACATCGTGCTCGGGAACCGTCCGTCGAGGTAGCAAGGTGCGCACAGCGTGAACTTTTTATCCTTGAGCGAGTGGTACCGGACGCTCGTGCAGTCTACACCGCATGTGTCGCACGAGTACGCCACGGGTTTGGAGGCGTTTTGAGAAGCTAGGGCGCCGTTGGAGAGGGTGGTCGCCTCGGTGGATGTGATGGAGCGGGAGGTTTTGGAGGAGGTTTGGTAGATGGAGTTGCGGAGTTCGAGGGAGGCGGGTGTGTTAGTTGTTGCGCTGATTGCGCTTCCACGTGAACTGGCTACGAGGGTGGCATTTGTTGAGCTGTTGGCGGTGTTGTCCGTCTTTGTAGTTGTGAGTTTTTGTGGATTGGGACGTGTTCCGGGATGGAGGGATTGGAGACCTCGTGGTGTGTCGAGGACGACGCGGAAGTGCCCTGTGAAGGGGGGCGCTAGAGCTGCTGGTCGTTGTTCTGGATCAATCTGTGAGGGGTATAAGTAGGAAGCAATGTCGAAGGAGTGGGAAACGTACTTGGTAGTTGATTAAACCCCAGCTCTCCAAAAACGCGTGGACGCGCATGATAGCACAAACATCTCCAGCCAAATTCCTTCTGCAAGCCGTAACGGTCAAATACTCAGTAGGTCTCAGCCTATAAGTATTGATCATGAAATCTCTATAGTCCTTGTAAATCGCGGGGGTCTTTGACCTATTTCTCGAATTGAAGAACTCGGGCAGAGCCCTCATCTCGACTTTATTGATTTTGGACATGTCAAACCACGCCGCATAAGAGGGAATGATAACCTCGTGCGTCTGAGCAGCGAGGTACTTGCGAGCTTGATCTTCAAGCTTGAGCCGGTTAGCTTCGAGCTGAGCGAGATCTTCTTCGTCGTTTTCTTCTGGCGCAGAGTCTGCATCCTCGTCTGCCCCATCCCCCATTGATACGTCTCCAGCATCGTCCTCCTCTCCTTCTTTGAGTATCCGGACGCGGGCGGTGGGTTCGGAAGCACGGCCGTCTTTGGTCGCGCTGGACGGCTCGGGAGGGAGATTGCCTATGTCGCGAGATTGTATGGGCTCGAGCTCGCTGCGTTTGCCTTGGGCATCGTCGGGGTCTACGGGCGTAGCACCCTGGTTTTGTTGGGCGACGGTGAGTTTAATCCTCTTTGCTTCGGAAGAGGAACTCCCTGGTGAACCGGCGCGTTTGGGCGAGTCCATTTCGTTCAAAATGGAGACAAATGTGCAATCCTAAGCAAGGCAAGCCTTGGGTGGTGCCGTTAGGTGTGGTGAGCGACCCGAATGGCGGAGCGGAGAGGTAGAGTTCCCGAGAGTTGTTTTGTTGCGACTCGCTGTTGGCGTTTGCGCGTTTTTGTTTGTACCTGTTGAGTGGCAGGTACATTTGGTCGTGTTTGGCGTGAAGGGTGTTTGTGGCGAGTTCCCACAGTAACAGGAGATGATATCGCGCTCCAAATTGGTGGAGTTGCAGAAGTGGAGTGGGAAGACGTGCTATTTCTTGGGAGCACAGCTGAAAGCCAGGGATGAGAGCCGGGAATTGACTGTGCGATGTTGAGGAGGCGTTGGGCATTGCCAACATACGACGCTGATAGTAGAATGAGCACACGTACGGGCTATGCTGGAGTGTGGACACCCGGAGATGAGGAGGTGGTTGATGGTTGCAACGCTGATGGCGTGCGCCTGCCACAACTTTCTCATTTTTGACATTAAACGAAGCTGCAGGATTACTCTAAATTTAGACAGTCACAGGGTCTTTAACTCTTCACTCGATCCTCAGAGGCCAGGCAAGCGACTGCTATGTCCACGAATGTCAGCGCAATGAGAACCGGTTGTGAGGCGAGTGTACAGCCGTCGACGAGTGCTTCTGTTTGTGGGTCCTCGAACTGGTGACCAGCAGACACCCGTCCCCTCGATAAAGCATCGATAAGCCTATTAATACGTGGCCGTAATTTGTGCAAGGGTCGCGAGAATGCAGGAAACGGCCGTCTGGGTGATTATAGAGCACTGTCCAGAGCCCGGGACAAAATGGCTGAAAACGCAGAATTTTGTGTGACACGCCAAGCGAGCCGGGCCATCAGCGCAAACTCCGTGAATCCAGCTCTGCTCTCAACCAACATCAGCTCCCAATATCCCCTCCTCCCCGACTCTTTTCCCTTTTCTTTTCTTTCCCAGCATACCCTTTCTCCTTTGCTTTCGTTCGTGTTCCACCTCCTTTACCTCTCCTACGCCCCCAAAATGGTAACCTCCCCTCACTTACCAATACGAACAACCACCACATCCACACCGTCCTCCATATCCCAGCTTCTACCCCTCCTCTTCTCCGCCGTCCTCTTCTCTTCGTGGCCAGCACCAGCATCTGCGTACACATGGAGCTTCAGGTCCACCCCACAGCAGTGCAACAACCTCACAATCGAAGTATCAGGCAACGACGGCGTGCCCCCTTATCGAGTCCTCATACTCCCCTTTGGCTCTACACCTCTACCAAACGGCGTTGAAGCTCGCCGAATCGTCGATCAACCCTTCCCCGGCAACTCAAATTCAGTCTCCTTCCAGCTCAAATACCCAGAGAACTCGCAGTTCGTCGCTGTGGTGAGTACCGCACACATACATCCTCCTCTTCATCATCAACCTGGTTGTATTTCGCCCTACTTTGCCCGATGGATCGGATTTCCTTTGAGGGAGACACATTATGGTTGCCTGGGAAAAAGTGCTGCGCAGCACCCCCCGCTTGTTCGCTCCCTCTCGTTACTCGTACGAGAGCGATGTTGCGTGGTCCATCGCGCGGGGCCTTGATGCCGCGCTTGGACGCGACGCCATGCCAGCATCCTAAACGTCATTTTTTCATTCTTCCCGGAGCATGGCCACAGACGACCCTGTGCCTTCATCTACGCAACCGGCATCCCGTTATCTCCCTTGTGCTACTGCGCCCGTTCTGCTTCACTCGGCGTCTATCACCTCTTGCCTCTGCGCCTCAAGTGCTCGATTTCGCATGATGGGACCCACAGTGCACACACTTTGGTCTCTTTGTTCTCAGCTTGTCTTGGTCTGCTGGGGGCCGCGACTTACCGTTCTGCGGCGTTTTGTGACCGAATCTGTCATTTTTCAATGATTGAACCCAAATCTATTCGCCTCCCTCAGGTCTTGTGACCCACATCTGGATACCCATTCGGATTTTTTGCTTCGCGTCCTTCCCCCTATCTATCGTTATCTTTTATGCTACATCCATGGATATAATTTCTGATTACGCATAATTTGTAGGTTAGCGACTCGAGAGGCTTCGGAACTGGTGGTACAAGTGTAGCAGCACGAGTAACATCGTCAGATGATGACTCGTGTTTTGATGGAGAGACCATGGTCTCGCCTTTCTTCGTGTTCTCAATAGAACCACCAAACCAAATCGTCCAATGCGTACCAACCAGGCTATGGTGGGACCCAGCAACTGTCGAAGGGTGAGTACCGGTCGCCAACCAACACATCTCTCATATTCACTCCTCCACCACCCAAATCCACCCTCTACCCTCACAGCACACCCAACTTCCTCGGCATAATCCCCGGTGGCCAGTCCTTCGCCATCCCAACTGGTGAAATCACCCAAGTCCAGTCCCAAGGCACAGGTTTCTCATGGACACCCTCCGTCCGCGGCGGCACAACTCTCTTCATCGTCGGCGGCGACGAGCGAGGCAACGGCACAGCTGGCAGCACACTGAACATCGTCAGCAATGGAATCAACAACGTCAGAGAGTGTTTGAACGACCAGAGTCCAAGTTCAACGCCGGGCCTGCCAGCTGGAGGGAGCTATCCAACGAGCACAGACAGCGGAGGAAGTAACGGTGGTAATGACGGCAGCGACAATGGAGGAAACGACAACGGCGGAGGCAGCAGTGGGTAAGTCTCACCTCCATCCTCTCACCTGCATATACCAACCCCCCTCCTCCAGCTCCAACACAGGCCCCATCGTAGGCGGCGTGGTAGGCGGCGTGGGCGGCCTCGCCCTCGTCCTCTTCGCCCTCTTCTTCCTCCTCCGGCGACACAACCGGCGGCACCACCAGCACGGCAAAGGCCGGCCCATCAACATCGACGACGAAGACGACTCGGAGGAGGTCGCGGAGGTCAGCTCGGGCGCCGGCCGGGGAAGCACCGACGGCCGCGGCCACGCCAGCGCGAGCGTGAACATGAACGAGCTCCCAAGATTTTACCAGCCCGAGCCGTTCCTCGTCCCCGACCCGACGCTTGCGAGTCATTCGCAGTGGGGCGGGTCGTCCGTCGATGGGGATAGCGCGGGGCCGTCGGGCGGGAGACCGCTGAGTGGGGTGTCGTTTGACACGCGGAGCGGGACGCCTGATTTGCTGGGTGGAGGGAGTGCGTATGGTGGTGGTGCTGGGTATGGAGCGGGCATGTCTGCGACGGGAAGTAGTGCGACGGGGAGGAAGGGAGGCGCGCCGAGGCCGCTGAGGCCGATTAATATTATTCAACATGACGATGGAGGGAGTGTGCCAATGCCGCCGCCGGGACAGGGACCGGATGTGGACACGATTGAGCTGCCGCCGGCGTATAGCCAGGTGACGAGGAGACAGGAGGAGGAGCATGGACAGTGATCGCGGGTCGTGGTCGTGGTCGTGGAGTGACGATGCCGCGCGGGATACCCCGTCTCGTCCTTCCTTTTCTTTCTTTTGGTCGTGGTCGTGGTGTGATGGGGTGCATTGGACTTGCTCTTTTCCTCCTCCTTCTCCGTTTTTCTTGTCTCCCATCCTTCTTCTCCCCTAGTTCTCAGTGTCAAGGAGGCCTGGGCATTCTTGGCCCCTTGGCCTGGCCTGTTCGTTCGTACCTTCTGCAATTTGAACATACCGTGTCAAATTCCAATTTCCAAGTCGCGCCTCAAGAGCTCGACGCCTCTCTTCATCCGGATCCCTGTCCCTCCCACCTCGGCCGCAAGCTTCGTTTTCTTTCGCATCCGATTACCGAACTCGTAGAAGTCATATCCACAGGACGCCTCGAGGATGGAGCTATAGAGTGCAGGCGCAGGTGCTTGAACATATTAAGCGATAGGAAAGATGGGAGGCTGCTCCGAGGATACTCGCTCCTCCTCTTCCTCCTTATCCCAGACCCAATTCAAGGCCCCTCTACAAAAAACGAAACACTTTTGGATATACCGTTATACCGTATTGACTCTTCTCTCTCCCCCTTCTCTGCTTGATACCTTACTGCTCTTCTTCACGAATACCGCCCCACTGGACAATGGTGCGTGTACATGTACTTGCACACGCACTTGCGTCATTGATGACCATGCTTGTGTGTGTTGTGCGTATCAGCATCTGCATCCATATCAGTGGCCATTTCCGGGTTGTGGCAACGATACTCATGATTAGGCTTTTTTGGTGTGCATCTCCGTGTTCCCCCCTCTACTTCTGTTTTCGGCTTTCGGTCTTCTTTTTTCTTTTTTTGGTTATTCTAGTCGTTCTGTCGCCCGTTCTACCTTATTCATCCCACTGCATCCGTCCCTACCCTACCTTATTCTAAGTTTCCTTTCTCTTCTCTTTTACTTATTCACCTTCACCTCTTTATTTTGCCCGTCAATCGTGAACTTGGCCTATGCAAGCAGATATCGTGTACTTATCCCCACAATCCTCATTCCCATTCCCCATTCTCCATGACAATGCATATGGACTCAGCCTCGGACTTTTATCCTTCTCCCTACCATATCCGATCTCTCTCTCCACTTTGGACATATCGATATCAATATCAGCATCCTCCTTTTCTTTTTTCTTTTTTTTTTCTCGCTACTTCTTTTTACTATTATATCCTAGTCCGGGTCGACGCGATACATTTGGTACGCTGCGCATAACGTATACGTTAAACTATAAACTCACAACTACAACTACAACTACGAAGAGAGAGCTTTTGTCAATGCAGATAAACGACATTATTCTATCTCCTTTTTCTTTTCTGTCCCCTTGTCTCTGTTGCTGGTTATTTTTTCCATCACGCGTTCTACCTTGGCTGGCCCTCGGAGCGCCGAACTTGTTCTCTCGTTACTTGATTCCAATTCCAGCAAACACCTCAATGGACATCTCTGTGACATTCCCCCGCTTCCAGAATGAACATGCGACTTTTTTGTTCCTGGCATTCTTTTACGACTGTACTTTACGCTCGTTTCTTCGGATTTTCTCCGAGTTAATGGATAACTTAGAGTTGCGACTGGATACTGGTAGGGGTTATCAATGGAATGTATCTGTAAGAAAAACTGTTCCTTCGGTGTCATCGCAATGCTGATTGCCGTGTTCTCGTGGCTGGGAGATGGCGTTAATGTAAGCGCTCTCGATTGCTTCAGTTGAGGTTATTAACCACCAGCACTCAGTACGGCTGCTGGGAGCAATTCGCTTAAGCTTGGGCTGTGGGTCGATGACTATTGGAATCTGCCCCTGTCATACAAGCTGTGATTTCTGCAGAAAGGAAGTACCGACTAACGCTCGTTGAATAACCCAAGTAACACGTTTAGCTATTATTTTGAGGATACTCGGCTGCTAAACCTAGAAACTAATTGCTTGCGACCTGGTGCTGAATGAAACTGCTGGAGAGCGATGTCGACAGTCAGGCAGGCCGTATCCTGCCTGAATTGGAAGGAGTCTGCGCAGACACTCCCGTGATGGCATGGTCACCGTGACGGTGACTTCAACAGCTCCAAATTTCAAGGTACCCCCACTCTGGAACACAGCATGCATTGTGCTTGCTTGCTCATTCCTCCTGACCCGTGCCGTCAAGGTGTATAAATTCATTCTGTGTGGCCTTCGTTCTTCATTATCCCATCTACCTTTATTCCACAGCGACTAGAACACATACAAAGCCCTGATTGTAGTGGTACGGCATGCATCCTCAAATTCATCGCATACCATTCCTCTCCCAATCGTTCGCCATCCAGGTGCTCATTCGTCCTGGGCAGCATGGAAGAGGGTATTCTAGAAGTGCAAAACGTATAGCACGTAGTCAGCTAGCACCTCGATCACTTTTGGACGGACTGTGCACAACAACATTTCACGACATCAACGAATCCCATCTTGAACTGTCGTCCGCGGAGGTTCAAATCAAAGATGTCAAGGCTTTAAGCTCGTACAATTGGGTGAACGACAAACAGCCTACTATTATGGTTCCAGGTATGTATGACGCTGGCACTTCAGTATGCTATATCGCAGGATCTGACCACTCATAATTCATAGGCTCTCCGTCAATTTGGCTTGATAAGAAACTACCGTTCTGGGTCGCTCCCGATACTGGAGCTGTCATCATTGACCAAGCTGCTCACCATCTACCCAATGCTCGAATGCTTCCCCTTGTGGTTGCTGTTGACAAACAGGCTGAACAAGCGGGTTGTCCCCCCTTCGACTGGGCGGCACAGGACATCGTGACGGATAGGAGGAATCTCAGAAAGTTGATCTCATGGGCGAGCGGTTCAGCGAGTTTGAAGGACTTCCGAATTGACATGCAGTTGGCAGGGAAGCGCACCGTTCTCATGAATCGATGGGAGCCATCTTTGCGAGATGTGATGTCTGGATTCACATACGGGCATAACTTTGAAAAAGCTGCTACACGAAGGTCGGATGAATGTAAGAACACACACTCTCACAATCGCATTATACAATATGTTAGTTTCGATAGCTGAGTATCAGACTATGGTCTAACTGAAGCGTCACAGGACTTAAATGGCCTCAAGGTGGTCGTCAGGTTTGAGCTTGATGGGTACATTCCCGATAAGGATATCACTCGAAAACGCTCTGGTAAGGCCACCAAAGCGTTTAATAACATCCTGGCAGATCCTTCGTCGAGGACCAAAACCGAAACGGTTGCAGGGCTGAAAGTAGTCAGAGGAGGTACCCTCGTTCCACAATCCAGCATTCTGGAACTAAAGACAGGGTATAAACACTCAAAGACACCAATAAAATATGGTCGAACCTACATTCAAATGATGGTCTCCAATACACCCAACTTGTACCTCGCGTTGCATGATTCGGGATTATTCGACGAAATTCGTAAGGAGACCTTAGACTCACCGGCTTTTCGGTCACAGCATCAAGCCCTACAACCAGCACTCAAGAAGTTTAGAGCTCTTCTAGGGTACATCCAGCAGCAATTCATTCAACATAGACAACAGGGCCGTTCGAGCTTGGTGTGTCAGGGTGGCATTTTGCGGTTATATTCGAGGACGCTGGGCAATGATTTTTTGCCAAAGAAGTACATGGCAAATTTTAACGCATGAATTTGTGTTCAGCGCATGTGTCACTTCTTTTCCAGAACCTATGATTCCTCTGTATTCCCATTTGCCGTCCGCATAAGAAATTCGTTTTACTGTTTACGTTGTGCTAAAGGGCGTATAATCTAGTGAAAGCAGGCTCTAGCCGCGTTAGTTGTTTAGCAAAATGTTGGCGCTTTCTTTCTAGGGCCGGGCCGTTTATACTCATCACATGCATATTACGTGTGAGGGAAATGATCATCCACGTCGATATTTAGCTAGCAATGCAAATGCGCGCTACGGTATACATAGGTGCACTTAAAACTCCCGTTCATGGGTGGGTTTAGTGCAAGAGTACCAAGTGAGAGAAAATGACGACAAAGATCAAAAGTATAGATAGTGCCAGTGTTAACCACCGATAAAAGTGAGAACCATCCCTTGATTCACCGTTCGCTAGCTTCTCAAAGTTGAATTTCTCTTGTTCCAGCTTCTCTAAGACAGTGATCATTAGATACATCTGTAAGAACTGTTCCCTTTATGGCATCGCAATGCTGATTGCTGTGTTCTCGTGGCTGGCACTATAGTGGCAACTAAGGTTGATATTCAACCTGATACAGGGTGATTTTCACTTTTCAATATGCACCCAGGTTGATTTCGGAGCAACCTGTTGATGGGCAATAATCACCCTCTAAAAAGCAACCTTAGCAAAGGTTGATTATCGCCCCATGCTTGGTGATTTGACCACAGGTTGATCACAGGTCGAAAATCAACCTATGGACTTAAACAAATCTTGCCTCCGGTAGCTGTCCCCATGGCACCCAACGTCACAACTTATATTGCATGCTCGAGGGAGATATAGGGAAGCCGGTATGGCTCAACGGTTTGAATCCATGTCACCCTGGGTAGTGCCCATAGAGTGGGAGACAATATTAATGGGGGTACTTTCGAGTGCTTCAGTTAAAATTATTAACCACCGGCACTCGCCACCTCAAGCCTGCTCATTGCACAGCAGTATATCAAGCATTATAGATACAACTGCTAGGGGCAATCTGCTTGAACTCATTCTGTTCTCTACTCTCTCTCACAGCGTATGGCGCATTGCATACGTTTTGTTTCTATCAGCCTCTTTTCACAAGTTTTGCTCTTGCTCTTGCTCTTGCTCTGACTTTGGAATTCGAGAATGTTTCGGTGGGGCTGGCTGTTAACTCTGTTTCTTTCTGATGAACAGAAAGCATTTTCGAGTGTGTACTTCTCTGCTCTGGCTCTGGCTCTGACTTTGGACTTGGGGATGTTTCGGTATTCCATTTTGTCCTAATGTAACTTGGGATTGTTCATTGACCTTGTTTCCTTCCGATGCATAGAGAGAATTTTCTATCAAGTAGTACTTCTGTGCTCTAAGCTTTAGCTCTGACTTTGGATTCAGGTATTTCCTTTCGTCTTAATGTCGTTCACGGTAGGCTGCTACTTTTATTTCACTTTGGTGTGGGCCCTATGTAGGCATCCAGAAGTGACACAAAAACAGGTGATCATGAGCTTCTCGCTTCCCTTGTAGGCCGATGTATCTCAGCATCCAAACTATGTATTTCGGCTCTCCCCACAACAGCGGGTACCAGGGCTCGGCTCTGTACCTGCCCAGGTGTGCATTTTACTCTGGCTCTGACTTTGGCCCTAGAAAGAGCTCTTCTGTTTATCTGGGACAAGGCCATTCAAGTTGGTTCCGATGCTCCAGAAATCTTCCATTGTGTGCCTGAATCTCGCTCAAACAGTTTGTTCACCGCTATTATGCTTACATCCAATGATACAGTACTAGTGTCCTTCTATTTAAAGCGCGTGCCCTAAATTCTTCTTTCCTTGTATACTACCATCCCCCACTTAGCTCGACCCTCCTTTACTTGCCGTTACTACTACTATGCCCATCTCGCTGTACTACTACATTGCTTTGAATGGCTGTCCTGTAGGTGATTGTGTTCGCAAGATTGAAATACAACCAACATGGCGATACCTTGACTTTATTTATGAGGTTTGTACCCGCCATGAAATAACACCTAGCGTTCAAGTTGATTTTCGAGCATACAATGTGAGCTCTTCTTGAATGTACTGGAAAGTTCTAGATTTATATACCAAGGGGTTAGTTAGGAAATATAGTAATGGACTCAGAAGCAAATTTAACTTATCTTGTCCAAGAAAAGGTTAAAGAATCACAGTACCTGTCCCCAATGCAAGAAATGAGTGAAGACTTCAAAAATGAGGCTGATAGCGGTTGCATCCAACTTGCCCTCGTTCATTCCAATTGTAGGTGATCTCTTCACAATAACCAATACCTTCTGGTCACTGTTTATATCCTAGCTTCGCCTGCAAATCAAGGAAGTGGTGGCGTGGCTCGTGTCGTCAACGCATCTCCAAAATAGGCAATTACAAAACCCTTCAAAATAACGGCGACGAAAGGATCTTTGACAACAGACCCCGTATAGACACCTTCTTCCCTCCACCTTGGCTCCTATACCCAGGGTTTGGCTTTTTCTTCGATTACCTAGATGATTTTCGCGGGGACGAAAGTGTAGATAAAATGAGGGGGGGATCCCTTACAGACGCGTTTGCAGAGGCGATGTCCAAATACTACGACGACGAACTTCAAAGACGGACCGAAGCCCTGAGGAATCTAAATGACATATTCAGTCCGCACCTTTCCAATATTATTGTAGCCACGGAGATAGACGCCACAGCAAGAGCAGATGGCCTTTCTATTGGGTCCCACGGTGCTGCAGTCTGCGTTGTAGAACTCAAGAATGAAGAAGCCCAGATAACATCAAGCCCTTCTGTGGAAATGGTCGGATATGTAGCACATTCCATCAAGATGGCGATAGCTCATGACCCAGCCACATTTTCTGGGGTTAGAATACCAGTCCTCGGTGTGCGCATTGTTGGTGAGTTAGGTGTTCCAAACGACGAATAAAGCTGACACTGAGTTGTACCAGGATCTGAAATCACATTTTACGCCATCATTTATGTGGGTCGATATGGTCTTGTCAAATTAACGCCCGCACTTTCGTGTGTCGAACCTGATGGCGAAGGTCGACATCGAAAAGCTCTTTATATAGCTTTTACTGCCGCGTGTTCTTTGTTGAGCATGATTGTCGAAGACGCCAATCAAGCGAAAATAAACCCATCTTCGAATATCTCAGACATTGACGAGTCGCTCCAGTTCCCTTCTATCCGTCGTTTGAGGTATCTGTCCAAAACAGGGTACTTGGACTTCAAGATATTCTGGCATTTTGTGGAGAGTAGGAAGAGGTCTTATTTCTTCCAATATGCTGCCAAAGCCGCAGAAGTGCATATCCTCATCCAGTTTTGGGATTCCGATTGGTTGAAACGTGAACCTGATAATTCGTTTATTGCCTACGACCGCTTGCCAGGAGGGTGGTATGCGTCTGCAATGGACCTTCCGGAGGAGCTGCTAGGGCGTATATAACCATTACTGTTGTCTTGATTAGATTGCGCCTGTAGGTGTGGCTGTTGATCTATGCAGGCTATTGTTTCTTGTTTTCGAGATTTCCGCAGCTGTCCTGCCTATACGACTTTTTTGTGTATGTCTGGCCTTACACTAATCAATTTTAAGATTATGTTTACCAGAGGCCAATAAAAAGTGCGAGTTGACGCGTCTGTCAGCGCCTGTGGCCTGACTATCCTTTCTCCTGTGTGGGTGAAACAAATACCCCTGGGAGGAAAGAATGAGACATCCCAGTCGTTCTCTTCCCTACCTAGGTATGTAACTCTCTCCTCCACCGGCGCGCAATAACTAAGTAGTTGTACCTAGCGCGTCGTAGTAGCACACAAATTTTTTCGTGTCCCTCCCTCTTTCGTCCTAGGGGCTCCCGAATAAAAAATCATCACATTCCTCTATATTGCTTGTATATTGCTCTTATTTCCCCTAATTTATTTTGGAGGGAAAAACGAATCCGATGATGATGTTCTTGCATTCGTTTTTCTCGCCCTCATCCTGCCTATCATCTTGAGGCTCTGATCATCCCAGGTAGCACCTCTCTAGAGCCACTTCACCTGGAGTGGCCGGATCACGAGCACTGCTAACTGGAGCTGCTGAATGTAGCCCAGACAAACTATCGGAAGCACATCAAGATCGTGCATATCAATATAATGAAAATCGTGAGTTTCTCGAGTTAATATCATTCATTAAAACCCGATTCTCCTTTAAACCGTGCCATGTACGCCACCTGCCAGCGTCCATGTGCTCGATTACCATTCAAGTATCCAAATTGTAACACGAGTTTACAGTGTGGGTGTCGAGATTCTTACCGCAGAATCATGAATTTGTGCCTTCCGACTTGAAAACAAAAGTTGTGCTATTTTGATCCGGTTTATTAAGGCGACCTGAGAAAAAAATAACACGAACTTATTGACAGCAGGCGAGTTACATAGTAAACCGACTTCTCCGCATCTTCGTCCCGTGTCGCTTTTCCAACTGTTGAGTGCATGGATCTATTGAAGTCACTAAACATGGGTGCGGTTCGCACTAGCCACGTACCGGAATCCCAATCTTGGTTCCTTCTGGTACGAGCATGTCTTGAACGTAACCTGTCTTCGCCGCAGTGCAAACAGTCACCGGAACGGGTGGTAGCACTCGCAATCCCCCCATGCTATAAAGCGACCAAAGAATGGTGAGGACTCCTTAATCAACAAACTGGATTGCATACACAACAAAATCGAGCCACTTCAGATCCCTGAGAGTACAGTACAGTATGTTCACAGGCGTGACTTCTTTCCTCAAACTTTGTCGACCCTGTGGATCGTTTGCTAGCAATCAGAGGGTCTAACAGAAGACACCACTTATTCCGAGTCTGAACCGAAGGGAGGACTCGGTAGTGGGAAGAAAATTGGACAGTATACCACTACATCATCCACCCCTTCCTTGATCCCGATACCAGGTCCCAATGCCGAATAGGAATCAATCATGAAATATCTGTTCGGTAACCTCAATATTACAGGATGAGATGGTGGTGAAAAAGACAAGTACTCTACGAGGGCCTAATAGTTGCATCACGTAGGACTGCATCAACATGGTCGCATCTGCTAAACCCTACCACACATCGATTATTGAAAAAGCATTCGATTACCAACCTCAAAAGGGCTTGGCAATTAAGAGGTTGATACGCTGTGGGGAACAGATTGCATCGCCACCCCAAACCATCCCCCCGCGAGCCTCTCAAACCCAATGACATTTAACATATCGTCGTGGCTCGCACAGCGTGCATCCAGATTAAGCGAATACTGGCGTGTAAATTCGACCACAATCTCCTGCTTTCCCTTCGTCTCCGCAATGTATAATAGCTGTCCTTCTTTTCTATTCGGGTGTAACTGGCGGATTTCAAATTCGAGGTAGTCTGCTGAGTTACTGACTCCGAGCTTTAGGAGTCGCGAAATGAATGGTAGGCGCCAATTTGCCTTTGGAATTATGGAAGGTAGTTTTTGCATAACCATTTCGGCATCTCGTTGTATGTGATCTATCGCAACTGACGCAGCAGTGAAGGCGAAATAAAGCAATTTCCTGTCGTAACCCTCTCCCGATGAATGAATACAGGCTCTCCCGATGAATGAATACAGGACAACGATGGAGTCAAGCTGACTGTGCGGAATTGTCCGAGAAAGATGATTGCATAGAAGATAACATGTGCTCCTAACAGAAATTCACATTTTAGACATCAGCTCCATCGATAGCATGTCAAAATAACTCACTAGCAACAGTTATTCCAAGACATGGAGTTCTCCAACTACGACAGAGATCTGCATGAGAGTCCATGGTTCGACTGAGAATACGTGCAACACAGCTAGTGAGTTCGACGGATGGAATTGATTTCTTGGGGGAACGTTCATCCTGAAAAGTAATAAGACAAGATGCTGCTTCGTGTGGACCTTGTAGCATCAAGCCTGCAGTATCACCTTTAAAAATTGGATGGAACCCCTTTCTAACAGAATAGCGGGACTGTCTTTCGAGAGGAACTTGGAAAATTCTATCCAATATGTGAAGACTGGCCCTGCTTTTCTCAAAACTGTCTCCATAGAACCGAGTCACCACCTGGGCAAAATCGTTGACTGCCGACTCCACATTTGATGGCACCACCTCACGACTACTCATAGTGTCTAAGAAGTGGCCATACCCCGCGTTGAGTAGTGAGACAGGGGCAACGTCTGCGTCTGGTTCTGGACGGTCGTTCAATATCCTTTCCTTCGGATCCTTCTGCATGATCTCGTAGTGTGCTGGACGGGCAACTTCTGATGGCGTGTAATCAATCAGTCTTCTGCGCTTAACGTCATCAAGATCGATTCCTTCCTCTCCGGACCGTTTTTTAGTCTTGAACTGGCCTTCAAAAGACGTATAATGGTCAAAAGTACTAGGAATTGATGGAGACGACTTACCAGGGTGTTCAACAACAAATGCAAATTGAATACAATCCCTATTATCCTCACTTTTGATGTCTCCCTTCACCGCACGAAGAGGACTCAGAGAATGACAAGTGTTAATCTTCTTTCTGATGCGATCTTCAAGTCCTTCTTCTGGATCCATCGGAACGCCTTCGAGCTAATTCCCGATAAACATTGGGGTTCGAAATGGAGTAAAGCACACTTACATTGTAGACTTGGATAAAAGACGTGTCGACGACTCCGTGCAGAATTGCACAATGTCTGTTGTATACCTCTTGAATGAGCTTGAAGTATCGTCACTCTGGGTCCACCAGAATGTCTCCACATGTGATATCTGGGTGCAGGATAGTGTAAATAGTCATGGTGGATGGTGGGAAAGAGCGCGGGTGTTGGGTTCATCGTAGCTGTATATACATTACGCAGGAGTAAAATCCCTATTGTAGCCCACCAATACGATGTTAAACTGGGGCAGTGCTCTTCCTGGCATGTCTTAGTTCTCCGGCCGACCGGTATCATGTAAGCGTACCAGTGCGCTCCTTTCCTTCAGTCGTACCACAGAGAAGGAGAAAATGCTCTTCTGAGCGCTGTGAATACAATGTAAATTATCGATGAACTTTCATTTACCTGAGGGAGCATGCGGTGCTTCCCATCTCATTATGTTGACGCCGGGGGGGCTGCTTGAATTAAGGGCAGTCGCCATAGCCATCAATGCCCCAGCGACTGCGCAGCTCCAGTGATTTAGACATCTTTGGGTTTCTAGGCTGTAATTTTACCTCACTAGGATTTTGGCCTTCGGTATGGGATACACCCAGTTTGGTGGTCTATTTGGCATCCACTACGCCCTGACGTAGACACACTCTATGGCTGCGCCATTTCACGGTAAGATGGCACTCAATATGGGCACCATGGCAAAGTTGGGCCTGAGTTACTTTCAACAAATCCCTCCCGTGCCATGTTCAAGTCGCAGAGACGTGACAACGGACACTGGACAACCGAAGGTGGACGCACTGCCAATCGTTTGCCGGGTAAATTGGTCCTAGGTGGTAACACCCAAGTGTCAATGGAGACCAAGCATGAGGATAGAACTCTAAATTAAGGATGAATACAGAGACATGCGGGCAAATGGGACTCTAAACGGGCACCACGAAGATCATCCAAGCAATGCATATAATGAGGATGATGACTATAGAAACAGATGGTATGGAAGGATGGATCGAGAACAGGCTCGGGTACAAATACTACTTGATTGTATGTACGTGCATGATGAGTGTGTGTGTGTGAATACAATGCCTCGAGTAATAAGCAGTAAGGGAGAGGTGATGTAGAGTAAGAGCGACGGTATAGCAGAACTCTTCACAATGTTAGCTGAGGTCACGAAGTTAAGAGGGAGGTAGGTACAGCGGAGTCGTATGTGGAAAATGGGAAATGGTGGTGCGCAACGACAAAGACCAGCTCAGTCTTTGCCTGAAATTTGGCCATATCCACTACCGGATAAAAACAACACCCCAAGAAACCAAAAAAAACTTCACAAGCCCAAAGACCCGACATAGGTTATATCCAAGCCGTCCCTGAATCAGAGTAGAAAAAAATGAAGAAGCGGGTATGGATGAGACATAAATAGAACAAACCCCTCACGCCCCGAAGCAGCCCCATGATTATCAGAACAACGGTATGCACAGAAATCAAAAAGACGAAACCGGAAGGCAGAGAAAAGGGAATGCTGAAATCGGTCCCAAAGAATAACAAAAAGAATGAAGAAAGGGGAATAATGCGATGTACCAAAGCAAACCAAAACCAGGAATCTACCATCCAAGCCGGGGTGGGGCTACTCCCTTCTTCCAAAAATTTTTGAGTGTGTCACCGTCATCGGGATGCCGGCACTTTTTTGTTCGTCCACTACTATAGGCGCACCTGAGGGATCTAGCTCATAGACTAATCCCATTGCGACCTCATTAGGTTAATCGGAAGCCTCCCTTCCGACTCCGTAACATGATCATACCCCGTTCCGGCCTCAGTCCCAACGCCATCAACACCAACACCAACGGGCGTACTCGAACCACTGACTGCGCCACTACTACTACTACTCCCACTCCCGGGCGCCGACGAACCACTGCTCCCAGTCTCCCTGTTCGCAGCCAGCTGCCTCACAAACCTCGGCGGCATCTTCAAGTTCGGCAAGGGCTTCGTTGCATAATTCAGGAACGGTGGTGCTGACGGAGGAGGTTGTGGAGATACTGAAGCGAACGATGTTATCATGAAGTCATGTTCTTGATCATTTTTGTAAACCCGCCCCTGTCCCTGGTGGAGTCCCTGCATTGAACTCGGATTAATTTCTTGATTCTGAATCTGGGGTGGGGATCTTGCTTGGGGTAGTGGTAGTTGTGGTGGCGAGTTCAATTGTGGGCTCGAATGGGACAAGGGCTCGGTGTCAATGAGAGATCGTTGCGCCCGTCGACTCGGAGGCTGACGTTGTACGGCCCAGTGGTCCTCTCTATTCCCCGTCCTCTGCATTCCAAACCCACCAGCTCCGTCTCTCAAACCGCCAAAGTCAGCAAACGTCCTCGTGCTTGCCAGATCGGACAAGGTCAAGGATGCCAACGACGATGTGAACGACGGCTCCTTACCACTGCTGCCATGACCGCTCCCAGCATCGGGAACACCCGAGACACGATCACCCCCCTCGTCCTTGAGTGGTTGCCTCATATACCCAGAGTGTGTCGCACTCCTCTGCATCCCTAGTCCTGGCTCACGTGACCCACCACCACCACTGCCACCACTACCAAATTGAAGCAATTGCTGACTTTGGTGACGTTGTGGCTTCTGCTGGGAATGCGGGGGCTGTAGTAGTTTTTGCGACTGGGGACTATTGATTCGACTTAACAAAGACGTACTTGATGCCTCTAATCCCACGCCCTCACTTGACGTCCCAGGCCCAGCACCAGCGCCAGTCCCTACTCCAGCCACATTGGTGTTTGCAGTTGAAGTCGAAGAGGTGGCTGTGGATGCAGACGATGAAGCACTTGCCGAAGTCGCTTGTGACCTTGAATAGCTCATCCCTTTATCCGTCAGCCTGGCTGCCGCCGCTTCAACGTTGCAACTAGAACCGGAGCTGGAGGAGGAGGAAATGGAGGAAGAAGAGGTCGAGGTTGTAGACGTAATCTGCAACGGATTGACAAACGCTTCACCAGTCGGACTAGCATTAGTCGTCGTCGTAGTGGTTGTAGTTGTAGTTGTAGTAGTGGTCGTCGTAGTAGTCGTCGTCGAAGTCGACATAGACACCCCAGAATCCGACGAGACCGACGACGAATCCGTCAGAGTGAGAGCAGAACCCAGCGTCGGCACTCTCGCATGCGCACTCCTCGGCCTCGTCCCCTTCACCAACTCCGCCCCCAAATCATAATGCTGCTCACCCGCCGCCGAATCGTCCCCAGCACTGCTCCTGCTCCTCACCTGCCCATCCGCGCCGGGTGCCAAACCCGCCGGAGAATGCGGCACAGGTGCCCCAGCCACAGCGATGAGCGGAACAGGCGCCAGCGTCTCCTGAACCAGATGCTCGGGATGAGACTCTGAAAAGTACTGCCCGTGGTCTCCTCCCCTCTCCCCTCGTCCCTGTACCGACAGTCGCGACCCTTCAACCTGACCACCGTCCGATGAATGAACTCCTCCCTCCCCTGCGTTCTTGCCCACATTGCCGGTTCCAATCCTATCAAAAAACCCTTCCACTCCACCCGCGTCCCCGCTCCCCCCCTCCACCTCAGCCTGTCCCTCCATCTGCACGGGGAAATAATTAGGGTCAAAATACTCCTTGGGCTCATCATACGTCTGTCGATACCCATGTCCATGCCCGTGTCCATACCCGTGATACACCTGCGGCGACAAACTCGGCTGCTGATGCGGCGGCGGCAGAGGCAAAGGCGGATGCGGATGCGGCGGGGGAACCCTATGCACCGGTGCCCCCACAGCCGGGTTAATCAAAGGATTCGGATGCGCAGCACCCGGCCTGCCCCACACCGTCCCAGGGGACATGACCAGCCCCGGCGAAAACGAGCCCATGTGCTGTCGCGTGAACTGCTGCTGCACAAACGCGTGCTGGACGTGCTGCTGCGGGGTGGGCACGGCGATGAAGCCTGGGCCTGGTCGTGGCTTTGTGGGCGGTGCCGGGGCGCCTGTAGCTGGAGCTGCAGAGGCCGTGATCGATACGGATTGGAGTGGCGCTGAGAGCTGAGGTCCGGCTCCGGGTGGAGGGATCGCGGAGGAGGTGGTTAATGACGAGGACAGGGACGCTGCCGTCGGAGGTGCGGGTGCGGTGGATACGATCATAGACGATGATTGCGCTGAATACTCATGAGAACGCTGAGGGTGGGGGAAAGCCAACGGCGACTCAGGATCGACGGGATGGATAGGTGAGGGAAGCGGATACGAGAGAATGAAAGGAGGCATCGATGGGGTGATAGGGGGCAGTCCATGTGGTGTAATCTGCCCGGGAAGGTGCTGCATTTGCATGGCTTGATCGTGAGAAGACATGTTTGGATGATGCAAAGGCGATACAATCGCCATGCCATGAGGAGCGAACTGGTGTGTAAATGAAGCAAGAGAGGGTGGTGGCGGGATTCTGATTGTACCAGGATGGTGGGGGTTGTGTTGAGCCGAGCTCAATCTTCGTTTTTGGGTTTCGTTTTGCACTGGCCGAGACGGCGAGGTTGTGAGATCTACTGAAGATGTACTACCTACAGTAGGTGTAGCCACCGGAATAGGCACCTCGGGCGCTTGTGAGGCTGTTGCGCTCCTGCTGGAACTAGCGCTCGCGCTAACCGATGATGACGAGAAAGGGTGACTAGACGCCAACAGCGTAGCAACATTGTCAAACGATGTAGAGGTGTGGAATGGACGCGTTGCCATCGTTTGAGGGTTTGACGTTCGCCGCTGCTGCTGCTGGAATCGCTCAAACACCGGCGGAGCAGATGACGAGGAATTTTGATCAAATCGCAGCCCCACATGCATAGGAGGGTGCACAGGTTGAGGAATCGCTGAACTTGGCAGCGTAATTCCGCTCGTCCGGGGCACGGGCGCATTCACTCCCATCGATATCATAGGGTGAAAGGCATTCGCTGAGGCTGGAGAGCCCGGCCCTGCCGCAATCTGAGCGGCGGTCTGGTGGAGCTTATCGTGATGCACTTTTAATATTCTCCCGTTATATTCGAAGCTGCGGGGGTTGCGGCAACCACAGCAACGGCAAGCGTGACACGTGTAGCAAGATAGCAGGAACAGCCAAGAATCAATAAGGAACGCGACTACAACAAGGAATGAGGTTTAACATACCCATGGAACATTCTGACTGCTCTTTCGGCGTCGACTTCGGTCGCGAACGCTACTGTGCCAAATCCTCGGGATCTTCCTTCGGGGCTCAGCGCAACATCGGCTCTGAGGATTGTGCCCGCCTGGCGGAACAGGTCTTTGAGATCCTGCCACTGGCAGTGAAAGGGTAGCTTGAAATCGAAACAATTGAGCTAAACAAAAGCAACTGCCATCCACGGTACCCACATTTCCTACAAATAGGCTATAATATCCCGAGTTGGGCGGGTTTGATGGGAGCAAATCGTGACCGTAGGGGTTAGAACGCTCGAGATCACCATGTAAAGCACCACGCGCTAAAGCTTGCTGAAGTTCGGATTGCGGGAACCCCGTTAATGCCGGATGGAGAGGATTTGACTGGCTTAACAATGAGGATAGCAGATTGGGCGGTGGTGGGGCTGGTGCCAGCGATGACGCCAGCTGAGGCTGAGCTTGTGCCACAGCGGACAGCACAGAATCCAGGTCTGCGGGCTGGCGATCCGGTCTAACCTCTAATATTCTAGTTTGCCACGAGTAACCGTTGAACATCTCAACAGCACGGCCCGCATCGTCTGCTGTCGCGTACAGCACAGTGCCGTAGCCTCGTGATCTATTGTCTGGACCGAGGGAAACGTCGGCACGTAATACCGTACCCGCTTTACGAAAGAGGTCCTTGACATCTTGCCACCGTACCCGGTATGGCAGCTGAAAATCCACAGATGGTCCAGCAAAGGGACAGAGAAGAGCGGGATAGTGTGGGTGAAGGAAGAAAAGAGGAAAAGGGGAGATGGCATGAGCATGCGAGGATAGGAGATACGGCAAGAGCGGGTGATGAAATAAAGAAACATACATTTCCTACAAAAATCTGAGTTCGTGTATCGCGTGCCGGGGATAGCCAGCCATCGGAAGAGGAGATGGAGGAGGAAGTAGCGGATTGGATGACAGCCTCAATGTCATCGTTGGTGGGCGTGGATTGGAGCGGGGAGGACAAGGTGTTTGCGGGTGACTGGGGGGGCAATGACTGATTCCAGTTCATGGTACCTGAGAAAGGGCAGGTGGAAGAAGGATAGACGAAGACATACAGTTTGTAACGAGTCCATATATGGATGGACCTATGTAAGTCGGGCAATAAAGACAAGTCCAAGCCCGTAGTGCGGGGCGAGATTAGAGCCACAGCCTGCGTGAGGGTCCGAGAACGATCGTGATGGTCGATGGCAAAGCACCGGGAAGTAGCCCACGACGGATGGAGAGACGGGCGGATAAGCTGAGCAGAAGCCTGCAAACCAGCAAACAGGAATCTGCAGACGCTTTTGTTGGAATTTCAAGTCGACCAGCCACGGGCCACGGGTCAAAAAGCTCCACCTTGGATTTGCACAAAACGGGGTTGCGCGGACGCCACCGCATCACCCACGTCATCATCACAAACGCCCGCCGCCCCTCCCGCCCCCTCCCCGCCCCGCCCCTCAGCGCAGACGACGGCCACCGACGCCATCCCCACCGTCTCCGCGTTTCCCCCACAACAGCAGGCCGGGCTGTCGGCGTGCCCTGCGGTTCCTTGCGGTCTGGCCATCCCTACCACTGACGTCATACCGTGAGAATTCCGCCCTGAACTCGCTTGCCGGTTTTTGTGTCATTTTATTATTTTAATCAATTTATTTCGTCGCTTGGCATTTCTCCGAACAAGCTTGTCTTGTTCACCCGCGAGGTCGCCTGATTCCCCTCCACCAGCCAGGCTCCCGGATTCCAGGCGCCTTTATCGCATCCTCTCCCGTATTTATCAGACCCACTCCAGCTCCTCCAGCAGTCCCCCATTCTCACTGTTCACTAACGCATCCGCACAGCGGTCAATACATCATCCGACAGAAACAAACAATCGGGCAAAATGATCTTTAGCTGATGGCACAGAATTCTCGAACGTCATTGTCCTTTTTATTCATTATTTTTTTCGGCAGTCCACGAGGCTTATCTGCGGAAGGACCGCACTTGGATGTGTGGTCGCGATCAAAGTTGCCGCCAGCGGGTTCGGTTCGAAGCCAGCGGATACCAAGGCATCCCGGAGGCCTAATCTATCAGATGCGGCCCTCAGCCAGTCAAAACACGTCTGGGCTGCTCATCGCGCGGGCGCTCGCGCTGGATCGGTGAGCGAGGGCTGGTAGACGGTCAGAGATGCTTCCTCCTACCTCGGGAGATGCAAGATTGACACATTAGATGCCCATGATCTCAACACATGGCTCCTTCCGTGGCGTTCGATTCTTGCACACGCCGAGCCAAGGCTCACCAGTCTTCAGCATTAGGATTCTGCCGCGCGGACGCACCCAGGATCCTGAAATTACAGTAGTCAACGGTGTGTCATTCCTCGATTTTCCAGCCGACTCTTCCAAACGCCTCGCCTCGGCAGCATGCTGCCGGTACTGCATACCGTGGCACTTACTAGCCTCGTCCGGGTATGAGGTTATGAGCCTATGGGGTATGTACGGCCTTCGACCCACCCTCGAATTCTCCCGTTCTGCGCCGCAAGCCCGCAAGGATGGGCTGCTGAATGAATGTCATGCATCACGAGCAAAATGACGAGGCCTGGCCCCCCGAAAAAACAAGCCAGGGGTTTGTATTCTCCCCTGGAACCACCTCGGTCATTCTTCTGTCAATTCCCTGAGTCCCAATCGCATGACGTGCACCGTGCGCACTCACCCTTCGACCCCCAGCCATGCCGACCCCTTGACCGTCTTTCCGAGGCTTGATCACATCCATTCTCGTACAGCATCCCGACTACTCTGCGCGTAAAAAGGTTGGAAACGAGGAGAAGAGGATGGATGGCCATGAGTTTAATGACTCTTCCAACGGGACGTATTCATACCGTCCAGACTAACGTCATACCGTCCCTTCTTCATGTGCAACTTGCCATCTTCCCTTACATACTGCCACCACCCTGAGCCAGAAATTCGATAAAGATTACTTGCACGCAATCACACGCACACGTCACTTGCCCTCGCCAATGTCCCACAAAAATCCATCGATTGTGACGCCTTTTTTTCTTTTTTCCCCGTTGCAATCCTTCTCATCTTATTTGGTCTCGTTCCTTCCCAAAACGCTAAGCGGGGTCATTCAGGGGTACTCGCATTTCAAGGGTGCGTGACATCATCGTAAGACGCCTTCTTCCCATTTTTGACATCGATTTGTTCTTTCTGCATCTTTCTTTCCAGAACCGTCAAAGAACTCTAATTTCGAAGGCTCGGGCCCAAGGGAGGAAGATCTCTGGGGCTATCCGGGGATGTGGCTCACTTGGCGTACGTACACCCGTCCGCCATGGTACTGCACGCGGCGGCGGCTAGTGGCGAGACGAGTTCGTGTGGGTGTCGGATGCTGGTGGAGTGGGTCCCCGTAATCCCCCAGCGTTGACGCTCAGCCTTGCGTAGATCGTCTGGACCCGTTGGTGGGAGGACGCCTCAAGGGATCCAGGGCGTAGCTGATGGATCGTCAATTTTACAGGACCTGCCGCTGCATGATCTTGCCCACAAGAAGCAGACATCGTGTTCCGTAAGTATAACAAACCGCTGTACTCTCGGTACACAACATCATTATTTCACACTGTATCATATGTATCAAATCATCATCAGGCTTCTTAGGGCGTTACGCACACCAACAGCATTACCCGATCCAGCCACCAAGTGATGATCTGAGAAATCAAGCACCCTTTTTTCATATGGGGAGCGTTGGCAGCCTGGCGGGTTTATGCGTTCATATCGGGAGGTCAGTTGACCGATGACAGAATGATAGAGCCCGCCGGCTGGTGAAGTCCAAAAGGGAACAATTCAATACGTGCTGTTTGGGTAATACATATAGAAGGTAGATCAAAAAGGGATATGACAGGTCATCATTCCCATCAGCCTCCTATCAGCCAAGTTTGTGCTTGTTCTGAGCGACGACGTCTAACAGACGTAGCCTCGAGGGTTAAGGTGCGTTTGTGGGCTTTGCAGCGCTGCAGAGACTGCTGTCCAATAGAACGCCGGTGGTATTAATTAATGTGCACTGCACACTCTCATTACGGCACCAATGCCGCTAAAATTGGCGCAATGGCTAGCTGTCTGCCTGACGTCGGGTGCGAATGAACGAACAGCGGTGTTCACAAGGTCACAAGGAACACACGTACGACTTCATACAGGCAAATTCGTCATCCGCGGCACGACTCTGCTCGCAGCGCTTACGTGCTGATCCTCACCTACAGCATGATAGAATAGAACGGGTCGAGGGTTCACGCAATTCATAAAATAACGCGCTAGTCCTTTTTGCGTCCTCAACATCGTTCGACCGTTAATTTCCAACCACGTTCTAGGGTGCGGTGAAGGTTTCTATCGCTTGATATTGTCACCCCGGTTCTGCCGGAGTCGACTACGTCCTTTAGCGTCGGTGGTGTTTGTGTGCGTAGTCTCTCGCGAATCCAATTCAAGTCCGGAGGGAACATATCGCTGCAGGGACTCGATTAACAGTGTATTGATTGTTCTGTCGTTTTGAACGTGCTCATCAGTGGAAGATCGCCTGTGAACGTTGGGCATTCTATTGAGGAAGGTCTTGCTATGCACCACCTCGCCCCCGCCTCAATATATGCGACGTCTTCTGGGACTGCACACACCCGGGTTAAGCGTCTAAATCAAATGGTGCTCAGCAATTAGTAAATCCTTGCTCGACACTAAACACTTCAAAAGTCCGCGTCGTCGGTGAGAAGCTCCAAACGCTGTTTCCCGGCTCGGGCCTAAAATATGCGAAACGCCAACCTTGGTCTTCCTGCGTGCATCGGACTCGACATCTTGTAACGCCCGCTTGCCGCAGGTATATGACAGGACTTGATGACATCAGGGTTATCTAGTCAGTCTGTCCGGCGGCCTTGCAGCACCTTGTGACTGTGAACCCTTTCTGAAGGGTGTGAATATGTTAATCCGGTCGTTGAATGCACGTCAAGAAACGACGAGTCTAACAATCCCGGTCTAGTTGAGGTGAAGGATAAGGACAATAAGTGGTGAGATGGCTTTGGGAAAAAGAAGCCGTACTAGTAATAGGTCGACGCCCCAGACATCTGATCATGATGGCACTCCCGAGAGGGCTCAGGATGATGGATCAGCCTTTTAGTATAGGACCTAGAATCCCTCCCCCACACCATATCAGCGATAGTGTCGCCTCACCTTATTCTCTATCCTATTGATCTGAATAGAATAGAGAATCCAGGGCCACGAAAATCACAAGTGATTAGCCGGAAAATACTCGAAATTCAAACTTGGCGACGAACCTGAGAAGTGATGTCATTGTAGTGCGATAGGTACGGACCCTCGTTTTTCTTGTAATCCTAATTTATCGATGACTAGTGGGTGTCACAGTAAGTTGGCAGCGGGTGGCGGGTTGCGATGGAGAGTATAGGGGAATTTAGTCAATATTACCTACTCAATGGGCAAGATTGTGGAGACTAGGTCAGGCACATGAATGTCTCCCCAACAGCATTGCGTCTGATTAGTACCTACTGGCGTCATGCTCGAGGCAAAATGCCGTAGGCAGAAGATCGCTGGGAAGTTTTCTAGTGACTCGAGAATATTCCCGAACCTGGATAAACGGACTTCAGCGAGAAGTGATACCTATGGAAGCAAAGAAGGGGACTACGTTTTTGGCGATTTTACTTCATCCTAGTATATGGGGCTCTCGGTCCTCTGACGGGAGTTGGGTTACCCTACGAAGTTCCTCGGTGAACAAGCAGTTCTATGCGCAAAATATGGTTGAAGAACTCACAGTTGGAGCTCATTTCGATGCAGCTGGGTGGGCTGAAAGCTCTCAGCGTTTCAAACTTCGAGTTTATTTCACCATTGAATAATGCCTAGTCTCACACTTCAGGAATGTTGAGGTAATATCGCACTCTGCACTTGGGAACAAGATTAGGATGTCAAACGAAAGCCGTACTTGAGTGGATAGACCGCAAAGCTGGGTTAAGCATTCTGGGGTATCAAACAAAAATCACGATCATTTGGAGCTTCATTCGAGGGCAAAGCAACAACTCACGCATGACATGGAGATCATCGGAGACCGTTACTGTAGGCCAAGACCATCGCCACCTATCTTTTGACCACATCATTGATGTCTCGTTCAGATGTCCATTAGCAGTCTTCTGCTGTGGGAGGTATGTTCAATGGCCAAGAAGCCGAGTGCGCGGGCACAAGCAGAGGGATTTAGTCAAGCGTGGATGAAAGATGGAGTGCAGCTACTTCAAAACATATGATCGACCTCCCAACAGCCGCTGCAGGAGGAAACAAAGCTGAACCAACAGGACGGGGTCGCCAGTTACGCGCGCCTATGTGGTGCTGAGAAGTGCTTCAGCTTCGCAAGCTTCAATGCATCAGAGGTGGGGGAAACGTGTAAAGACCAGAATCGTCACAAGCTAGGGCCCATCTCTGAATCAGGCTGGGGACGAACAAGCTGTGGAGGTTCTGCTCCACCTGACGACAATCAGACTGGTTGACGTTGGAGAGAAATTCCCGTGTTCAAGGGGGAGGTCTATTCCGTCAACTGAAGCTGCTTGAGCACCAACGACATTAAGCTGAACGAGTAATGAATGTAGCCACTACCACGAAGGGCCAGCGCTTGCAGAGGGTTATTTGTGTGTATTTGGGCACTTCCTCTTTTGGAAGGAAATTGCCAACCTTTCTCATCGTCATCCCCGCTCCCAAAACTCCTTGACTCCCCATGCAAGACGGACGCGCACCACGGTGAGTACAATCCGACCCATTGGGCTAATTTAGCTCACTGGACTCTCTAAGGATCAAAAATCGCGCACCAGCGGCTGTCCAGGCACGTAAACAGCAACCTGGAGTTACCCACTCATGCTAACGATCCATTCATAGATTACAGCTGAGCAGCTGCTGCGCGAGGCAAGTGCATTCTTGTTTTTAATGTATCTAGCTACTAATATCATTAAATCAGGCACAAGAAAGGCAAGAGTCAGCTTTTCGCGCACCAAAACAGCGCGTGGAGGATTATGAGGAGTTGAGTGAATACCAAGGACGAAAGAGGAAGGAATTCGAGGAACGGATACGCCGAACTCGTGGAAATATGTGTGTGCATTTGATCTTAACTCTTTTCACACCTCTCAAACATTCCTCTATTATAGCAAAGAATGGCTACAATACGCCAATTGGGAGGTACGACGCCTTCTTGAAACGTGTCAAGTGACCTCACTTTCTCTACTGCAATTTGTAGGCTGGTCAAAACGAATATGCAAGATCCAGATCGGTGTATGAGCGCGCCCTTGACGTCGACCCACGCAGCATACAGATATGGCTCAGCTATACGGAAATGGAGCTGAAATCCCGCAACGTTCAACACGCCCGCAACCTCTTCGACCGGGCTGTTACTCTCCTTCCTCGCGTGGACCAGCTATGGTACAAGTACGTCTACCTTGAAGAACTCTTACAAAACGTGCCTGGAGCCCGACAGGTGTTTGAGCGGTGGATGCAATGGGAACCGGATAACAAGGCGTGGCAGGCATACATCAAGTTGGAGGAAAGGTATCAGGAGCTGGACAGGGCCAGTGCGATTTACGAGCGATGGGTAGCTGTCCGGCCAGAACCTAGAGTGTGGGTGAAGTGGGCGAAATTTGAGGAGGAAAGAGGAAGAATGGACAAAGCCAGAGAGGTATTCCAGACGGCGTTGGAGTTTTTCGGAGATGATGAAGAACAGATAGAAAAGGCACAAGCGGTGTTCAGTGCTTTTGCGAAGATGGAGACAAGGTTGAAAGAGTATGAGCGGGCAAGGGTGATCTACAAGGTCAGTAGGTCCTTTTGACGCGCCTCGCACTTAGTACTCACGAGAATGTACGCATATAGTTTGCCCTGGACCGAGTACCCCGATCAAAATCGGGTGCGCTATACGCTGCCTATACAAAGTTCGAGAA
>KB722754.1:197144-290026 GCA_000349905.1 Volvariella volvacea V23
GCAACACGGAACACGGTCAACTCTCGAGAGCACCGTCCTGGGCAAACGTCGCATCCAATACGAGGAGGAAGTGACTCATGATGGCCGGAACTACGATGCATGGTTTGACTACGCCCGACTGGAGGAGGATGCCCTTAGAGACGTTCGGGACGAAGGGGCGACAAAGGAAGAGGAAGACACGGCGATTGGTAGGGTACGGGAAGTGTATGAGCGTGCAGTAGCCCAGATTCCACCAGGCGGAGAAAAACGACATTGGCGTCGGTATATCTTCCTATGGTTGAACTATGCTCTGTTCGAGGAACTAGAAACCAAGGTAGGTTTACATTACTTGCCATGCCATGCCGGGATTCCAATAGAGGTTAGGACTATGGAAGAGCACGACAAGTGTACCAGACGGCGATAACGCTGGTCCCACACAAGCAATTCACTTTCGCCAAATTGTGGATCATGTTTGCCAAGTTCGAAGTACGGAGATTGGAGCTACCATCTGCGAGGAAGATACTCGGTACTGCCATTGGACTGTGCCCTAAAGAAGCCCTCTTCAAAGGCTACATTGAGCTCGAAATAGAGGTATGTTCTGCGACTGGTCGGCTCTTCTTTTTCTCAACTCTGGATAGCTTCGTGAATTCGATCGTGCCCGCAAATTATACGAGAAGTATCTCGAGGTAGGCCTCCTCACCTCTGCCCGTACATTGTGCTTACAAACCCTCCAAGTTCGACCCCTCTAATTCAACGGCATGGATCAAATTCGCCGAACTTGAATCACAACTTCAAGACTTCGCCCGTACTCGGGCAATCTTCGAATTGGGTGTTTCGCAATCTCCTCTTTCCATGCCAGAAATATTATGGAAGGCATATATTGACTTCGAAACGGAAGAAGGAGAGAGGGAAGCAGCTCGGAGCTTGTACGAGAGGCTCATTGCACTTAGTGGACATGTTAAGGTTTGGATATCTTATGCCATGTTCGAGGGTGAGCCTATCCCCGTTCCACGAGCCGAGAGAGAAGAGGATGAAGAGGACGAGGACGAGGAGCAAGAAGTCAAGATGCAACCTGGTGATCCTGATCTCGCAAGGAGAGTCTTCGAAAGGGGTTACAAAGACTTGAAGGGTAAAGGACTTAAGAGTGAAGTAAGTCCCCAAGTCTATCGATTTAGGGGTCCCTGTACTAATCATGGTTAACCTAGCGTGTCGCACTTCTTGAGGTCTGGAAATCATTCGAGGAAACCCATGGTTCTCCAGATGATGTGGCCAAGGTGCAAGGCATGATGCCTATCGTGAGTAAACGGCGTATCGTCGACCAAGAAACTGGCCAAGCTGTGGAAGGTAAGAATTGTTTGTTTGCTTCTCTCGACACGGACTAACTGGATATAGATTGGGACTTGGTCTTCGCGGATGACGAAAGAGAAGCGAACCCCACTTCGTTCAAGTTCTTGCAAATGGCTCATGCTTGGAAGTCTCAGCAAGGCAAGAAGGGAGGCGGAGGTGGCGGCGGTGCATCTGGTTTGTTGTCTGGATTTACGGCAGCTACTACTCTGTCGCTGCCTGACAAGGGCAAGCAAGTGCAAAGAGAGGAAGACGCGCGCAGCGAGGTTGCGAGTTCTAACGGAGATAGCGATAATGAGGGTGCTTAGAATCTATTGGGAGCTTATGTGTTGCTGTATTTGTATGTGAATTGCTAATCGAAGTTGCTGTTCACTCAATGTGTATGTCGACGGAGGCCTAGCTTACCGTGCCATGCAACTCAATACAAGAAGAGATGAGGGTGCAGGTTTGGGGAAACATACTCCCAATCGAGTTACTTATGGCCTTCTCAAACTATCCTTACACAAGCGTTACGTCTGCATTATGGTAGACACCGCTATTGGTTTAGATCTACGGAGATTCCATGCCTATTCCTTATTCTCGGGGACACGCGAGTGGAATCGACTGGCTTTACAAACATTTTCATTCCCGGAAACTGAATGGAGGGACAGTTTATAAGCCAACCTCTTCATTTCTCTTTCCAAGCGCTCATATGTCTGATCCTCTCTTACACATTCGCGAAGCGTTCAACCTCTTCAAGGACCTCCTGTATCGGGACAAAGAAACGCTCCTACAGGAGGAATGCTATGAGGCCCTCGTTAAGATACATCCCTTGCTCGTGGGTTATTTACCGCGTTCGTTTGTTGGACAACCCCTCTCACACCGTATATTTCAGCAAAAGTACATGAGCTCTTGGGAAAATCCTTCCGACGAGCACGACTTTGCCTTGCGATTCCGTCGTCACGTTTGGAGTAGGTTTGTCGGCGCCCTCGGTCCGAAACGTCCCAAGGAATGGGACACTTGGCGACCAGCCAACTCTGATGGACAGTCTTGCATACTTGATGTAACCCTCTCTTCGCAACACCTTGAACGATTGTACTAATTTTTGCTGCCAGTCAGATTGCCTCGATGACGGCATCACTCCACCTGAAGTGGTTGACGACTCTACCAACATTGAAGAGCTCGCTGAGGACAAATTACCGCCCTCTGTTAAGGTTTCGAAGGCAAATTTTCGCCCTTGTCAACTGGAATGTCATGTCGCTGACTGCTTTTGGCTCTGAATTAGAGGTCTGGTATCAGGTCTTCCCCTAGGATTCAAAATTGGATCCCTGGTCCAGGGAGGGATTCACCACGACTATCACGACTATCTAATCCTCGAGGCTCTCAGACACCTAAGCGGATGCGTCAAGAAAGCACAGCACCACGTACATCTTTTCACCTATCTATCCTCGCAATTTATAAATACTAATGCTCGCTCTTGGCATTATTTAGGTGCAAATAAGAAACCTCGCTTGAACAATGACGTTGTCGAAGAAAGCCCTCAGTCTGAGCCCACAATCACCTCAAACGAAACTTGTCCTGACTATGACTTGCCAAAGTCAACCAATAATAAGATCGTTGGGTACAACAAACCCCTATCCATTGGGCTAGTCTCGCCCCGCATAGATGCTAAAGAGCTATTGGAAACCTTTCGTAAAGTTAGTCAGTTAGTAAGTCACATATGCTCACACCCGTGTAGTCCAGTACGGCGGCTCATCCAGTCATTACACATTCAAGCCAAAATTATCATGCCTGAACTGCATGAGGTTCTTCAACGATAGTTCCCCGGGCTCCAATAAGATAATTGAGTGCGAATTCAGGGGCATTGACAAAAACTGCGGAGCATGCGAGCGGGAGAACAAAACGGGGTGCTGTTTTCGTCGTGATACACGTTCTCAGGTCATCGTCCTGAGAACACCACGCGGTGCAGGGATGCCCGATGATAATGTTAACTGTGAGCACTCTCTACTAGCACGCGCTTTCCATGGTCTCTTAATTTCGTGTTTTTGAATAGATCCATCTCGGTATGCTGAGGTGGTGTGGGGAAAGTTGGTCGATCAAACCGAGGAACACATGAAAATTCTAGCAAGCCTAGTGCCATATCTCGACAATTTCAAGAGCCTCGTAGACGACCTTCGGGCGCGTTACCCCAATGACATTGGGCTTGCTTGTTGCTTCGGGGACACTGTTCCAGAGGCGATTGAACTAACTTCGTTGACAATTACTCCCGAAAGGGGGCTCATTCCTCAGAGCACCAAAGATTCTTTGGAAGATGCGACATACTAATGCACTCAATGAAGCCAGCTCCATCTGTGTGTGCTACATGCCATCAATCCAGGATGCCAAGTCCACGTTCCTGTCCTATACTTCCCTTCTTCATACGGTCCATATTTTGTATAACTCTTTGGTTGCCTCATGTTTTGATACCTACCACCCCATCGCATGCATTGCAGAGTTTCACAGATCTCTGTAGTCCCTCAATGAGCTCTTTTTGTGCCCACACCGTAGGTAATTACGGCGGGTTTGTGTAGGTATCCCTCTAACTCACCGGAAACTATTCAGTTGTGTTTGAGCCCTGCAGGATACCAATCTGTTCCGTAGCATAGCCGAAAGATTTGTAGTGCTATTACGAAGCATAGGGAAGAGATAGGACCAGATGAGACGGGTGCTATCTTTTGCCAAGAGGTAGTGGTGACGGACGTCAACGGGCTTGAGTGCTTCGACGGAACAGGTTTTATAGGGTTGATGGGAGAGTACCAGGTTTAGGCCCACATCACCTGCTACATCTAGTCTCCTTGTAGCATTTTTTGGTAACGCTGGCCAGCGAGCTCTGCGCTGCACATTCACTGAATTATTGGCATCCAATATCTGGCTCGTAGTTGGAGCATACCCAATACCCGCGATCGTTTCAATTTTGAATCCAATGTGTACCAGTGATACTGGATTCAGCGAACTTATGCTTATGTAGGATCTCATCAGATCGTAACCACCTGTACGTATAATATACGCTGACTGCAATTATATTAGCTGCCCCCTGTAAGCACGGTCAGGCTCGGGATAGCGGGTACTAAATATTTGAAATGCCCCACTGGCGTCCCACACCTATACTTAAAACGTCCATGCGTGCGCGATGCAAGCACCCCCAACCCTCCGACAACAAAGATGAGCATCCATGTACCACCTGAAATTATAGCTTCCATCATAGACCACCTCGCGGATGACCGATCGACTCTGAAAGCCTGCAGTCTTGTCGCTCGCCCATTTGTTTATCCATCCCACAAACATTTCTTTCGCCATGTCGATATCACTCTCTTCCCCAAGTCATCGCTAGAAATCAACGAAAGGCTGTCCAAGATTTGTGCTGGCTCGGAGTACAATCTGTCCCGCGTTCGCTCCCTTTCCATGAAGTCCTTGAATTGGACTCAGCATCAATCTGGTTATAATCGAAGACTCCTCATACGCGCCTTGCAATCGCTTGTCAATCTGAACGAAGTTTCGGTCATTTGTCTGCAACACTGGCAGCCTTTCCTTACCGGCAACGAGACTGGAATCACTAATGCGGATATCCTGCGCGAGTGCTGTCGTCCCAGCATTACGAAGCTCTCGCTGAGCGGGAGCTATTATTATCCTGCCAACCATTTCGAGCTCTGCACATCACTCACCCACCTATCCCTCGAACATTGTGCTTTCTTGCCTCCGAGTCAAGGAGCGATCTCCGCCACACAAATTCTCCTCAAGTCTCTTCACCTAGGTCCTTTCTGGGAGCCTGTTGCGACAGGTTCCCTCCAGGGTCCAGGAATGCCTGCTACCGAGTTTCTCCAACAACCGTTCAGCCCTTGGAGCATCGAGCATCTCGAGGAGTTTTCGTTTCGTGCAGCCAATGACATGCAGTATGATGAGTTTACGAATTTCATGAGGTGTCTCCCGGTGTCCATAACTTCTTTTACCGCTGAACTACCCTATGCTTGTAAGCGATTTTTAATTTGCAGATCCCTTCGTACGTGTTACTCATGCACTCGGTCGTCTAGTCCAAACACGCTCGACAGCCCAAGAAATCACAACCCTTATCGACATCTCGGCGTTTCCCAGATTATCCCATTTTGGACTCAAAGTTCAAGAGCACGAGCCTGAGAGGAATGGTTGCGTTCCATGGGCCACTGCTCAGCTAAGAAGTGTCCCTATCTCCAACTCACTCTCCAAACTTCATCTTGAATTCACATTTGATAGAAGATGCAATTTCATCCCTGATGGAGGTTGTGAATGGGATGAGTTGGACGACTGCCTAGCTGATAGTCGATTTGACAAGGTTGACGTTGTACATATCGAAATTAGGCTTTCTAAGTGGATCCAATATTCTAAGCGAGGGGTCGAGGAGTCAGTTATGAGAGCCCTTTCGCGGACTAAAAAGCACAAGGCTTTACATGTCGCTGTGGTTACTGTGGAATGATGTTTTATTAATACTTCTACAACACAAACTCGCTGTGACCTAATTGTAACACCCTTTTTAATTTTATTAGATACAGTATTTGAGAGAAAACAACCCAATAGCGAAGATGTAAGTAAATTAATGAGAAAAATCTTTGGGCGCTGGTGCACGCCACGCCCAGGTCAAAAAGCGTTTATGTGGTGTAAACACGTGCGTGCCACTCTCCGACAATCCGACGATCCGGCGATATCCAAATGCCTCTTGATGTGATAGAATCTATCAACCACCTCGCGGATAATGAGCTAGCCTCGAAAGCTTGTAGCATCGTTATTGTTTATCTTGCATTTATATTTGACAAAGGATACAAGTTAGACGACTGCCAATGATTTGGCTACTTTTCATACTACACGAACTAGGAATATATTCAGCCACAAGCCGCAACGCAAACACAGTGGTCCAGGACAGGATGAATAAATGTGACATCCGCTCAGATGTTGTGAGCCGCTCTTGCGAACGCCAAGCCCTTATCGAGCACATGTCATATAGCCGCTCCGCTTGTTGGCTCTCAGCGCTCAATGCAGCGCCTATAAACCAGCGTCCATCTTAAAAGGGTGACCATAAGGAAACTCCCAGCGTGTTCCAACAATAGGCCAACTCCAGATGTCCGACGGCGTTTACTTACCCCTCGAACTGATAAAGCCTATCATCGATTGTCTCGCGAATCACCGCGCCTCGTTGAAGGCTTGCAGCTTGGTCGCTCGCTCCTTTGCCTATCCAGCTCACAAACACCTATTCCACAGGATTACCATCACCATCGATGATCCTGCTCAAATTAACGAACGCCTCTTGAAGATCTCTACTGGCTCAGAATAACAGCTATCCCTCATCCAATCCCTCACCATCAACTTCACAGATCCTCGGTCTTCTTTTGATCGTGGACTTCTCATACGGGTGCTGAAATTATTTGTCAATATCACCGAGGTGGCTATCGGGTCTCGACATGATGAGGAACCCCTATTCATCGAAAATGAGACCAGAATCACCATTGCGGACATCCTGACCGAGTTATGTCGTCCAAAGATTATAAGCCTCCGTCTCGACGATAATCATTATCTCCCCACCGACGAGTTCTACAACTGCACCTCCCTTACCCATCTATCCCTCGGGAACTGTGCTCTTCTACTTCCGAGGCCAGAGAGGACCTCTTCGAAACGCATCCCCCTCAAGTCTCTGCACTTGGGCCCGTTCTGGTGGCCGTCAACTCCAGGCCATGGCACGCTAGCTGCTTTATTTTTACCACAATCATTCAGTCCTTGGAACATTAGTACCCTCGAAGAATTCTCATTTCTCGCGAAGCTGCAGATGCACTATGAGGAATTCGTGAGCTTTATGAGGTACCTCCCAACGTCCATAACCTCCCTCACTGCTGAAATGCCTTACACATGTAAGTGCTTTTCTCAAATACTATCCGACAAGAACGGTGTCGATTCCCTCGATTCCTAGTTGAAATCGACTCAGAGGCCGAGGATGCAGCAACCCGACCACCTCCCTCGATCGATATTTCGATGTTGCCCAACTTGACTTGACTTTTTTCGGACTCATAGTCCGAGAAGATATGTCCGGGCAGAACGGCTACATCCCATGGATCACAACCCAACTACGTAAGATTCCCGCTGATAACGTGCTCTCCGAGCTTTTCCTTGCGTTCAAGTTGTTTGAAGAGGGAGAATTCGAACCGGATGACGGCCCTGAGTGGAACGCATTGGATGATTGCCTAGTGGATGGACGGTTCGATCAGGTTCGGACCGTCCATATTGAAGTTCAGGCTGGGATTTTGGCACGCTCTAATGAGTGGACTGAGCAAGTGGTGAAGAGGCTCCTTTCAAATACGATGGAGTGTAAACCTCTATTCGTTACGAAATCAACCTTGCCAATTGAGTAGTTTTTATGCTCTTGTATAACATACTCAAAAGAATAGATCAGACCCTGAATTATTGCAAATCAAGTGATGGATGGGATAGGACCATGCTTAACGATAAAATCATAATAGCCCCTTCAATTATGCGTGGACGACACGTCGCAGCCTAAGCGGCATACCATCTGTGGGCTCTAATGCAAGCGACTTTGTTACCAACCCAACAACAACAGTCGATCTACTCACTCATAGTGATGGTTGCCTCTGGTTTAATTGTTTGCCCTGGGTAGGCAGGCTCAAATTCAAAATTCGCGATTAAACAACTAAAGGATGTTAGGACACCTCGCCGATCGATAGCGTATTTCACTTACGCCAATACCGCCTTCATCTCGATGATTGACATGTTTCTTCCTATACAAGCATGCGGCCCGGTAATGAACGAAAACAAGGCGAACGTTGGGTCATACTCCTTTGGCAGCTCCAGCCACCTGCTTGGGCGGAATCTATTCAAAGTGATGCCGTTAGGCTTCTATATCATGCAGATAGTAAACTGACTCCTCCGCATCTTCGCCCCATGTCGCCTTCCAAGTGTTGAGTGCACGGATCTAATGAAATTCATTAAAATGTGGGCGTGGTTCGCACTGGGCACGTACCGGAATGTAAATCATGGTCCCTTCTGGTACGAGCGTGTCTTGAATATGACCTGTCTTTGCTGCAACGCGGACAGCCACCGGGACGGGTGGTAACACTCGCAACCCTTCCATGCTATAAAGTAACCAAAGAAAGAAAGAACAATGAGGATGAATTAACCGACAAACTGGATTGCATACACGACGCAATTGAGCCATTTCAGATCCCTGAGAGTGCGGTAATCAAGGCTTGGGTTGACCGTTATCACAGATGTGACTTCTTCCCTCAACCTTCGTTGGCTCTGTGGATCATTCGCTAGTAACCAGAGGGCCTATATCGTCTACCATAAATTAGGGATGTGAATCTAGTTACCTCAGACGTACCCAAGTCAGTCCACTTGCCGTAGTTTCATGACCGGCACCTAAAAACGTCAACTAGGGAACCATTATAAAACGAACAAATGAGAGGACAGATTAAGCCGGTACTTACAACTTGATTCTTCATAGCCTCGTCGCTCATTGCATAATTGCTCTTATCATCTGCCAACTCCGCTCTTCTAGCACGAACAAGGATACTCATGAAATCACGTTTGGCTTCTGTATCAGAAGACAGCTCTATTGACTCTTTGACCTTTTCCTCAAGCATCCGAGTTGAGATGACTCTAATAGTGTGCATCGACTCAATCAAAGGTGACACGGGGGCTGCACACAAGAAAGTTATTCAGTCGAGAGGTAGGAGATGGTGTAAGGCCGTACAGAGGAATTCGGCTTTCTCAAACCAATGTCTGTGGTTGTACGCCCACTCGGAGTTAAACAAGCGCGTCAACCCCGGAATGGACATGAGGAACATCGCCCTCCCAAGATTGACGCCCGACTGAAGGTCCTTCAGCCTTTCGTATGCTTCGGCGAGCTCGTTATGTGGGTTGCGGAGGGAATCGGTTTTGTATCCAAAAGCTGTTTCGCAGATTATATCGAGCGTGGCCTTGCTCACTGTGTGGCACGAAGGTATGTGAGTATCGCGTGAGAAGTATGGTGTTCATAGCAAGGGACGTACACCAGTCGTACATGGGGAGTATCTTGGCACCAGTTTCGGTGCTGTCCAGCTCATTTCCCAGTATGTCAATGAGCCTGAACAATGAGACGTCAGACATCCCAATCCTCTTAGACAGTTCGTAGGTATCTACTCACTCATAGATAGGGCCGTACAACATGCCAGTCTCTGCAATCACTCGAATTAATATCTTCTGCCGTAATCAGCCTATCCACTTACGTGCAATTAGATGCGGTACTGAAAACGCAGGATTCATCGCCTTCCTCATCTGCCTATGTTCATCTCCCGTAACCGTCAACAATCCATAGCCCGTCACAAGCTCAAATAGGTTTCTCAAAAACCTAGGCTGCACTCTTATCAATCAGCATACTTATTCCCCTTCCCCACTCAGGCAGACAGACAAACGAAGCCACAGCCACAGCCACAGTCTTAACTCACCCGCGGATAATCCAGCCAATCCTTCACCAAAATCTGATGCAACGCCTCCGGCTTCATAAACATCAGCCGTTCCCTGCCCACGGGACCAACCGTCCTGACCACGGGCCCATATTGCTTAGCCCACTCCCGCATGGGTATTCCACTTTCGCATTGGATGATAGTCTCGAAATGGCTAAGTATCGGATCCGCGAGAGGCGGCCCCGGTACATTTCGTAGAGTGGAGAAGAAGCGTGGCTTGAGGACGAGTTGGTGTAATATCAAGTAAGCGGGTACAAGAGTTACTAGCAATTCCAGTTATTTTTTTTACGAAATATGGAGGTATTTGCGGGGATGTTCACCTACGAGGACTCCATACAACAACGAATGCGCGTGAAAATGGCCGATAACAGCTCCGTACATGGTGGTCAGGGTTGCGGTTGCGGGCTCGAACGCTCACTCTCGAATCGAACAAGCACATTGATTCAGATCTATATAGTTGTCTATGCCGGATTGCCGGTGCTAGTGGCGAAGTATTGTGGAACTGCACCTGCTGTCAATGGGCTCGTGTTCTTTTCTCAGGTCACCCTAATAAACCGGCCTGAAATGGCATAGCTTTCGCTTTCAAGCTAGAAGACGCAGACTTGTGATTCTGTGGCAAGAATCTTGACACCCACACCTTAACGCGTGTTACAAGTTGAGTACTTGAATGGTGATTGGACGCATGGACACTAGCAGGTGTCGTACATGACGTAGTCTGAAGGAGAATCAGATTTTGCATGGATGATGAATGTTGAGAAACTCGCTTATGAGACCACCGCATTAGATTAATAGGCATGGTCTTGATGTGTTCCCAATCCCAATCAATGAACTCAAGTCAATACACGCGAGGGTGATTTCCATCAAGAAAGCAGCATTTATTCACCCCAATGCATAGCACAGCACAAAAACGCACTAGGAATCTATCCTATCAGTGTCCATAATTCTAGTCCGACAGTTAAAAAACCAATGCTCGATGATTTACATTGCATGTAGATTAGCGCTCAGCTTCGTCAAATCCTTCTTCTCACAGCGACACGTTGGACAGAGATTATGAAAATCCCTCCATAATTGCTTGGTCTTCGACCCATTGATAAACCTAGAGATGACGCAAGAGGGGTCCGTCAGTGAGCGCTTTCGACAAGGGAAGCAGGGATTGCGACACGTACAATAGGGACAGCCTCGACACCGAGCCACCTGTAAAAAGCATCACGATCTCCAACATAATAGATCCTATCCTCAGATACGAGAATCTCAACGGTCGGCAGACCTGGAAACACGTTGGATAAGCATCCGCACATAGGAGAGAATCAAATGAGAAGAACCAACCTCCATCAGGATTTATCCAATTCACAGTCAACTCGTTCGTTGATGGATTCATCAAGAACTTTAAGCAGAGTCATGGTTAGCACCACGATGACATTCAGCCCTAACTTAAATCGACAAGACGTACGATGGCCGTTTCTAGTGTAAATGCTTCGTCGTGCCAGTACTTTGGTCTATCATTGGCGCTTGCTGTTCAAGAAAGTTGAGGTTATCAATGAGTGAAAACGACAAGCATGGATGGCTTACTGGAGTGCCGTGAATGTCGAGATAGGTGATAGCTAGAGAATGCATTGAATTGCCATGAACACTCAGAACTATCGAGGTCATGACGATGAAACTACTCACTTCATTAGCTCAGGACCAAGTTTCTGACCGAACATCCCAGTCACAACGGCCAAGTGCAAGCCCGTGTCCTGGAATGAAGCAGACTTGACAGACATAAACGTGAGCACCCTAGAACTGCAGGGCTTGGAAAGATGGCTTACGAGCACCGTGATTTCGGCTGCTTCACCCTGTTGTACATACGCATAGACTGCAGCTTCTTGAGCAGTTGGAACGACCTTGTGCTCGCTCAGATACCCAAGCACAGGCCCGTCGACCGTGCCTTGCCGAATTGCGATATATCCCACGGAAAATCTAGGTATACGGGGGGATATAGTGGAAACAAGCGCCGGTCGAAATGACGCCGTTGATAACCAGCCGTTCGATGAGATGGTGAGATTCAGTGTGGCGCGCAAGGGATCAAGATCGAACGTACTGCTTCGGCACGGAAAAGGGTGCTAATCCATCATGAAAATGTGGAGAGAGGGAATAAGCCGATGTGGTAGGGAATCATAGCGATCTGATCCTACTCACCCATCGTTGTTCCTCCATTTTGACCATCATCGGACACCTCTTCACGACCATGGATTTGCTTATCCCGACCTTTCCTCTCCCTCTCCCTCCGCCTAAGAGCCCTGGGCTTCAGCGGGGGTAACCCCAACGATGCCCTCTGTGCATTCTTCAGTATCTCCGCAGTCGTATAAAGCGATACATATTCCGGATCGAGTTCAAGTTCCGGAAGAGCATTCAGGACCGACTCCAACAGGACAGCGTTGGTTCGATCGACATCTTGAACTTGATGTGCGTGTTCATCTCCATTTGGCAACACGGCGAGCGAAAAACCGTACGAAAAGAGCGTAGATGTGAAAAGGAAGGACAAGAGAAACGAAAGGAATGTCGACTGCTTCATATTTCCAGCGTTGACCGTTCTTCAGAGTGCGTCGAGCGTGCTTCGGCGTTTGAAGGTCGGAATGGATCGACGGGCGACGTTTGAGAGCTTGACGGGGGAAAAAAGTGGGGTGCTATCAAATTTTTTCTTGCAGGGAACCCACAGAACCGGAACTGGAGAAGTCGAAGCAGGAAAGTGAATGCAAGTGTAAAGTTGGCGTGGGTGATTCTGTGGCAAGGCCTCCCATCGCCATGAGTGCTTAGCTCTTCAGGGGTCGGCAACCAAGGGATGATGTAAAGGCTGGCGGGGAGATGTGGTCGCATGTGGACATCCTTTGTGACAACCTTGGACGACAGAATGATATGCTTCTGCAACTCGGTGGACGTAGAAGGTGGAGGAAGGGAGAAAGGGTACCAGTAGCACATTAATAATGTCTGTTACTCTGAGCAACGTACACCAGGTTACTGCTTGGGGCGAATGGCCACTTGCCAGGGTCGCTTTTTACCCCTCCTCAATTTTCGCTCTACCCCAAATACCCATTGTTTGACCCCACACCGTCACACGATCCTTTAAGCCTCAAGTATTGGAGGATTGTCTATATGCTCACCGCAACGGCGGTAATTGGAACAAATCCGACCTGGCCTGATGCAACAGGAGAGCAATTCAAGGCGATAAAGAGTTTGGGACTCCCCTCGCTTCGTCAACGTAAAAAAGAAATTTGTGTATTGCTAACACTGGTGAAGGCCCGAAGCTTAAATAAGTGACAACCCGTCTGGCATTGTGGACGACCGATATGATGCATTCGTCTCCTGGATGCAGTCAGGATACTACCAACTTATTCTCCTATAGACATGCCCCTCATACGGCTGATACCTGTCCCTTGCCTAGCTTCCTCCGCACACGATTCCTCTTCTAGGCCCCATGCCTCGGTTTGTCTAGCTCCCCCAGCTTTAGAGCACCTTTACGAGAACTAAGAACTTCGCCTCTCCACAGAGTGGGAGTAGTGAGCATGACGTGCCGACTTGTGTTCTCTGCCTAGGAGATGACCGCTTGAGGGTGACGCAGCGGGAGAGGATCGAACCGAATTGCAGTGACATCTTCTAATCGTCATACATCATGAGGGGTGTCCGTAAAGGATCTCCTATGCAGCCAATCTGTCATTAGTGGACACCAGGGAAATGGAGGCTTGTTACGTCGATCCCAGCGCCACATCAGAGATGACAGCGTAAACGGCTCCCGACGCCAATCCCAAACGTGGACCCTAGGCCGCCACAATGTTCTTCAATAACCGTGTTTGAGATAAGTCCAACGAAAGCAACCATACGCATCACACCATGAACGCTTGAACCGCGATCTAATCTTTACTTACATGTTAGTGAAGCATGCATACCTCTACTCAGCAGTAGCCTTGCTTGAAACTAGCACGACGGGCTCAAGTCCATTACGGAGGGGATAGTCGAACCTTCCATTGCAAAACGTAAAGCGAAAGTACAATGTTCTACGTTCCTTAAAAAACCGACGCCAAAGAAAATTCCTGACCTAGTCAAGCCCAAATTAAGCAGCACCAACGTCAGCCCAGATGACCAATTCAAAATGAACCTGCTACACACCTTCTGCATCCAGGAACACCAAAGCTCGAGAGCACAGCCCAAGGCCTCCGAGAAGGCTGAATAAGGACCCAAAAATACGGTAAACGAGAAGGACCACCAGTCCGAGAGTAGTCTGAATCGAGTTTCATGCCGCAAACCCCTAAAGGAGTTCACAAGACCGCACGAGCCACGAAGTGCACTAAAGGACAGGGGCAAGCGGAACGCAAATCGCACACACGAAGTATGCAGATTCACATCCCCCCAATCCCTTTCAAGAGCCGCGAACGACCCGAGAAGGAGTCTTGGACAACTTACCCGCCCGATCCCCACGACATTTTCCAAAGTCACATCGTCACCCATTACCCTCCGTTCAGACCAAAACGCTGGCGCTTTGGCCCTCCCGTCTTGGGGCACCCTCACCCTCCTCCCGAAAGAGAAGGACGAAAAGGAGGGGATCGGCGGACTGTTTTTCTGGTATGCCGTTTGGTTGATTACAACCAGACCCCGCAAGAGCCGATCGAGGGGGATTAGAATACTCAGACCTTAGCCCGCTCACGAGTTTGGTATGCGCGCGAGGTGTATAAAATACGCCCTCGGGGCATCCTGTGCGGAGTGAGCATCGTGGCTTTCGAACTGGTGGGTTGGAGAGGAAAACCTTCCGATGGAGTCATTTTTGTAGTTGCATCAGTTTCCCACGATCTTAGATTAGATATCCACCATCGTGGGAATCTGATGGTCAGTGTTATCTAGGCTAACATTTCCGGGAGGGAGGCGTTTGACAGGCTACATGGTGTAGCTGAAGCCACCTTAAGGCCTTGAGACTTTTGTATTTCGAGTACTACACCCACCTACGTGACTACTGTATTGCTCTCGTGCGGGACACTTCCAAGCCCTTCCAACTAACTCGATAAGGAGAGAGCTTAGGGGATCCAATCCATTGGTGCGTGCGCAGCACAAAAAGGTGATAGGAGGATGCTAGAATGATGAGATGACGGGATGGTAAGGATCCTTCGAGATTTCTCAACGTTCCTGCCCCGCCATCCCTACCCCAGGCTGTGTTCATAAAGGGTATAAACCCATGTTCAAAAATAGAAAAAAGGGATAAAATTGGATTTGCACCTTCAGGTACGAAACTAAAGGCTCAAGATGCCAGGCCTTGGTGCAGCGAACTAGGCTCTCTGCCGAGGACGAGTTGCCGACTCACTTCAACTCCTCAGTCTTTGATCATGGTGCTGGCTGCTATTCCTGTGGCATCTTGGTGGACGGCATGGCTAGGGGTTGAAGAGCGGTCGGGGTCAACCTCGTGTAGTGAGAATATTAATGAGATCGACTTGGAGGGGTTAGAATGGAGCAGAAGAGTGATGGGATCCCGCAGCAAAGGGAGAGTTGCTAGTCATTAACACTGCCCTCCTTCTAAGATGCCGAGCAACAGCGTAGTAGACCGCAAAGATTCTCTCAGCGCTGGGGCTTCCTGCCGGGTCTAACACGCAATTTTTGACGTGCAAATGTTGAGTCCGTCAGTCGGTTGTGCCACTCGTCAAAGAGAGCCCCCTCCAAGTCGTCCACATAACCCATGGCCATCTGCCGAGTGTGTACATTGTCAACCTAACAGAGATCCGTCATGTAACAAATTGTTTGAAATAGTTGGGCGTACTCACCTGAAATCGCAAAACGTATGCAGCGCCGAGCTCACCGTCCAACCCTTCCCTTCACGCACATTGGCAGGCTGGAATGGCGATCACCTGTCCCCTGGCGTCCAAGTATCCCCTTTGAGTTCGCGTGAAACGTCTCTGCCGTAGTTCTTCTCGAGATACGCCCTCCCTGCACCTCTAGCCTATCACACACGTTGCGTATGTAGCCACTGGTTCAAGGAGCCAACCAGAAACACTCTTGCCGCGTCAAGTAGTTGAGATCGATCCAGCATACAGAGTCAAAGGGAGTCTCAAAGTCAAAACTCAGACTCGGTATTTCGCCCACGGTCCTCGATATTGGCTCCGACGAAGCGGATTTTCAATGGACACCGACTGGAACGGTTCTATTCATAAAACCTGCTACACCGCAGGCCACCCTTCCGGTGTTTAGACGCTAAGGTCGGCATATAAATACGCCGACGAGTGGCTGCATGACCTATATCAGAATGAAGAATGAAGACACAGATGGAAGTTGACTTACCCTTCTCCTACCTCTGCTGCCACTCGGGCCTATCAGTGTGGGATCGTGTCATGGCCTCGGCCTAACTGTCCTAAGGATAGGTGGGGGACATCCCCATGTCAGTGAGATACCAATCGCCCCAACCCTGCTGCTTCTGTGACCAATCCTGTGACCAGATCTGCGACATTGTCCCCCCCTCGGGCCCATGCGTCGATGCCGTTCCAGAAAGTCAAGAGAAATACAGGCGCCCGAAGTCTTGGTGTCCATGGCATCCTCGCTAACCGAGTTTGTTTGCGGGCCCAGTACGAAATCACGAAAATCACGAACCAAGTCCCGAGAGCCGGAGGGTCGGACGACGACGGGGAGGGTACCGTTATACTCGCGTGTTCAAGTTTTCGTATCAGCTAAAATGAGAACATGAGAAACTTGTCCAAGAACGGCGTCCAAAAAAAATCTGATGGTGAAACGTTGACATCAACCCTTTGGCGTGATCAAATTTATGAGGCCGTGGAGATTGTAGGTAATATCATAGGCTGTAACAAGTATGAGGTCTGCATTTCCTTGGGGATAAAAGCCCGAAAATAATTCTTCGATTTCCAACCATATGCGCAATATCGATGGGAGTTAGCGTTTGAAATACCCGTGGAGCTAGTGCATGGATGGGTGGGGAAAGCAGAACAGAGATTGGGCAAGAAATGGGCCTCGTTGCTGATGAAGCCAGCAAATTTGATGATGAATGAAGTCACGTCTATCACAGATGACTTCAGGGCTCGAGGACTTCAAAAAGCAACGGCATTAACTGGGGTGGCGTGGCACCACGATGCCCGATGCTGTGTGCCATTTGCACCTTCGGGAACAGAAAGAGCAGGAGTGGCATGGTATGTGGATAGGGTGAACGGGTCACACTCTTGTCTGCATCCACATCGTGTGACGAGAACGAGATCAGAGAAGGGAGAGTTGACCAGAGATTGTCTGTGAGACAATGTGGCTCCTGGCAATCCTAAGCAGTGATGTGAGATAAACGAGGTCGCTATTGGGTCCTGGTTGGCTCCACCACTGCAGTACCTAAATGGCATTGCAACAATAGGGTCAAGCAGGAGTTAGAGAAAGGTTGATAGGCCCTAAGCCCAGAACCAGATCATGTGTAGGACAAGATCGCCTTACGCTCCGTATTTACCGCACAAGGGATCATAAACCAAACAGGTTCAGGCCCGGGAAGCCTGAATGGTTATGAACCACAAATACCGGTACCTTGGTCTTTACCGGGGAAATGGCCATTGCAACATTAGTCGCGGAGAACAAAATGGCTTATTTACCATCATCTGTAGCCTTCTTATCTTACCTATGCAACTGCAGGGATGAGAGCTCGTAGAAACATGCGCAGTCCTACTAAAAACATGGATATGTCAGACAAGCACGACGAATGCGTCATGTTAGAGTTACGCTGACGAAATGGGAGAAAGTTTAGAACCAATTCCGACATGCCTGAGCAGGGTAGGGCTGTTGATGAAGGTTTGGCACGTAGTACCAGAACGAATGGAGGAAGCCGTCCGTTGGAATTCCAAGCCTATATCGATGTGGCCCTGATTTTTAGCATATATGAGGGCCATTTGGAGGACAAGAGGATACCAAGCCATAGAACCTGAGTGCTCTCCACAGTGACGGGAACGCGGCCGGGGTTGGCTGACCACTCGACGGATTCACGACCATATGGTGCCATCCCTGCCTGTAGCAGACATGTGAACGATACCAGTAGATAGTCACCAGCATAGACAGAAGCTGTACACATACCGTAATTTCATCGTGATATTAGGGGGCGTGGGTGTCCAAGCGGAGTCCAGGAGTTGAGTCGGAGAATATTGCACGTCTGGCAGACCACGGGTGCCGTCAACGATGCACCGAGCAGTATCACAATGACGGGTTCACCACAAAACGAAATTCAGATGGGGTGGTCAGGGCAGGAGACGATGTCGGACGGAGGGGATACCAGGACGCACGGACCCGCTGACACCTTAAGGTTTAGTTCGCACGTGTACTTTCCTCTCCCCAACAGCTACTCTCAGTTGGTTCTCCCCGATTTTCCCCCCTTATTGGCCCATTTCAGCCTCTTGTGCTATTCGTCCACAGCATCAGACTGCTGTGAATCGCTCTTTCGAGCAAGACTAATAGCCTGATTGATTCGATTCTGAGCCAAAAGCGGACCTCAAAGCCAGATTGAGCGGCGACGGTACGGGAATTCGCGGTTTGAGTCGGAGTGAGCATTTTTCTAGCTGGCTTCAAAACATGTTCAGTCCTCTCTTTCTCTTCATACTGTCCTATGCTGACTTGTCTATTCATTATGCCAGAATATAGCTTCTTTTTTTGCTGTTTTTTTGTCGTCGTCGACCACGATCAGCATCGCTGACTGAGCACCCTCGAGACACTCATTACCCTACAGAGCAAAGTTCCAGTGCAAAATGGCAACCGAACAACCAAAGACTGTTCCACCAGCAACTACCACGACCACTGAGCATCCCTACCCCCCAGTAGTGCCTTACCCGCAACCGTTTAATGGGCCCTATCCAGCTCCAGTGCCCCATGGTGCATATCCACCACCCTTCTTTGCTTATCCTCCGAATCCAGATGGCTCCCATCCCGAGAATGGACAAAATGGTGCACCGCCAGGCCCTCCTTACATGATGGCATTCCCTGCCCCTCCCCCTGGCATGGTCTATGCTTTCCCACCAGCGCCAGGTTCGTCGACAGTTCCTAACAACGCATCATTCATTATGCCATTGTCGTATACATTTCTTATCACTGATGCAATTCCGCCGATAGGTTATGCTGTGCCTCAACCTCCTCCTGTTCCAGCAGCCTTAGCTCGGCCGAAACGGAAGCAAGTCAAGATGGCGGTAAGTGGGGTGCCCTATCCAGGCTTAGGATGGCCAGTCTGATCAAATGCATAGTGCACCAACTGTGCCCAAGCCTGCAAACGATGCGACGAGTCTCGTCCTTGCGAACGTTGCATGAAGTACGGACTCTCGGATTCCTGTGTCGACGGACAACGGAAGGAACGTAAGAAGGGCATTAAGCGGGGCCCTTACAGGCGTAAGGCTAAGAATCCAGAAGGCGCACCAGGTGAGTCTCCGTAGCTCTCTGCTTGGTTATTATCATGCTAATTTTCCCTTAGCAGCACAGGCAGAAGGAGATTGGAATTCCAGTACGCACCCTCCAGCTAATCCAACGACCACTGCCGCCGCCATCCACGCGGTTGCTCAATTTGTGACCCCTGAGGGGTATTATTCAGTGTTCTATCCTCCTCCTGGTCCTTATATTACTCACCCTCCCGAGGGACAGCCAGGGCAAGAGGGGGCACCCCCTCCTCACCCGAATGGCCACCCTATTATGCCGTACTATATGCATCCTGGCGCGTTTCCTCCTTATCCATACGCTCCGCACGCAATGTATCCTCCACCGCCGCAACCTGCCCCTCCGCCGGCGCAACAGCAAGGGCAACAACCCGCCGCGCAGCAGCAGGCCCAACCTCAACCAGCATCGCCAGCTCAACCCAACGGTCAGCCTCAAGCGCCTCAAGCACCTCCACAGACTTTGAATCCCACTGACGTGACGAAGAAGTCTGAGGAAACTACTGCCCCTGCACCTGCCACGAACGGAACGACGGTACCTGCTGCAACGATCACAACCGAGGTTGCTCCTTCTCCCACTCCAGCGGCGAACGCGACGCAGCCTGCGACTACAAAGAAGAGACCCCGCGGTGCCAAAAGCGGCGATGGTAAGACGAAGAAGGCCAAAACAGCGCGGGCCAAGGCTCAAAAGGAAGACGAAGTTGCAGTTGCTGCCACTGCTGGAGAGGCTGAGGAGGTTGAAGGTGATGACATTGCTGCCACGACTGACAGTTAAGTTATGACCCGAATGATAGAAGTGGTGATGTTGGTGAGCAAGGCAGCCTTTAAGGGTGTAGCAAATGCTAACTCTCCCCCTCATGCATAGTATCAAGTATCTCCTACATTAACGACTTGCTTGTCTAATGCCGGCACGTTTGGTTTGGCTCGTTGGGGTAAGCCAGGCAACAACACCTCACCATCCCTGTCCTTCAGGCAAGCAATAATCGATCAAGCAAGCACGCTCTCGCCACGCTCTTTAAATGCCCATACTGGTTTTCCGCATCTGTTGTCAAACACCACCAGCTCGGGGAAAGCGACGACCGGTCCTACCTCTTCGCTTTTTACTGACAGCTTGACGCAGAAATCCAAACTTGAATTGAACCTTTTTTTTGGTCATTGTGGTGTCCTGTCTTCCGGCTGCTCTTTGACCTGCAATAGGGCCTGGCCTTTAGACCCCCTTGTTGTTGTCAAACAGTGATCGGATAGCTTGTGGCTAATGTTTCTTTGTCCATATCGTTGAGCCATCTTGTTCTTTGCTTTGGTTGAGTTTTTTGTAGGAGGAAGTCCACTTCTTGGGTATTATCTTTTGGATGTGTTGATGAGCTATTCATTTGTATATGCGACGGTTGAAAGACGGTTCCTCCCTTCACTCCCCTCCACCGGCTTTTTCCCCTTGTTTCGTACTTGCTGTCTTGTTGATTCTGAATTCAGCTGAGCTGATCCATCTTGCCACTTTCCTCCTATTTCACTATTTTGATTTTTACTAATCTTGTTCAAACTCACTACTCCCCCCACACCTCACTTTTAGCTAGTCCTGGCTTTGATGTAGTTGTTACGTGACCCCTTTATGTAGTATAAATCGAAAGTCCCCGAATTAAGATATGTTCTTCGCTATGTCTCAAGCTGGAAGTAAGGCCCTTGATGGCATCGATCTCTAGCACTTGTTCAATTGCCCAGTTGTGGGCTTGTACCGTCGACACAGTGTCGATGTCAGTGGAAGTTTATATGGAATGGGGGCGTGCCAGATAAAGTTCCGGAGTCGCGGAACAACGCGTGGACATGGGCGTGAGCGTGAGCGCGCGGCCGCGTCCCTTGCTCGAGAAAAATTCGAAACTTTTCCATTTCTCCCTGGTTCACCTCAACTTCTGGTCTCAGCAAATTTTAAGACTTTCCTCTTCGTCTTGCTTCTTAACCACCGCACCACATCCTCTTTCCTCCACCAAAACAAAACGCTAGAGATTCTAGACAGCCATGGTCGCCTTCCTCCGTCAACTCTCAAAATCCTCCTCCACCATCTCTCGTTCCGTTGTTGCTTCTCGTGGATTTTCGCGAGTTGCGTCGTTGAATAGAACTGGTATTCTGTCTGCTTTGCCCAAGGCACGAGTTGGAGGTGTTTCGGGTGCGCAACAGTGGAGAGCGTTCTCGGTTTCGACGGCTAGATTTGGTGCTGGTACGAGTGAGTTGCTTTCTTCTCTGCTATTTCTCTGTTCTCTCTCAGTCTTCGTTTTGGCTGGACTGTAACTACGAACTATTCACCCGCTGTTGTTTGAACCTTGAGCATTTCGAGGTTCTGACAACGTAGCCCACTCCATTGTCTCTCGTCTTTGCCCCGCCTCCCCTGGTATTCAGGAATCTAACCCGCCTAATTTATAGCTGACGTATCATTGGCACAACGACTTCAAGCCGAGATTCAATACGAAAAGGAGGCTGCTGCTGAGCTTGATGCCGTACCAGAGTTTTTGCAGGCCTTCAAGGACCAAGGTCACTGGCAGGTAAGGCATACCTTCTTGTTCTTTTTCATTCCCTCTGCGTATTCTTTATGTTGAAGGCCAACACGCTGATGTTCGTTCCCCTTAGGTTGAGGATGTGCCAGGAAACGACGAGATCACTCTCACTCGCAAATTTGGCAATGAGAAGTACGTTTTAATCTATAGCTATCATTTCTTGTCACTCACAAATTCCGCGTCCTGTTCATTAGCCTTCGTTTGATGTTCTCCATTGCCGATCTCCAAGCTGAGGAGGACGCTGGCGAATACGAGAACCCCGAGTCGGAGGAAGGCGCCGAGGAATCCGTTTCCAGCTCACCCATTCGTGCTTCCCTCTCCATCACCAAGGTCGGTTTCAAGTTTATATCCCCTCTCAGGTTATCTGATTGCTGCTCAAATAGACCAATGGTTCTGGAGCTTTGAACGTCGACATGGTCTGCCAAGAGGGCCACTTCATTGTGGACAACATCTGCTATTACCCTGATGCGAAGTTGGGCACTGAGCTGACTGCCGATGCGGATTGGAAGCGCCGTGGTTTGTACATTGGTCCTCAGGTACGGTATCGGTTATCTACCCTACCCTTCCTCTTATTTACGTCGTCACTAATTTATCATTAGTTCGACACACTTGATGTTGCCGTTCAAGAGGAATTCGAGAAGTACCTCCAAGAACGAGGTGTCAACGAGTCTGTGGCGTTGTTCATTCCTGAATACGCTGAATGGAAGGAACAAAACGTAAGGACCTACGTTTTGTCTGTTTGTCCGAAGCAAAGTTGCTGATAGAGTCACCTTTAGGAATACGTCGGATGGTTGAACAACGTCAAGTCCTTCGTCGAGCTATAAACGGCTCGAACGACGAACGGTGTTTAGTAACTAGCACTCACGAAAAGACCTACTCTATGAGAGTTCGAGGATTTGGCTAGCAATCCCGAACACTCGTCACGCCCCACTCATATCTATACGTATACTCGTCATGCATATGTAGTCTGACAACGCCTAATCAAATATAATCGATAATTCTTAATTCCTCGACAACCCAAAGTTTCCCTTATCTCGACGATGTAGCTAACTCGCACGAGCGTCGTGACTTCTCTCAAATAAGCACTTGTTGATAAAGTGCATATTCGTGCATTGATGGATGAACAACGTCCCGATATGCCATGGCTAGTAGGTTCACTATCAGCTCAGGAGAGTTACCTCTTGCTATCCATTTCTATTACATGACACTACAAAGAAAACCGGTATCTATCATCAACACTCATCCCTTCTGACATTTAGCAGTCATTCCCTGTGTTGCTCAATGTACCCTAGCTTCTTGCATTAATCAAGGATTTGACGTACGTTGCTCTGTAATCAGCCACGATAACTTCTTCCGAGCACACGGCCTATAGCCTGAGATTGCAGGGGTGATGTTAGTGATGCCATCATGGTCGCAAGCGTTATAATCACCACATCTGAGCTGGGAATTAATAATCAAGGCGGCAGCAAAGCCGTTTCTAACCCCTTTAATGGCTCTTATTTCCTCAATATCGACGAAGGCATTCACCACGGTAGTCTGATATGACGACCATCGACTTACTAACGGGACATCACATGCGTAACTCTGGAATGAGCATGGCCTAAGTTCATTCCCGCGATATAATAATAACATTGGGTGCTGAACATAACATTAAACCTGGGCGTTATTGGTCTCCAACCCATACCCTCTCCCTCTCCCCATCAGCGATGACATCACTCGATTCCCGACTCTCAACATTGTCCAACAAGTTGCCCACCCTCGATTCACTCAACGCTACCATCCCTCCCAACCTCGATGCCAAGAAAGTCGCCCAAGATTGGTTATCTTCTTTTGCATCCAACGCCGAGTCAGGGAACGTCGAGGCTCTCGCGGCGTCATTCATTGAAGATGCGTGGTGGCGCGATTTTCTGGCTTTGACATGGAACTTTCGGACATTCCATCCGCTTCCAACGATCAAGCAATTCCTCGCCGACAGGCTGCCAATCTCCAAAGTTTCGAACTTTAAAATACGTGATCGATACACTGGATTGCAACAACCTTATCCCGACATCGCATGGGTCCAGCTGATATTTGATTTCGAGACGGAGTTCGGTATTGGGTTTGGTCTCGCTAGATTGGTTCCTACACCGAATGGAGAGTGGAAAGCCTATGTAGTTTTTACCAACTTGGAGGGATTGAAAGGGTTTCCGGAGAAAATTGGGCATCTAAGGAACCCTGCTCCGAATCACGGACAATGGGAAAAGGACAGGCTAACAGAGGCAGAGTTTTTGGACCGTGATCCCACTGTGTTGATTATTGGAGGCGGACACAGCGGATTGGGTGTAGCGGCAAGGTTGAAAGCCTTGGGCATCTCGGCTTTGATTGTAGAGAAGAACGAACAAATTGGCGATAATTGGGGAAATAGATACGAGGCGCTGTGCTTGCATGACCCAGTGTGTAAGGATTGCACGCTCTCGTCCACGAGAAGTAAATCTCACAGTATCGTCCTCTCTGAACAGGGTATGACCACATGCCATACCTTCCGTAGGTCTTAGCACCTCCCCTCGCATATTTTCTTTTGACACCCTTCGTAGGTTCCCGCCGACTTGGCCGGTATACACTCCTGCACTCAAAGTAAGCCAATCAGTCTGATATCCAAGCGATCTAACACATAGCCTACTTTTCTCGCAGCTGGCAAAATGGCTTCGTCATTATGCAGAGGCCATGGAACTCAATGTCTGGCTTTCTTCAACCGTTACCAAAGCCACGCAAGATCCAAACACGCAAGCATGGCATGTCACGGTGAAAAGGGCAGGTGGAAGTGAACGCGTTCTGGTGGTCAAGCACCTTATTTTCGCCACAGGTGTCGGTGGAGGCGTGTCCAATTTCCCAAAGTATCCGGGAATGGTAACGATTCGCAAAATAACCCATTTGTTGTCTATGCTGATTTTTGGTGCTTAGGATAAATTCAAAGGCGAAATTCTCCATTCTTTGCAGCACAAGAGGGCTCTAGACCACGCAGGGAGGAAAGTCGTGGTAGTTGGCTCATGCACTGCTGGTAGGACTAGCATTACCTTAAAGCATTCACCGATTAATTTGTACTTAGCTCACGATATCGCGGAGGATTACTATAGGCACGGCGTTGGTTTGTTCTTTTCTTGCAATATACGCATTGGTGTTGTGCGACTGAAGGTTAGATGTGACTATGCTTCAACGGGGTCCAACCTATATCATGTCCATGAAGAATGGTTGGGATGTCCTCTTTCGGGGTAGGTGCCGAACGTGTCAATTGCTTGATTCGTCGTGTCTATCTTATACGATGCAGGTATATATTCCGAAGGTAGCCCACCTACCGATATTGCGGATAGGCTAAGTGCGTCGCTTCCATATTTTATGAGCATTGGACTCGCCCAGAGAAGAGTCAAGAAGATCGCGGAATTAGACAAGTTAGGTTACCTTAATTATCTCTTTCTCTCCACCGTGTCGACCTGGCTCTGTCTTTACCAGAGACCTGTTGGAATCATTGAAGAAAGTTGGTTTTCGGATTGACTTTGGATACCAAGGCACAGGTTTTGGTCTGCTAGCATTGAATAGGGCTGGTGGCTATTATCATGGTCAGTTCTGTTTTAACGCGTCGGTGGCAACTTTTCATCGAACAGGTTTTAGATACTGGAGCGAGTACTCTAATTGCAGAGGGTAAAATCAAGCTGAAAAACGACAGTCAATTATCAGAGTTTACAGAAAACGGAATTCGGTTTGAGAATGGAAGCGAGCTGGCGGCAGACGTCGTACTCTTTGCTACTGGGTGCGTGTTGCTATGACTTGCCGGCGAGTTCACCATTCACAGTGTTGTTGGTGTCTTTTGCAACCCATAATCGAATCTATAATCGTCGGGTCGAACGTAGTCTCGGAGATGCGCGTGAGACTATCAGGTCAATTTGTGGGGATACCGTAGCGGATCAATGCGATCCTATTTGGGGGCTAAATGAGGAAGGCGAGCTCAACGGCTGCTGGCGGGACATTGGATTCAAGGGGCTTTGGTATATGGTTGGTGAGTATACTAAGCGGTTTATTAGAAGGATGGCTAAAGTCGACTTTCAGGAAATCTGGCATTATCCAGGTTCCACTCTTCACACCTCGCCCTTCGTATGTTTTCCTCTTTCCGCTAGCCATTTAGGGACTTATTTACCAACTCGCTTGCAGAAATCAAGGCCATGGAGGAAGGAGTGTTTGGAACCCGCTACCGAGCATAAATTCTGTTGGGGCAAGATGCAGCAGATATTCATTTTTGTATTTTTACTACTTTACGGGCTCATGTGAGTTGATGGCGCTTGGCTTTGAGCCTACACGCCTAATGCTATGGGTGATTTGGAAGTTCTTGTCGCATCAGTAAAAATCAAAAAATTCGTTGAAATTAAAGGTAGTCCCAATCGCCTTGAATAATTTCCGCCAGTCTTACTGAAGAACTCATTATATTCTTCAAATACGATAACCAAGAAAATGTACATATGAAATTATCAAGAATGGGAGTAAGATAAGAATGATTCGACCTGTCAGCACGTACGAATGGAAAGGAGAGAAAAAACTGATTCAATTTTCCTCAAAGCCCCTCGGGGCATATAAACAGTCGGACCAGAAGAAATTGGAAGGGTGATGAAGGACGGAATCTTGATCGGAAACGGACTTTGATGGAGTTTTTCGATCAGACTGAATGACAGACTTGCACAGCCACGGATTTGGCCATCTTTCTCACTTACGACCACGGCCCAGCATGCGACATGCAGACAGACATCTTTCGCCATTTGAGCGCTGTCCCAACGAAATTCTTTTGCACATCCATCACTTCATAGTGCTGCAAGCTTTGATGCCCAAGCGAGATATTCTTGCTTTACGACTCACATCCCATCGCCTCAGCTCTTTCTTCACCCCATACGCACTCAATAAACTCACGTTCCCATGGATAGCCGAAGAAGTACCTACAGGACTGAAAATTCGCGAGCATATTGGAATAGGAAGCAACTCAACGTTCGCTCCAGCACCAGACGCATTCCTACCTGCGATCTCTTCAATCTGCATCAGCTTGACAGATGCCAACAACTGTCGACCGGAACTACAGACGAGCGTGATTGCACACGACGTGGTCGATCAATTACAACCATTTTGGGTGGAGATAGAGAGATACACTTGTCTGAAGGAGCTAGAAGTTTGTTGGCGTGAATTCGGACTCGGGGCGAGGGAATTTGAAGGCCAATCAAGACCAATTTATCAAATCACTGCAGATAAGCTATTATGCACCATTCACCAGGCTACAGATGGAAAGCTTAATCGTCTTTCCTGGTTCGTGCCGTTTCAAGTGCAACCTATACCCAAGTCTTTCTGTCCGAGTTTCGAGTTACAAGATTTGTACATCTATACTCATTACTATCGGCGACGTCAAGATGAAGAAGAATTAGATTCACGCCCCAAACTGACGACTTCACTACTAGGCGACCTCGTACTTCATAACCCAGGCCTTCGTTATATCACCATCAATGGATCCTCACCGCATCTGGTGTGCGAATGGGAGGAGTTGTTCCCAGTTCACCCCAAAAAACTCGCCGTTGAGGAAATCGAAATCGACGGATTTCTCCCTGATGTACCATGGCCCGTTCGTTCGCCGTCACACTCAGCACCCCCACCCTTGCCGTCGTCACCTCCCCCCCTGCCAATGCTCCCCAATCTTAGGGTGCTCCGTCTTGATTGCGACTCATATACCAAGCATGGCATCAACCTTGACCGTCTATGGGCGGCACTCAAAAATTCTTGTGCTCGTCTAACACATCTAACCCTGGGATATGGTGTTTCGGACTTACTCGCAGAATACCTTTCATCCTATAGCGGGTTATCCAAATGTGATCTCAGCATACACTTTCCACCCACTAGTCTTTCCGATTCCTTCCTGTAGCAAAATTTGCCTCATCACGCACCCACACTCATCGCACTCCGCCTCAGCCAGGGCAACGCAGATGGAGATTGGCTCTCCCAGAATGTGAATGTAAATTCAGCCATAGCGCTTGATCCCCCAACCTGGCCCACTCCATCGGCCTTCATAAATCTCAAGACTTTGCTCGTCTCCACTCCAGCAACGTGGGATCTCACACCAGGGCGATGCTAACAACTACTGGATTTCATCACCAAGATGCCCAAACTACAAACACTCGAAGTCGAGTGGTTCCATTGGGAATTTCAGGTCTCTGATTCAGACGATACCGAAACCGGTGACGATGACGATGACGATGCTAGCCAGGAGGAATTCAAAAGACGCATAAGAACCATTGAGCAGAATGTATCTATCAAGAGATGTGCGTTGAGGATGTTAGAGATTTGTATATTTTTTGAGATGGGTGATGAGCCAAAGGAGGGAGTAGCACAATGGGCAATAGCTTTTCCAGATAGTGCTTCTACCACCGCTTCGACTCCCGATCCCCGAAATGTATCTGAACTGGAGGAAGATCCGGGAAGTGGTATTGCCACTGCAGCAGTTAGCGATGGCAGGGATCTTGAGACTCGGAGCGCTTCCAGCTAAACCACTTCCAATGTTCTAGCATCTTCTGTGATTAGAAATCTTGGTAAAGGCAAGTGTAACTCCCACTCAGATAGCCGGATCCCCTTTCATCTCTGCATGGCTCGATACTTGGAGGCGTCATTGTACCAGTTTGGGTGCTGGAGCTAGAACACCCTCTTGAATACGAATTGCCGTGACTTGGGGGCATGTCACTCTCTGGATTGACTTGAATTGTGAGCGTACATCTCTCAAGCTGATGAGATAGTGAATTCCGCGCCATTGTAACGTTTGCGTGGTAAGAAACTGCCAATGCACTTTTGGCAGTCCGCATGGTGCAATGATACTGCTTGTTCGCAGAATCGCCCACATAACTGGATAAGTAGTAGTCGAGGCGAAGCAGTTACTTGAACAAGCCAATGGACACGCCCGGGCTATCCGAGCCTGAGGAATGGTATACGAGTTTGGGGTATTGCACAGCCACAGCCATGGCCGTCTCCTCATTCAACCAACAACCTCTCACCTTTCGAGCGCTGCCCTAATGAAATCCTTTCGCACATCCACTTTTTTATATCACTGCAGATTCACCACCCAAAGAAGAAAGATATCCTCGCTTTGCGTCTCACGTCCCGTCGTCTAAACGGTTTTTTTTACCCGATACGCCATCGACGAAGTCAAGTTCATATGGCAAGCCGAGCAAAGCCCCACAGGTCTAGTAGTCCGCAAGATTTATTGTAATTCAGATCGCTCCATGGTGGTACCAGCGCCGGAAATATTTTTACCCATCATCTCCTTCATCTCTGTTCACTTCTTCGATTTCTACGAGCGCAAGCATGTAAAGCAAGCATCCCAGAATGCACAAAGCCTCATCGGACAACTACAATTGTTTTGGGATGAAATCGAAAGGTACACATCACTGAAGCGCCTTGGAGTACATTGGTCTGGTTACGACTTGAATGAAGATCGGGAGAGGTCGATCCATCAGATCGTTGCAGACAAATTATTTCGAACCGTTCATCAAGCCACGAATGGAAAGCTTGACCGACTCCTATCGTACACCCAATATTCGCTTGAGATCATGGATCCTATTCCCCAATCGTTCGAATCATCTTTCAGGCTGCAAGATCTGCATGTTGAAGCCTATTATGGCGATTGGTCTATCAGTGCCAATGAACCATACTTGCCCATAAAATCGCTGTTAGGCAACGCTGTCCTCCATAATCCAACTCTTCGTTCTCTATCGGTCAGAGGTAGATCACCGTACCCGATTTGTGCGTGGGACGAATTGCTCCCAGTAACGCTCGATAAACTTCTTGTCGAGAGAATTGAAATAGAAGGATATCTCCCTAATGCGTCCCCCACATCACCTCTTGCGAGCTTACCAAAGCTCCCGAACCTCAAGGACCTCAGCATTCGTGCAGGTTTACATCCCAAATTTGGGATAAACATTGACCCCTTGTGGGCTGCGCTCAAAGCCTCCAACACACGTCTTGCGACCCTCACCTTGGAGTATGGTCTCTCGGACTTACTCGCAGAATATCTTTCATCTTATAGCGGGTTATCCCACTTGGAAGGCAAAATTCGTCTTCCTTCCATCTCCTCTAATGGCACCGTCAATCGCTCCCATTCTTTTCTCCAACGAGTTCTACCCCATCATGCATCATCGCTCGTCTCGCTGCATCTTAGACCAGATGTCAAAACAGACTGGGCTGACTTTGATTGGCAAGACGTAGCAATCAACCCATTGGCTTGGCCTCTCCCGTCAACGTTTACTAAGCTTACAACTCTCACCGTTATCACTCTACCGACATGGGAGTTGACGGCAGAACATTGCCAATACGTACTTGACTACATTTCAGAGATACCCAGACTTCAGTCATTCGAGGTTGAGTGGCTGTATTCGTGTTCGCCCACCGATGTTATGGATGATGCATCAGCAGAATTTGACAAACGCATTGGGTTCATTAACAGGAAGGTGTTTATCAAAAGGTGTTTGTTGATAGCTCTAAGTATCTCGATGATTTTGGAGCAAAGCTATGGGCAGACGAAGAAAGTGGCAAATTGGTACCTCAGTTTTCCCTGTATCGATAATGACGATAGCGAGGACAGTAATGATGACGACGAAGATGAAGGCGAAGGCAAAGATGACAAGGATAGTGGCGTAGAGGGACACTTTCCCTTGAGCCGGTTCTATCGTTCTTCTGATTTCACAGATTCAGATATCGAATGTGAGCTTCCTTTTTAGGGTGTTGTAGGTGCCAGCCACCTGTATACAACTTGCGTTTTCCAACGATAGCGGCACTAGCTTAATGCATCATGGAGCATACTATCGACGAATCTCTCTCGCCATTTGAACGCTGCCTTAATGAAATTCTCTTCCAGACGGATCAGACGACACTTTGGGGATCAACCTCAACCCCTTGTGGAGGCTACTCAAGGACTCCAACGCACACCTCACGAACCTCGCGCTGGGGTACGGTCTCTCAGACTTGCTTGCCGAGTACCTTGCGTCTTATAGCGGATTATCAAACTGGACATGCAAGCTCTACCTCCCCCCCGCCACTCTTTCTAGTTCCTTCCTCCAGCAGGCTCTACCACATCACGTACCCTCCCTCACCTCACTGACAGAACTTGGATGACTTTGGATACCCACTTGGACTGGGAAGCTATGGTGATCACCCGAGCCACCTGGCTCCCTGCTCCGACTTTTACGAAGCTCAGGGTCCTCACAATCACCACACCGCCGAACTAGGACCTCACAGTTGGGCGCTTCCAGCACTTACTCGACTACGCCACCCAATGCCCAGACTCCGTTGATTCGACGTCGAGTGGCTGCAGCCAAGAGCTCCGCCAACCGGTGTCAATCCTGATCCTAGCACTCCCCTTGCTATTTCGCGGGAATTTGACGACCGTACCGGGTACATTGGAAAGAAAGTCTATCTCGGGAGACGCGAACCAAGATGGCTGGCGGTTGGGTCGTGTTTGAGGGAAAGACACGGGCTGCTAAAGAAGATAGCGACATGGACGGTAGTATTCCCAATTACTGGTATGTTGGATGGGTCGCTGAATACGGGTGATGCTGCCGCCGAGGCTCAAGCTCTGCAAGAGCGCTTCTGATTAAGTAGCTTTATCCTTTCAACTAGTTTTGAGGATTCGGATGACTCTGACGCTTAGTGATATGAGGTGTCAAATTACGTGCGCGGTGATGTGTACTATTTCGAGATCCAACCAAGTCATTTCGGCGATATAGATCATGTTCATTAGGCATATATATTAGCGTATGCCACATCAGACAAAGAACTAATACGTTGTTAATGGCTATACCGCGGTCGCGGCCTTCGGGAGACTTTCTGCTTGCATTTCGCACGTGCCATAAAATAGTTCTTGTATGAGCTTAATCTAAATGTTTCAAAATTGGGTCGAGAATCGATGCAGAGCACTTACAAGAGTCAAAAAAACAAATACTATGTACGCCATAACAATGCCACAGGAGGTCACGGACCAAGGCGAAAAAACACACAATCTCTTTATCCCGGCACCCCCTTGCTGACATACAACGACTTGCATTTCCCCGTCTTCTCAAGGACCTTCCCAGCCTCCTCTCTAATCTCCCCCTCCGACCGATCATCGCGCCAAGTCCTAACCTCAATCCGCACCACCCGCACACTCCCAAACCTCTCCTCTACCAGAAAATCGTCCAACTTGTTCCACTCGGTCGAATCAAACGCCGCTCTCCTGTACAAAGTAAACCCGACGAGAAGCTCAGAGAGTGCGTTGGCGGCAGGGATTCGAGCAAGCTGAGCGATGACTCGGCGGAGGTACCCGCTGCACCCGTGTTGGTCTTCGTAGACGTGTAGTCCGAGACGTGTCAAGTTGGGCCACATCGAGATGTCGATCGCGTGTCGTGGTTGAGTTGCATTTCCACCAGCTTTGGTTAGAAGCACCCATGCGGCGAACGAGATTAACGAAGCGCGCAAAAAAAAAAAACTTGAAGACAGGTCACTCACATGAGTAAGGTATTTCAACGCTCAGCGAAGTCAAGGATTTTGGGAGATGCCTCATGAGATTCATAAGTTCCTCGTACTGCGAGTCATCAGGGGCCAAATACGAAAACTCCTCGAGACTACGGAGATCCCAAGGACTGAACGGTTGTCGCAGAAACTGTGTAGCAGGCATACCACGATCCGGACTGGAGGGCCTCCCGAGTTGACCGATACGCAAAGACTTGAGTGGAATGCGCGCGGACAAGGGTAGCACTTGCCCCGGGGGCAAGAACGCACAATCGTCAAGAGCTAGATGAGTGAGGGAGGTACACCTATAAAAGTCGTCGGTAGGGAAATAGTAGCTCGAACTGAGCCGGAGCTCTGTAATCGTCGGACGACACAGCTCGCGGAGAATGTCCACATTTGTGACTCCAATCTCGTCCCTAGAAACAAGAGGTTGCACGTCGTGCTGGATGCTGATTGAAACCTTGCTAAGGTTGACGAACGACTGCAGGACACGTAGGAGAGGCTCGCGATCGTAACTGGGTTGAGTAGGTAATGGTCCAACGTGGACCGAGCGGACGGAGGACAGGTTATGTTGAGAGACGACAGATACTTTAGAGAGACGCTCGTTAATTTCATATGGGGACCTGCGGTTAAAGTCGATGTCGATGCGGCGAAATAGGTTTTTGTGGGAGGGCCGGACAAACGAGCGACCAACGACGCTGCACGCTTTCAAAGCCTGCGCATCACCCACAAGGTGGTCGATAATCAATTCCACAATCTCGGGTGGTACGCTAACGTCGTCAGACATCTTGGATCGTTCAAGCGTGTCGAAGGATTCTGAAAGTATACGCGGCCCGTGGGTCTGTGGTGGTTCGCACTGGTGTTGCTGATAGCAGATCGCGAGCGTAGCGCTCATCAACTGAACAATAGCACGTCACGCGCGCGCCTGAGCCTGGTAGTTTCCGGAGCCGATGGAAGTAAAGAGGGGGGTGATGCCTTTGAGAGACTCGACGAAGCTTTTTAAGGTATCTGACTGGTGGCCAGCAGCGCTGTCGTCGACTGAGATCAACGCATTGTCAAACAAAGAAAACAATTGAACAATTGCTCTTCAAAGTGTCACTGTGGCACAAATGGGAAACCACAGTTGAGATCGGGCACGGATCGTGAGAGATATTGGCACAAACTCGATAAGGCCTAGCATTGCGATAGATAGAGTCATTGAAAATCGGGAAGTGAGAAGTCAGTTCGGGCTAATAGCGATACGTAAGAGAAAGTAAGTGGATCGAATAGCATATATGCGCACATACTCACATTGACGGAAGCATACTATCGACGCCACGAGCTCCTTGCACGACAAATCTAACGACCGCAATCGCGAGACACCGTCTTATCTCGAACACGTTCGAGCGTTCATCCGGATAGCACTCAAAATGCTGAAAGCGGCGCTCTTGCTCTTGCGTTGCATACCATACGCACATATATATACAATGCCATGATCTGGAACGGCGTCCTGATCGGAGAACCGCATCAACATGTCAGTCGGGACGCTGCTACAAGCGGCTTATCATGTCCAGTGGAATAGAACAGCAGAACTCACGGTGTCACCTCTGATTTACTGAATGCTCTCCAACATCCCTCCGAGTCGAAATGGTTCCGGCGATGCGTGGATGTCGGATTTCGAAAGGTCGGATTTAGAAGAAGACTCGAATGAACCCTCGTGGTGTTGTATTGCAATGTAGCATGGTACAAGAACTGATGTGGTTCCCACCTCGCCAATGATATGATTGCCGGCGGCATCGATACCCCGTACCGTAGACTACATTGTTAAGCAACTGTTAAGCATCGTACAACCGACGGACATTGGTGCATTGCACGTTGTTAATCTTGACTGCTGGTGGGTTGTGTGTTCTGGAACCTGAAGGCTTCAAACTCGGATAACGGTATACTGGATATGAAGGTCTAGGGCTTCACTCACATTTGGTTCGAACTCACTTCTTGAATGCCGGGGAGGGCTTGAAGCGGTTACTGACCCTAATTGAGGATCGAGGTTGGTTTAGATGGATTGTGGGTTCGAAGGGCTCACCTTTATACCTTGTCGCGAGGACTGTGGTGTGCTGTCCTCAATAGCAATGAAGTTGTGAGATTGAAATACAAGAAACGAATGAGATTTCGTAGTCTTCTAGTATAGTGGTATGCGAAAAAACCCCAAAATCGCAGTCGCATCGTCTGCTCTTGTCTTGAAGGCTGCGGAGAACGAAATCGGGAATATCGGCATGTGATGACAACATTTGAGGATGCTGCACTGTGTGCTTCTGTTGAATGAAAATCGACGTCAAATGTCAGATACTACTGCGCTTGCAGATGTTCGGGTCGAAGGCTACTTCAAATGTAAAAGGAAGTGCAATTGCAATTAACAAAGTACAAAATGCGTGGTCGTGCGCAGCAGCAACACATTGTTGAAGCGAAGCAAGTGGAGTGACCTCGACCCGTGATCCCCGTCGCAACGCGAATGCTTCCTCCGCCCCGAAAATTTGCAGAAGTTTGGGTGGATGCGTTCATGTGTGATCGCATTGGTGCGTATGGGGTTCTGGAATCGCGCGAGAGCTGGACGAGCCTGATAGCTAGTCGCATTAGTTGATCCTGTCAGATGATGGTGTGGGGCTGAACCCCGGGCAAAGTTGATGTGCATGGCGTTCGAATTCACAGGGAGCAATCGGGCGCTTCGAATCAAATCGCGAGTTTAGCACTTTCAAATGACATCTCCGAATTGCAACACGGGCGAGCAAATTCCCTAAGGTTTGTCGTACGACTGCTAGAGTTGCCGGATTGAGTCGACAGCGTCAAGCACCGACGTGGTTCGTCCAAGGAAAGTGCTACGTGTCCTCTCGGTACATCACATCCCCACCGCAGCACTTGCAAAGTCCCAATGTGCCGAAAGGACGACATACGCAGCACACTAACCGCGCATCCACCCATGTAGCCATTTCTCTTGTCCACCGCTTACCGTCGCTCGGATGACCTGATAATCTCGTCAGCCACCCGCAAGCTCGCATCACGGCAGGGCTTACTGTATAGTGGGACAGCTCGCCCCGGAAGCGTGCGTGATTACCGATGACCTGCCTTTTTTGGCAGGAGCTCTCTCAGCAGCTGCCACAGCCACTTTGTCAACCCCATATGGCAGGTCGACAAGCCGGGATGATTGTGGAATAATCAGGAAGATGACCGAAGACGATCTCCTTGCCACTGCCAACGATGCCACCCGCTTTCCCATTTGCTATAAATCACCGCACAGCGCTCCTCCAGCCCCAGCCACTCGTCCCTCGAGCTACCCACAGCAAAAAGCTGTTGACTTCCTCGCATTAGTACCAGCCGCCTCCTGCACAGATGCCTTCCAACCGCTTCCCCATCATCGAGTCGCACGAAGACTCCATCTTCACCTTACCGTCCGGTATCGTGTCCAAGTCATCACCCGTCAACATGACTGCGCCCCAGCCCAAGTCCAAGGCTATCTACATCCCTCTGTCCAAGCGCCACACCATCCAGCTCGCAGACAGCGAGGTTAGCGAGGACGACGACGCGCTAGACACCATCTCCATCCCATCCCTCTCGCTTTCGTCTTCGCCAGTTCACTCCTCTGCCTCCTCGGTCTTGTTGTCACCCACCTCCAGGGGATCTTCCCTCCCCACCTCTGCCGTCCAAAGTGACGAAGAAGATGACAGCTTTGAGTTCGACGATGGTAAGCATCACTTTTCAGTGCCACCAGACGCGCTAAATGCTTACAATGTGGCATCTTCGCCTCTAGTCCTCGCTGCGCCTCAATCAAAGCGCATATACTCCGCCTTCGAGCTCCTCAAGCTCGGAGAAGACTTCAAATCCAGCCACTTTTCACTCCTCAACGACAGGATTGCGAAGCATCTCGAGCAACAAGCGCCCTGGATCTACATCCACACTGCTCAAGTCGACAGCGATCGCGAGTCCAGCTCTTCTTCCGGCAGCAAGAGGTCGAAGAAGACTGGTGGCAATGGAAAGAAGGAGAGCGCTGCTGCTGCTGGTGCCACTGCGAACACCAATGCCACCAGCAAGAACAAAAGGAAGGGGAACTCGAAGAAGACGAGTGGCACCGGTGAACCCCAGACTCTCCCTTCCCAACTCCCCCACTCCCTCCTCAAGAAGCCATCCCCACGACCATTCCACCCCGCACCCTCCGCCCCCCTAGCGACAACCGCTCATACCCCATCTTCTGCGCACGCGCTACGCGGACCTGCGCTCCCACCTACCACCGACGTCAGACGCAAGAAGCCCTCGCAGTTCACTCGCATCTCGGGCCGCGCTGACGAGGTTGCTGATTGGTTCACGAGGAAGGACGCGAAGGGTGGCGCAGTTGCTGCACGAGCATGAGTCCGAGTTTGCATAACTCCCACTCGCACGCGCATATCACCCCTCTATTCCGTCTTTCTTTCTTTCTCGTGGGTCTCTTTGGGAGTTGTGATGGTTTCGAGCATAGGATGGACTCTTGTGACGACGTTGACGACTAATTGACTTGGCATTAGAGCTAGAAACCACTCGAGTGTAGTTGTATTATTACTACCGTATACGTATAAGTATTGATTCATGCAAAGTATATACTCATCATTGCATTGGCATCGAATATATATTCTCATCGCTCCACATTTCTTTCGGTTGGAATCAGCAAGACAGAGTATCAATGTCTCTCATATTGCAAGGCGAATACAAATTTGTGAGATTTACACAATGCACAAAAGCATACAAGGTCAATACGAGGAGTCTGCCACCGGTTCCGCGACGAAATGCTAGACGCATCACCGTGGAAGGTCGTGTTATGGTCTTCTTACAGATCCAAGTATGAGTCTGAGTTGCTTAAGTGCCCATAGATTAACTAGCATAACCAATAAGCTATGGATGAAAAGAGAAAATAGTGTCGCGGTCTAAGGGTAAAATCTTCCTGACTCTAAGCAGATATTATTGCTACCATCCACGAGTATCTAGGTAATTGATATCCAAGTAGTAATGTATCGAACACGTACTCACATCCCCACGCACGACGCAAATCTGTCTCAACCAATAATTAATCCAGCTTCTGCCTGTGTAGTATCTTTGCAGCTACTTGGGTATGCCTTGATGGCGGTATCTTCTGTCAGCACGGGACGATCGTACTATAGCATGCTTTATGGATTTCCAAAAAGCGACTCCAAGTCGCTTTAACCGCGAATAGATTGAGTGGCGGGAGCTTGCTGGACCTTTGGCTTTTTCTTCCTCCCCCTGGACGGTTTCCTGTTCTTCCCCGATCATTTCTTCTTCCCCGATCATTTCTTCTTCCTCGATCATTCCCTCTTCATCCTCAACCAATTCTCCCTCTTCAACTGCCGCTGGTGGCTCCAGGCCGAGCAATTTGTCGCATTTGCACCAAATGGGGTATTTGGCTATTTCTTTGTCGATTAGTGAATTGAAGTCATCGATGATAACCTCCAGTGATTCTGGGGGATTAATGAGTGCAGACCACCTGTTGCTTGACAAAAACGCCAAAAGAGAAGCCGGGATGACATGTCTACAGGCCTAAATTTTCAAGCCTTAGGACTCAGGATGCCATCATAAAATAAAAGGAAACGCTCACGTTAACCAGTGGAAAAACCCTTGGAGACCGGTAATATAGAGGCACAATCTCCTTCAAAGCCATTAATGTTCGTCGGTCGGCCCCAACTTTTGAGCTAGAGTTACGAAGCTTTAACCATTCCCAAACACTAGGGCTGGTATCGAAATTTCATTAGTCTATGGACAAGTGATGGACTTGAGATAGGCTTACTGGAGCTTTGGTCGGTCCTTTGCCTTGACGGAGCATAAAATATCTACTGGAGTGAAGATCATGTTCATTATTTTAACCACAAGTGATGGTAATTTCCCGTTGTTGGAGTGGAGGTCTGGGCCCAAGTTAGCTAGAAAACTCTGAGTCTGCGCACAAGAGATATCCTCGAAGAGTTCCCGGGCGCCAGAGACCATGTCACGAGCCTTGCAAATGTGCAGCCGGCCATCAAAGAGATCAACACTTCCAAACCTTGGACTAATACTGCTGTACACAAGCTCTGTCCAGTTGTCGTGACTGGTCATATTGAGGGCTTTGTTTGTATGCCCTACTACTGCATATGAAAATAGGATACACAGGAACATCGCCACCTCTTTGGGTGACAACACCCCAAAGCGGAGATCCTGTGCCCAGTCACGAAGGAAATACAGCCGAAGATCGTCACCAACTTGCGGGAAAATGCAAGAAGGGAAATTGCCTTGCAATTGGTCCTGACATGATCATCATTAACAACTAGTAGTCCCTCGAGACGTAAATGTTACTCACCTTTTTGCCTTCAGTGGGGAAACTTATCAGCCACTGCTGAAATACATTGTATTTTTCTCTAATTTCATCTAGATGCAACTTGAATTCTACGAAAAGAAGGCCTAATCTCAGCCAACGTTTGGCATTTAGATGAGCAAGTGCGTCCAAGAGGTCCGGTGTCAACGAAATGTCCTCTTTTGGGATAGCAGCTTGGATGCGAAGCCATAATGTGAGGCGTTGAAGGTCAGGTTCCTGTATACCTGTGCATGCCCATTCAATAGCCTTCGGCAATAAAAAGTTGATGACCTTGGGATTGAACACGTAGTATTCATTGCTCCTTGAGGCATCGTGGAGATAGTCGACGAAGGATCTGTGGTAGATCTCGATGTCTGGAAAGTCGTAATCGGGCACCTGGAGGATGGAATGCAAGGGTTCGAGAGCAATCCGGAGGCAATGCAGTTTGGTCTTCAAAGCTTCACCCAACCTTTGCAAACTTTTAACCTGACAATCGCCACCACCTGTGATTAGAAACAGGCATGGGAGAACCAAATGGCCCTCCTCTTTTAGTTCGGAACATGCAGAGGCTAGTATGAGGTCATAGAGGCAATCGAGTAGCGCGAATGCTCGGGCCTTTCCAGCGCTATGAGATCTCTTGAGAACAGTGTCAAGCCTGTCCACTGGGTCTCCATTTCCATCGTTCAACCAACGGAGAATGGTGAGAACGTAGATGAATTGCCCCTGAGCTAGCCTAATGATCTGGTCAACAGCACCTTCAGGGGGCCATCGACGGCCTCCGATTATTGAGCGACGACGCCGATAAATTGTCCCAAAATATGTCATGAGAAGGAGGTACATGTCTTCGCGTGACTCTTGGGTGTCAGAGAGCATAAGGGAGGGTAGGAAGTGAGTGGGATAGTCGCTCTCGAGAAAATTCATCTCGCATTGAAGGTGGGCCTCGGGGCGGCTGCATACCAAGAAGGCAAAACGACGGCTTAGACCTTTTTGATGGAACAAGACAAGAAGCTGAAGGAGTTGCAGTTGGCTGGAAGGTGGTTCGCATTCGTCAAGACCATCGATGACGATCAACGATCGGCGAGTAACAGTTTGCAGTTGTACCTTGCAAAGGGGCTCGATGACGAGCACGTTCCATTGATATTCTATGGTGTAATCGAAAACTGTGGGGTCCCTTGAAATCGCATCCTCAATCAATTTCCCAACCTCTTGCATAATGACGGAAATGCGATAGGCGATAGTGGGGACGAATCTCTCCAATGAGTTACGATCGCTGTCGTTCCTCCAGAAGAAGAAGCTTCCCGCAAGCAGAATTGGATCTTCTTGGTTGATTTCCTCACAAACGGTCCGGGCAATAGCAGATTTTCCTGTCCCAACTGATCCCCTGAGCCAAAAGATGTATGATTCAGAGTTGATGTCGACTGCCCAAGGCATTGTAGATGCGATGATCGATTTGCGGGTCTCTTTATGACATTTTGGTGCATCGGCTCTGAGATCACCATTGAAGGTGGCTTTGGAGCAGTTGCGCCTAAGTAACCTTTCTCGAGGCGGAACTGACGATTGTTACAGCCAAGTAAAGGAGTGTATATAATGGAGGAATGCTTACTTTCCTGCGCTGGAAAGTACTGATGGACATGAACATCCCTCCCGGCGTTGTTCACATCGCCAGCAATTTGGGTACATCGCGCGTTTGCCAAGATACTGGTTTGGGCACAATGCCGATCAGCAGTGCACGTGTCTGTTGAAGCTGTGAAAGACATTTACACATTCCTACGACATGTGCGAATATACGAGAATCAACGGACCATGAGCTCGTGACATACTAATCGGTTTAGAGGACGGCCACTAGGAGCGCACGTCCGTCGTCCAGCCTGAGACCTTGCTAATAACGAGTGAGATACAGAAGAATGTGCAACTAGATAAATGAACAATGTGCGAAGCTGGATTGCAGATGGAGCGAGGCGAATGATGGTACAGTTGACAGTGAAAGTCGTTGGCTAGTCTTTGTCTGTCGAGGTGGGAGTCGAATAGGAGTCTGCTGGTCAGGGCGTGTCATGTTGTTTGAAGCCTTTAAACAGCCCTGTGGCTGTGTTCGACAGCGCTAATCACCAGAGCCCAAGTTACCTGGTCACGAAGCACCCGCAGTGGTAAGGTAGGGGAGAAACCGCAACATCACGTGACTGTTACTGAGTTGTGACATTGGCCACCATTTACTCGCCCATACTGGCAAACCTTCAAAAAACTATCAAAATTTTCAAAGGGCCTATTCAGAAAAGAAAAAACTAACACGTATGCAGTTCAATATCGATAGATGGCGGTGATGGGCTCGGACTGCCAGTGGGTGACCGTGAACGGCATGTGGGTATGCATGTTACTCCAATAACCAGAAAGCAACCCGATGGTGTAATACTACAAGAGGTAGCGTGCCGAAAGACTGGAACTAGAGGCGACATTACTAGCTGCGGCACCAGAACAAGTTCGAACCCAAACAGTCAAAACCGAGTGCTTGGGTTGTCCCAAAGCTCTCCATTTTAGGGGTCGCAATGAAGGGCAAACCTGCTCATTTTCAGGAAAGCGCCCATCTGGGCCCGAGACCGCGCCATTGCCGTCACGATCATTCCCAGAAGATCGACGGAATGCCCACGATTTTGCGCTCGTCGCGCTCCATTGCCCACTGTCCCCTATCATGCTGATCCCAAGAGACGACAATGCACATCGTTTGAGAAACACCTCCTGCTTGATTGAGTCTATGCGCTCTTGGAAGTCATCTGGCTCGGCTCTCCTAACACTGCTCGTGCCAGTGTTGTCGTTGGTGCTTGGCGATTTCAGATGCAGCCAGCCAACTTCAAATGAATGCAGCACTGGCATCTCCATGACGTAGTCGACTATACACTGTAATCGACTTGCCGTCAGGTCCCATGTAGGCGGAGAGACGATCGCGAGCATTTCGAGCATTGCAAACAAAGACGGTGCAGGCCAAATAGACGGGTTGATCGCTATGCCTTCCCAATGCGAGTCGGGACAAACCCAGTCTCGCTGAATGGCTATTGGTGGTGGTTGGGGGAAGACAAATCTTGAATTTCCAGTGTGATAATCCGCTATAGGAGGAGAGATACTCTGCGAGGACATCTGAAGACCATATCCAAGTGTAAGCCTTGAGAGGCGTGTAGATGAATTTTTGAGCGTGATCCACAAGGCATCGATGTTCACCCCAGATTGTCTGCCTGTTGCATACCCAGGGTTGACCGATACATGGAGCTCTTTAAGGTGCGGAGCCTTTGGAAGAGTCGAGAGAGGTGATGGTGATAGCTCCGACGAGCTGGGGAGATATCCTTCAATCCTGATTTTCTCGACAACAATCTGGTCAAGCGCCACAGGAAACAAATCCTCCCATCTGCACATCGGATATCGGGAGTTGTAAGAGAGAGACAGAAAACGGTTACCTGGATTATGCAGGACAACGTTGCCCACGATCGATGTTCTGGGCACACGACCGCCCGCTCCGAAACCCCGAACGAACAAGTTCTGCAAGTTGAGAGCTAACTGGGACGACTCAGGAATAGACTGTTTTAAGTGTGGGATGAACCACGTGAGCTGATTGAGCCTGCCATCCACAGACCGATGGATCGTTCGCAGTAGGTTATCTACAATGATGCGATAAACTGGTTCATCTCCCGGCTTGAACTCATGCCAGTCAACTTCAAGACGCTTCAATGATGTGTACCTCCTGATCTCGTCCCAGAGCGGCTGTAGCTGCTCAGCTAGGTCGAGTACAGCCTGCACTGTCTGTGGCTCTGTTCTGGATGGATTGAAACAGGAGAAAAGAAGGCGGAGGTTGGTGATGAAGGGTAGGTGCCGGAGGTGACACATTTTCACGTGCGCTCTCGCATACTGGCAGACTGCGTCCCCCCACATTTATCAAGAGAAAGACTCTGCGGATGGCGTGTTGGGTGAAGAAGTTGCTGAGACGACGGGATGTGAGCCGTAAATTAAGTATATCTGGCTGTGTTCGACAGTAACCCTGTTCAGCTATGCATTGATGAATTTGGGCGAGGATCTCGTTTGGGCAGCGCTCAAAGGGCGAGAGCAGCTCGTTGACGCTCTTCATCTATACAGCAAGGAAAGTGTTAGTGGATGTGTTGAAGCGTCACGGATATCACATAAGCAAGTATGTGAAGCGCCCAAAACGGACAGCCTAGATATTGCATTTCATGAGACTTTAATCTTCGGGGTGCGTATATCTCCAATGCTTTGCCCCCACTGCCCAATCGGATGGCAGCAGTAGGTATAAATCAACTACTTCCTATCCACTTAGTATGCTCCCAGCTTAAACCGAAGCCATCACTAGCGTTCAAGTGAAGCTCTATTGGAAATCATCGCCAAGAGTCTAGGAAGCCGGTATTAGTCTGTCCTAGTGCGTTAAACTCGGTACAACTACACCTTCTGACCACACTCAGGGTGCTACAGCACTGGAGTGTCAACTTGGGCTCTCAACAAGCTGTCATTTCCACCTGCGATTTACTTGGCGGTCCGAGTTGGGATTGATAGATTTTTCTTCGCATCCAAGTTGTGCTCATGTGACAGTGCCTGCGGTGGTGAGTGGAAGTCTTGACGCAGCTTTATCGTCGACGCGAGATACAATGCATGGTCGATACAATGCATGGTCTACACTCTTGGGAAGTAGATACAGCACCCATACATCTGAATCGCCATACTTGGCCATCAAAAGACCTAAATTTCGCACACAAGCGTATATATGGTTCCACCATGACGCAATGGATGGAAAACTCCGAACGCACCATTCACTCCGCTGGAGTGGCTTGGCTGGATTACCGCCGTATGACTTCATATCTCTCTCCAGGACTGCCAGTTACAGTAGGGCGATCGAAGGGTGATCGCAATTGGCGCGTGGAAGCTCATAGTCGGGTGAGGCACAGCCACAATGGCGGTGTGGTGCGCCTCCGCAATTCGTTAGCACAGAGGCGCCTACAATGACTCTTCGTGGAGCGGGTGCCAAAAGTGGAGTGAATAGAGGGTAGCCTCGTGGCGTTGCCCCGTTTCTTCTGTGGTATTCTATGTGTGGGCGTGTCGTGAGGCTACGGCATTCTTTTTGTTCGTACGTGCATGTACAAGTGTATTGTAGTTCTTATTGACTAGAACTACAATCACACAGCGGAAAGAGGCTCAGGACTCAGCCTGTCAGGAGGACGGAGATAGCGAAATGACATCACCGTATCATCGTGCCCGCTCCTTATCTTTCCAAATACGACATGCGATCCGAATCTCGCCCCTAAAATCTTCTGCGATTAATTATGGGGGAGGGAAAAACCCGCCCACTGCCGCTGGTAAAGGCAATTGGCAAACCACCGACTCGACAGGCGTGCGCGGTGGCACTGAATTCGCAAAGCTGACGTTTGGCTTGGCAAGGGCGCTGAGCGCTTCGATTAGATCGCGATCCACCGTGGGCACGACCGTGCCACGCAGCCACGGTGGGGCACGGACCAGGCTCAGGACGCACGTTCCTTATCTCTTCCAACGATCCATTCCACACAGGAGCAGCCGCCGCCACCGAGGACATCACGAATCAGGATGTGAAAAAAAAAAAATGCGATGAGAACCTTGATTGTTCGCATTTGGAGGTTCTAGGCAAGTCGGCCTGGAGTTGACACTGATGGACGTGGACGTGCCGAGTGCGATTGGCGAATTCACTTGAGCGGTGTATAGGAGGGGGCGCTGGTTTATCGGGGAACGTGACTCGACAAGGACACGAAGGTTGAACATGATTCTTCCGAGGGCAGGTCGGGATGTGTGCTCAGCAAGCTGTAAGCTGTGCACCGTGCACCCTCATAAATATGAGCAACGATGAGAAAACTTTCGAGGCCCCGTCTGTGCTTACTGTGCACACAAGAATAGCTGTGCGTGCGTGACGAGGCTCCCGAGTGAGGTCTGGCCGTCCCTGGCCCTTTTTTCTCATTAACACCCAACACTATCGCACACACGCCTATCTGGTCGAATGTGAAATGGAAATAAATTACCATATGTGTTTCAGAAATCAATTTTGCGGTTGTGCGGTGCCAGTGCTCGTGGGGGCCATGCATTTTAGCACAAGTATATAAGCATCCCAACCCCTCCGCCTGGCCAGCTCCACTCCCTTCACCTATATCCCATCTCCACAACCCCAGCCTCGACCACAGTCTTAGCTGCCTATCTATGGTTCTTGACCAAAATGAAACCCCCATCGGAATCCTTCTCTTGACTGTCCTGCTCGTAAGTCCTCTCTCGGCCGCGGCGGCAAATCAAGCTCACGATCCCATCCCTTTCCGGCGGCGGGTGGTGCTGTGGCGCAATCTCGGGTTTACTCAACGCTTAGTCCATTGTCGAGGTCTTTCTGCTATGTCTTGCGGGCTACCTTCTTGCATGGAGAGGAATACTCGATAAACCGACTCAAAAGGTACGCTTTCGTGCAGCTATTCTATTCTTGTCTTGTCCTATCTCCACGGCCACGTTCCCCTCCCTAAACATATGTACTTATCGTCCTCTCTTCCTTTCCACCTTCCACCAGAAAATCAACCACTTGAACGTCTCGTTGTTCACACCGGCACTCCTGTTCTCCAAGGTCGCCTTCTTCTTGACACCTGGTAAGCGCCTTCCCACCTTCATCCGCAACCAGCAACACCAACGCCTCTCTCAGCCAAGATAATCGAACTATGGGTCATCCCCGTCTCCTTCGTCATCATGACCGTGACCTCAATGGCAATCGCATACGCGCTCAGCTCCGTCTTTCGCTTGAAGAACTCGCAAAGGTAAGCCAAGCCCACTACACGCGCATATACCCACACCTGCTCACCTTGCACACATCCACACAGGGCCTTCGCCATCGCCGCCTCGATGTTCATGAACTCCAACTCGCTCCCCATCGCCCTCATGCAGAGCCTCGTCGTCACCGTGCCCGCAGGCCTCGAATGGGGCGACGACGACACCCTCAACGCGATGCTCGGCCGTGCGCTCACGTACCTCGTGATCCACAGTACCCTCGGCATGGTGGTGCGTTGATACCTTCCCGTTCATAACCCTTTTCATTTCCGCTCACGTCGATCTCGATCGCAGTTGAGGTGGAGCTATGGCGTCCGTCTTCTCTCGCAGGCCGACGATACAGCCCAGGATGACGAGCAAAACGACGCACACACGCCGTTACCCCACCGGTCCCCAGCCCCCAGTTTGTTGGAGAACAACGAACGGACGCCGCTCATGTTGGCTGCTCACCCCGCTCCTAGCGTGTTCAAGGGTGCTCCGCGACTCTTGACCAAGGACATTGAACGAGGCTACACTCTCCCTTATGGCTCCACTGGCCCGTATAGACAACGCACTTCATCCAACAGCTCGTCCTCTACGCAGTCCTCCAGGTTCTCGGCGACCGTCATTGGTGAAAGTCGGTCCAAGAACGCCAGCCAGACCAAGCTGCCCACATCGGCGTCATCCGCATCCATGCACCAAGCTTCGCCTGCCATATACGTAGTCGATACCCAACCCAAAGTTGAACCCGAACAGCAGCAAAGCGGATTCCTCAGCCGAATAAGGAACGGATGGAACAAGGTCAACGATTTTATGACTGCGCCGCTGTGGGCGTCGTTGGCTGCGCTGATTGTGGCTTGCATTCCTCCTCTACAACATTTCCTCGACCACGACGTTACGCCGGTAAAGGGAGCTTTGAACGCCGCTGGGAACTGCTCGATTCCGTTGACGTTGGTTGTGCTTGGGGCGTACTTTTATACTCCACCGGCTGACGGGAATGAGAAAGGCAAGACGACGGCCGTGATGGAGGCTTTGCGCGTGGAGGTGGAGGATTCGGAATCTGACTGGGATAGTGTCGATGACAGTGATGACGAGGACGATATGTGGGATCGGGTGAGGCAGTGGAGCGTCACCGGGGAGACGAGGACGGTGATTGTAGCGGTGTTGTCGAGGATGGTGTTGACGCCTATGCTCCTAATTCCATTGATCGCCTTCTCGTCGCACTTGGGGTGGGATGAGATTCTTCAAGAGTGAGTGCTGTTGCTTTTGGCTTGGTGCTGTGTCGTGCTGACGTGGTGGTCGTCTTGCAGCCCAATCTTCATCATTGCCAATGTATTGTTGATCGCCTCCCCTCCTGCCTTGACTCTCGCACAGGTAAGACCACCCTTTAAAAGGTGACCTCAGCATACTGACGAAGCTTGTGAAATTGCAGCTCACCCAGAAAGCCGCATCTGGAGACGCCTTTGAGAGGCTAATAAGTCGGACCGTCTTCTGGTCGTACTGTATCGTCACGCCGCCGTCGACGATACTGTTCGTGTTTGTGGGCATGTTGATCGTCAAGTCGATCTAGTCGGTTTTGAAATAATATAGAGGAACTTTGGCCGGATGGCCATTGGACGCTGTAGCAATAGCGGTAATAGATTGTCAAATCCCCTGTAGCATCTTGTGTTCATCTTTCTTTCCTTTTTTCTTGTTCTCTCGTTTTCCTCGTTCGTTTTTTTGGGCGGGTTTTTTGGTTGACTGGCGGTTTCTGTAATAATGAAATATGTTGGAAACCATTTGCTTGGGTGTAACGAAATGACTCACGGGGATACGAGGACCGTCGTAAGAGTTTTGAAAGCAAAGGTGAGAGAAGCGTCCTATGGGAGGTGAGTATAGGAGACTCTAGGTGTTTGTTGGCCCCAGATCTAGAGCCACCGGCGCTTATGATGCTCAAGATCGGGCGATGTCATTATCAAGCGGCATAGATTGCAGAAAGCGTAGATAGAATACAGAAAGGGTCCAGTCAGGAAGCGAACAGGGCATTAGGGTACGGGGATACGGGGATAAGTACAGGAGAAGGACGGTCGTGGTGGTGGATCGCTATCACGAGCCATTGGCAGAGGACCGAAAAAATTCAAAGTCCGTTCTAGGGTGATGACTTTGCTGCAAGGTCCGCGTCCGGGCGGGCCAAACAGCATTATTCCCTCCTTGCCTTCAGACCACCACCATCGTCGACATCCGCTTGCGACTCCTCGACGCTGAAGCTCGCATCGGGATTTTTGGGGATCGTGAGGGCGTAACGCGTCTTTTGCGCACCGTTAACGTTGCTGTTCTGTGGTGGGCTTTGGGCACGGGGGTCTGACTTGGGGTTTTTTTATCTGTTTGTCTGGCTGTCTGTCTGGTCTGTTGCCGCTGAGAGACGAGGAGCGGCGTGCCTCTTTCCTTCCTTCCTTTTGTGTCGTGGAAGAATCTTGAACGGAGTCGAACGTCAGGTCATTATCGAATTTGAGAACACACACATCCCTTGAACTCGACGACTCGGATTCGGTTCAATCTCCACCGACTTTTTTAAGCTTTACACGATCCCTACCCAATCAACACATTAAACGTCGTCCTCGTTTTCCTTTTTCTCCTTTTGACCCGTTGACTACGAATGGCAACGAAAGAGGATCAAGAAGTGCTTCGGTTGTTGGTTCAGCACGTCGCGAGAGGATTTTATGAACCCAAATTTGTGATCATCTTGGACCAGCTCGCCCGGTATCCGGTGTAAGTGTGATTCTGAGAGTTCTCTCTTCCTGCACCCTGTTCCTTTTTCTTTCCTCTGAGGGAGTGCTGTGAGGGCATTTTCATTGGCTTTTTTTTTTCTTTCCGTCTCCCCTCCCATGTTCTCACCTTCTCCCACTTCGCCCTTTGCCACTCCCTTCGCCACAGCTATTTATCACACTTGCTGATCTCGTGGACAAACCAGTCTTAAAGACGATGATTTGGCGGGTAAAATGGGCTTACAGCCGAAAGAGCTGAATAAGATCATTGCTGTACTGGCCAATGATTCATTGGTAAAAGTGTGAGTACACGCCTTGTGTCTTCCTGCTCCTTTCCTAGTGCTCAAAATCGTACTTTTGGGTTCCTTCCATACCTTCCCAATGTCCCCAATATCCCTTCCTTCGTGCTCTACCCCAAATCCGCGCCGCATCTCGACACGGCGCGCCACTATCAAGTTACCGACAAAATGAGCTCAAAGAAGGCGCACAACGATCCGTCGGAAGACAGTACTACTACATCGATTACGAGCACTTTTGCAACGTGGTGAAATGGAGGGTTGCAAAGATGCGGCAAAAGATTGATTCTACGCTTCGCAACGTGAGTTTTTCCCCTTTGCCCGTCTGCATGCAATGCAATGCATCCCTTTCCTACCCTTTCCCTTTTCTCTCCCACGGATGCCAACCCGCCCCTTCCTCTCTGTCTCTTTTCTTCCGCTTCCCAATGTTCCGCTGCTTATGCCATGGCTTTGCGTTTGTAGGAACTGGATAACAAAGGATACATCTGCCCTCAGTGCAAACATGCATACTCACCGCTGGACGTTGACAAGCTGATGGACTTTACAAGAGGATGCCTGGTGTGCGAGATTTGCAAGGCGGAGGTGATAGACAACGAGAACGCGGAGAACGTGGTGGGGAGTAAAGACAGGATGCAGAGGTTTAACCACCAAATGCGGTTTATACGCGAGGGGCTACAGAAGAGCGAAGCGATGGTGCTGCCTTCGTAAGTTTCCTTCCTCTTTTTCTCTTTTTAGGCGTTGCATGTTTATCGTTGTGCAGGTTTGACGTCGCGGGATGGGTCAAGAGCAATACCACAGAATCGGATAAATCGAAAGCAGTCCAGTCCAATGGCGGAGTCAAAATCGCAGGTTCAGATCCCTCCAAGAAGGTGGACGAGGGCATCGGTGTTCTTATATCTATGGACAAAGACGAGGCCACGCAGAAACAAGAGAGAGATGCCCTTGCAGAGGCGAAGAGACAGCAGAATGCGCTGCCGTCGTGGCATTTGAAGAGTACGATCACGGGCGATTTGACAGCGCTGGGCGTGAAGGAACACGCGAGAGCGGAGGGCGCCATCTCGAGCTCCAGTGCCGCGGCGGCGGCTTCGCAAGATGAGCTGCTAAGAGGGCTGGGTGTTTCAGGAGGAGGGAAACTGGGTGGTCAGAGTCAGGCGCAGACGAATGGGTTTGCGAGCACGAGTGTGGTGGAGGATGTGAAGCCGACGATAAACCATGAAGCGGACTGTGAGCTTGCCCTTTTGCCTTGATGGTGCTGGGTATTGATGGTTTTGGATCTTTTAGATTATGATCAGTATTATGCCTCGCTTGCGGCATCGGCGACGGTGTCGACGCAGCCTACCCCAACGGCTACTGGTCTCAGTGCACAAGGAAGTTCAGATTTCGGGGATCTGGCATACGAAGAGGAGGAAGATAAGAAGCCGTCTATCGAGTACCTGGACTCATTGAACGAATATAGGAAACGATCAAGATCGAGGGATGATGACGGACAAGCGGCGAAGAAGAAGCAGGTTAAAGTTGAGAATGGGAGTGGCGCTAGTGCTGGGCTGTATGGAGCGAGCGGGTATGATCTTGGGCCAGGGATGAATGGGTACACGATGGACGGCGGGATCGAAGGGTTGCCGGATGGGGCGGTTGCTGTTGACGATATGCAACCACCGGCGGCGGATGATGATCCTCTTGTGTACGGTGCGTATAGGTTGCCTGGGCCTTGTGGCTTACTGCTGACGGGTGCTTTTCATGAGTAGTTAATGGAACGCCTAAGCCTTACTCGTTGATAACGGAGGAAGACCACGATTTGATGACGCCAGAAGAATACACGGCTTACTTTGAAGTCGTTCAAGCCCGGTCATAGTGGTTTCGTACCAAGTGGTTCTTCCTCTACCCTACTCACTCCCCGTCTCCTGTTACATTACCTTCATGAGTGTGTTGGCCATTGTGCTCACGTCGTTGCAGCACACTATCCTCCCTCACCAAGCGCATTCACCTATCTGCTTCACTCCGCCCTTTACTCCCCCTCGTCCCTTGTTGACACCCGCCCCCTTTTGTTCGCATCCAACCCATCCCTACACTTGTCCGCTCCCGGAAGTTGCTTCTGGAACGCTACCTTCGTAGTATCACAGCTTCGGGTCACTTGCTATGTACTATAGGGATCTACAGTATGATTATTGGATACGCATACACATACATACTTATACACCACTCACGGTCACCCATCCCATTCCTAGTCCACTCCACGATGGCCGCTCATCAGCGTTGCTGGTGGGCCGCGTGCTGTACTGGTTCTTTGCTGAGGTTGGTTGGTTGGTCTACCCTATATTAAAAGCTCGTTATTTGACATATGCGTTTTCTACATGTTCGAGTTGAACGTTTTGATCTTTGCTTTCCTGTATTCTTGGAGTCTGCTCGGTGTGTTGTATACTAGGTATGTTGGTTGCACGTACGTTACGCCCCTACGTTTATGAATGTGGTTGATGCCAACTGTATATAATTTAGCTCCAGCCCCACCTCCATTGTCAACTCTCACCATGTCGGGGTCCATAAATTTGGGAATCAGCTTTGCATATTGTAACATAGTGTCGCAGGCGAGGATATCCAATTGAACAGTTTCCCAGAAAGAGTAAGTGTAATGGCTACTGCCGGATATAGCATAGTGGAGCGAATATGCTCGTAATTGCCATGAATGGGATGGGAATGAACATAGTGCAGGCTTTGGAGAGACGTACGTTGATCTCTAACGGGGCAATGTTGAAGGGGGTTGGAGGCTGAAGCGCCGAATATCGATGAGTAGTTTGGATTTGGGATGTACGGCTGGAATAGGTGCTTGCCCCACACGGCGCGCTTTATTTATGCGTGTATGGGTCAATGCAGCATGTTGCAACTTTTTACCGAACCAATCTACAGGTTTATACATGGAAGACAAAACCTCACTCTCACCAATCGAGCGCTGTCCCAACGAAATCCTTTCTCGCATCTACCACTTCATAGCCCAACAAAACCCCGTTCCAAGGAAAAGAGACGCCCGTGCATTACGACTCACATGCCGCCATCTCAACGTCTTCTTCACGCAATATTCCATTAGCAGAGTTGAGTTCTCTTGGAGCGTTGAAGAGATCCCCACAGGTCTCTCGATACGCGAGCGTGCATTTCGACAGATGGTAGCTCCAGCGCCCAAGGTCTTCATACCCTTTGCCTCCTACGTTACCGTCTATTTCTTCGGCTTTAATCGATGCAGGCAGGAACTGCAGACACCCCAGGTCGCACGTGACCTCATTGGTCAACTAGAACCTTTTTGGGATGAGATCAGGCGGTACGAATCCTTGAAGCACCTCGAAGTTCATTGGTCTGATTCTGGGGCTGGGGAAGGTCCAGAGAGACCAATTTACCAGATCGTCGCAGATAAACTATTTCGGACAGTTCAACAGGCCACGAATTTCAAGCTTCAAAGACTCTCTTGGTTCGTGCCGTATGCGCTTCGATTAGATCCACTCGTGCCGGAATCGTTTCAATCGACACTTGGGTTACAAGAGCTGTACGTTGACGGTTATTACGATAGCGAACATCCACGTAGCCAGGAGTCCACTGCGCCCACGATCTCATTGTTAGGCGACCTCGTCCTCCGTAACCCCTCCCTTCGTTCTATATCACTGCATAGCGACTCCCCATATATAATTTGTAAGTGGGAGGATATGTTCCCTGCCCAAGTCGATCAACTTGCCGTCGAGAAAATTGAAGTTGAAGGATACTTCACTGGATTGCCGTCGATGTCTCCAATATCCTGTCCAACGTTTCCAAAGGTACCCTTCCTCAAGGAGCTCAACATCAGCAACCCTCAACGCCTCTATCGGCAGTTTGGGTTAAATCTCGATGCCTTATGGATCGTGCTCAAAAATTCATCGACTCGGCTCTCAAAGCTCACGCTCACATATGGTCTCTCGGACGTGCTTGGGGAATATCTACAGTCCTATAGTGGCTTATCGCATTGGGACAGCAAAATATGCCTTCCCTCTGTCACTATCAACACTAAAAGCAATCTTTCGGATCGCTTCTTGCAAAAGATCCTTCCCCATCACGCATCTTCATTAGTCGTGCTCCGTCTTAGCCCAGACCTCAAACGTGAATGGGTCAGCAATAACTCGAATTGGGAGGTATCGCAATCGATCCATCTACCTGGCCTATCTCATCTTCTTTTACCAATCTCACAACACTCACAACCACATCTCTGCCAAGCTGGGACCTCACAGCAGAGCGGTTGCAACAATTGCTCGACTACATCACGGAAATGCCTAGACTGTCCACATTTGAGATCGAATGGCTGCACCTGGGGCTCCCAACCACCGATATCCATGTCAGCACCAGGACTAGTGGAAGAGACGATGCAGATGAGTTTAGACAGTGCATTGGATCGATTCAGAAGAGGGTATTCATTAAAAGATGCGCGCTGTTGTTTTTGAGGATTTGGAGGACCTTGGACGCGGGTTGGGGGATGGTCAAGTACGTGGTACAATGGGTCACGATATTTCCATTTACTACAGACAGTGAGAATGGTGATGAAACAGACAGTCGCATTCTTGCGTACGAGGAGCGCTTTCCGCTGGATAAGCTTAGGTTTTCCACCAACTATGAGGATTCGGACGTCGAATGCGAGCTTTGGGAATAGGCATTTGTAGCACGATGAATCACACTAGTGTCGTATTCTATCCACATTAGCTCTTCTTCATCGCAAACAGCGCGAGTGAGCATCAATTACAATCTCATATCCTTGACTTATAGTTGAGCTAATACGTGCGCCGACAAGATACCCAGCCAATGTATAACTTTGTCAACTATCATCTCTTCGAATTTTCCGCACTCTTCACGCATGTCTTTAACAGATTCAAACACATTCCATTGAATATACATAGTAGATCTATTCATACAACAAGGGCACCAGGCGAATTAAAATAGTAGCTCCAATTGGAAGCATGAGTAATATTAACCAAAGTAAGTGTGCGGGCTATGTCTATTTTCCAATGTCCCCGGTTTTGCTAGGGCTACTGTGAGGCTTGCATTTAGATTTGGAGTCACTGCCACTGGGCTACTTGAACTAGTTACTTCCTCATATCTCGAATTGCATTTGGTTGGGTCATTATTCCTGTTTCCCTCGGTAGTCGAGCTTGAATCGGCAAATGTAGGGCTGACCACGTCGCTACAAATAGCCTGGGAATCGTCAGTCGCTGCTTCTTGTATAGCCTGACTAGAATCCCGGTCCACTGGCTTCGTGCCAGCCTCCTCTTCATAATTACGTTCCATACTAGGGCCCTTTGCAACGAAATCTGAGCTCGGAGACGGTAGTTTTAGGCCAAGCACCTCGGCGCATTTGCACTCGATAGGGTATTTGGCTAATTCTTCGTCCGTCATGGAACTAATTTGAGCAATTGCCTACTCCGAGGACTCGGGCTCGGGGAAGTTATCGCGTGCAAGGTGTTGTAAGTAAGCAAGGAGAGAAGCTGGGATGACACCCTCAAAGTGCTGCGCCAACGTGACTTAGAATGAGACGTACGATGGCAAAAGCAGGGACTTACTTTGAATAATCGGGAAAGCTCTGTATACTTGTCGCGGGGTTGTTCGTCGACGGGGGTTTGAAATATGTCGATGGCGAGTTCCTTCAGTGTCATTAAGGTTCGCCGGTCAACCTCGATTCTTGTTTGTGAGTTACGAAGCTTTAACCAGTCCCAAACGCTATTGCTAGAGTGACGGCAATCAGCCTATGAACAGGGGATGCACTGTGGATATACTTACTAAAACAAATGACGATGCCATATGGACATAGAAAGGAATACATCTACTGGTGTGAAAATCGACTCTATTATTTTAGTTCCGATCGCTGGTAAATCGGCGGTGGAATAATGGCCTGGCTGTGTAGCCAAGTTGTATAAAAATATCTCCAAATCATGGCTATTCCTGTTTGCAAGGTATTCCCAAGCACTATGAACAAGGCTTCGAGCTTTGCAAGCATGCAGACCATCGGGGAGGAGGTCAACATCTCGAAATCTACCAATCACAAGCACGATTAGTAGGTTTGGTTCAATATCCCCCTCAAAATCGAAATGGATTGCCTGTGCCCATGAATGAAGTATGCACAGAAATACCACAAGTTCTTTGTGTGACAACACTCCAGACTGAAGACCTTTTGCCCAATTATGAAGCAAGTGACGCGAAAAAATTTCACCTGGGGGTGGGAAAAGGTCATGAGGGAACACATCGTCCAATTGATTCTGTTGTCATCGTCACTAGCTTCAGGATGTGAATATTACATACCTTTCTCTCTTCTGGAAGACTAGACAACCGCTGCCGAAACGTATCGTACTTTTCTCTGATTATAGACAGATCGAACTTTACAAATAAGAGGGCAGTTCTCAACCAATATTTGGAGATCATTTGAGCAAGTGCATTTGAAAGGTCCGGTGTAAATGAGATATCCGGTCCAGGGATTGCGGCTTGGATGTGAAGCCATGTGAGGCGTATTAGATAGGGTCCCTGCGCATCTGTGCTTGCCCATCGGACGGCCTTCGGCAGTAAGAATGTAGGGACCTTGGGATTAAATACACAGTAATCGCCACTTCTTGAGGCATCGTGAAGGTATTCGACAAAGGATGTGTGATAGACCTCGGTATTGCGATAGTCGGAGTCGGGAACTTTGAGGATGGAGTGTAAGGGTTGTAGGGCAATTCGAAGGCGATTTGACTTGATTTCCAAGAGTTCACCTAACCTTGCCAAGTCTTTGACTTGACAGCCTTCACCACCTGTAATCAAAAACAAGCATGGGAGAACCAGATAGCCTGCCTTCTTTGAGCACGCAGAAGAGATCATGAGGTTATAGAGGAGGTCGACTGGTGCAAATGCATAAGCCTTTTCGTCGTTGGGCGTCTCGAATATGCTATTGAGCCTTTCGACTGGATCGCCCTCTTCGTCGTCCAACCACCGAAGGATGGTAAGAACATAGGTGAATTGGCCCTGTGCGAGTGAAATTATACGCTTGATAGAGCCTTCAGGCGGCCACTGACAACTTCCTACTATTGTTCGACGACGTCGGTGGATTGAGCGGAAGCCTGATGTGAGAATAAGGCACATATCTTCACGCGATTCTTGCGTGTCAGAGAGCATGAGCGAGGGCAGGAAATGTGTGGGGTACTGGCTGGTAAGTAAATCCATCTCTGATTGAATGTGGGACTCAGGACGACTACAAATTAGGAAGGAAAAACAATGGCTGAGGTGGTGTTGGTGGAATAAGACAAGAAGTTGAAGGAGTTTTTGTTGGCCAGAAGATGGTTCGCATTCATCAAGACCATCAATGACAATTAACGATCTCCGAGAGACCGTTTCTGGTCGTATCTGACAAAGGGGCTTGATAACGAGTGCGTTCCATTGATACTCTATGGCGGCATCGAGGACCGATGGGTCGTTTAAAATCACATCCTCGATCACTTTCCCAACCTCAGGCATAACCACCGAAATGCGATAGATGATGGTTGAAATGAATCTCTTCAGCGAGTTACGGTTGTTATCGTTCCTCCAGAAGAAGAAGCTTCCAGCAAGCAGGATTGGATCATCTTCATTCAATTCTTCGCAAACACGGCTAGCAATAGCAGTCTTCCCTGTCCCAACTGAACCTCTGAGCCAAAAAATATGTGACTCCGAGTTGACGTCCATCGCCCAGTGCTTTGTGGATGAGATAATAGATCGGCGGGTATCTTTGTGGCACTTTGGTGCATCGGCCCTGATATCACCATTGAAGGTAGCTTGAGAACAGTTGTATTTGAGCAGCCTCTCTCGGGGTGAGACTGCTCGCCAATCACGGGTAAGCAATGGATAGCATATGGTGGGGACAGTGGGTGCGCTTACCTTCTTGCGATGTCGAATAATGGTAGTTGAGATTAACATCTCTCGCCGCATTGCTCATGTTACCAGTATTATAAACAGTTGCGTGAGACAAAAAATTGTTACTTCCGGTACCATATTGACGAGTTGTATCATTGCTCGATGACATCGAGCCTGTAAGGGATTATTGAGCGCTTTCACTATGTAAAGAATTCTGCAACAAACCGTGGGGGTGTGACATTCTGATCCAAGTATTGCCGCCCTACGAATACACCAATGCCGTTCTGCTGTCGCTAGTAACGCCTACAAGATAGACCGTACGATGACGATAAAATTCACGGGCTGAATGAGGGCAAGTGATGAGTGTGCTTGTGAGGATGTGGTCTTCGACTGCTTTGAGTTGGGAGTTGCTGTCAAGGTGTGTCCTGCCATTTCGTGTTGGGGGTAAATACCTCGTTTCTGGGTTTGTATCAACATGGAAGACCGCCGCTCAAGAGCTTCAGTTCGGCACTCTCGGAGGGCTAACTTGCACAGCCACCATTTGAGCAATTCAGGGGTGGGAGATGCCCAAGCCGTCCAGCGCTGTCCTAATGAAAATCCTCTCCTACACCTATCGCCTCATGGGCTACGAAGCCCAAATATCCATTCACCAGCCCCCGTGCCGTTTGGGACTTGAATATCTGTATGCTGGTATGGCGCTCCTGTAATAGGTTTGAAATCGCGCCTATGCCAGTGAGCCATACGTCTAAACGCCAGCAGAAACCCCAACGCCCATCTTCTCCCTGGTTCGCAGCAGCCCATGCACTGCCGCTCTTCAACTCCCACTTTTTAGTATCCTCACATTCTTCATCTAGCATCAAGCTTAAGGTACTAACTCTACAGTCACTTATGCCTGCCGAGGCTCAGAAATTTACTCAAGCAATATCTCCAACTCTTTAGCAGAATATTTTGACTTAGATGTAAAATCTGGCCTGCGAGACAACTGCCATATGCATTTTATCGATCTGGGAGCTAAGATCCGAAATTTGGGAGTTGTTGGCACCTGGTGTTCGACTTAACCGAGGCCCATCTGTCGAGTTTGATGTTCCAATCCAGTCGCAACTACACCAGCACTGGCACTAGAATTCCAACGAAACCATGATTCCATTGAGGTGCTTACCGAGAAACGCGCAGTAAGCTCCAAGCAGGTAGAGACAATAGCAGGATAGTTCATAAGCCCCTCACCAACGATATACTAGACAGACAACCCCTATATGACTTTCTACTTTTGGTGAAAGCAACGCAACACAGCCACACGCATACACCAGTTCCTTCCAACCTCAACGCTAACAATCTTTCATGGGCGATATCGACAATCGTACCTCGCCTTTCGAGCGCTGTGCTAACGAAATTCTCTCAGAGATCTATTGGTTTCTATCCCAGCAATTGTCGCACAAAACTATACAAGATGTCCTTTCTCTGCGCCTCACATCACATCGACTCAACTCCTTTTTCACTCAATACGCTGTTCCAAAGGTTGGGTTCTCATGGGATGCCAAAGGAAGCGCCACAGGCCTATCGGTCCGCAGGATTCCAGGCAGGCCAATGATATCTCCAGCGCCCGAGATCTTCGTACCCGTTATCACATATGTGCCCATCTATTTCTTCAACTTCAACGAAGGTCGCCCAGAATTACAAACACCCACGACCGCACAAGAGCTTGTTGACCAATTTCAGCCGTTTTGGGACGAACTAGGGAGATACGCATTTTTAAAGCGTCTCGAGGTCAATTGGGTAGATTATGGGGCTAAGCCAGGTCTGGAAAGACCGATCTTCACTACCCTTGCAGATAAATTACTGCGAACTGTCCACATGGCCACGAACGGCAGACTTGATCAACTTTTTTGGAAAATTCCGTGGGCGCTTCATCTAGCGCAACCAATACCCAAGACGTTTGAATCGAGTCTCGACTTGCAAGAATTGCAGGTTCACGCTCATTATAATGGTGGGCATCCAGAGGGATATGGGCCCGATCAGCTTAAATTGTCACTACTAGGCGATGTCGTCCTGCATAATCCAAATATTCGCTCCATAATCCTCCAGGGTGCGTCACCATATACCTTCTGTACATGGGAGGAGTTGTTCCCACCACAACTCGATAAGCTCGCTATCGAGAAGATCAGAATCGAAGGATACCTCTCTCGCACACCGTCGTTCCCCTCATCGTCCATCTCGGCGTTCACAAAACTCCCACACCTCAAGGAACTCGCCATGTATACTGGCAGGCTACATCATACGTCTGAAACCAATCTTGATCCCTTATGGATGCTGCTCAAAAACTCTGATGCACGGCTCACACGATTAGAACTCCAATACGGCCTCTCCGATGTGCTCGCAGATTATCTTGCATCTTATAGCGGGCTATCTCACCTGGAGTGCAACGTCTATCGTCCTCCTACATCTCTTTCAGACACCTTTTTATCGCGAATTCTGCCTCACCACGCAACCTCCCTTACCATGCTCCGTCTATCCCTGAGCCAGGACTTCAATATCGGTAATTCAGGTCGGGAGGGCATAGCAATTAATCCATCAACTTGGCCTGCCCCCTCAGCCTTCAGGAGACTCAGACTTCTTGACATCGCCACACCCCCAAAGTGGGATCTAACAGTTGAGCGTGCTCGGCACCTTCTTGATTACATCACAGAAATGCCCAAACTTCGACTGTTCGAGGCCCAATGGTTGCAGCCCAACCCTTTCCTCCACGCCACCGGCGAACACTCTAACCAGCATTATCCCATAAATTCACAGGAATTTGACCGGCGTATATCGTCTATCGGGGAGAACGTCGCTGTCAAAAGATGTTCTCTGGTATCATTAGAATTCACAATGGAATGTGGGATGCAACTTGGCGATAAGAGAATTGCAGCATGGAGGATAGAATTTCCAGGTACGACTATCGTTTCCATTCTTGAACTCGAACAGCTGCTGATAGATCTTTCTAGTCGTAATGGGTGATACTGCTGAAAGTGCTAGTGCACGCGCTCTAGCTTCGGATGAGGACTTTCTATTGAAGGATTTTGAACATTCGTGTAAATGGGACGATTCACATATTATATGCTCATATCCAGGTTAGCACCTTGGCATTCGTTTTTGAAAGCGCGAATTCAGTGGAGGAGTGGTATTGGCTGAGCAGTGAGTCAATATGCAGTTGATAACGTTGCTTTCTTAGACCACGTCATCGAGTGGTAGTAGCCATAGCTAAAAATCGTATTTTTTAACCTCCCCTCCAATTTATTAAGTGGAAAAAAAATTTAAGAAATCGTAATTCATTGGCTGATTTCGTGTGACCTTTGTATCCACTTCTGTATTGCTCGATTGACAACTCCGCCAAGGAACCACCAGAACATTGAAGTAGAAGAGGGTGATGGTCGACGAAGATACAGGAGAAAGCTTAGTGTCGGAGTCTCTGGTTGTCCACCCTTTCCCGTGTGCTGTCACTACTTAGATGATTGGTGTCATAACCCCTTGCCACCTAAGTCCTTCCGAACAGCTAAACCGACGAATGGCGTGTGTATGGGCTCATATATTCCCAACCATAGCAATACTACGAATACGTGTGACAAAAAGATTATGCTGTACAATGCAGAAACGAGAAACGAGAAGCAAGATGACACTAATACACCTCAGAAAAATCGAGGTCAGTAAAAAGACAGCAAAACCCATGAGATAGAATGGTTGCGCTTTGCATTTTTACAAGTCTTAAAGCCAGGGCGCAGAAACCTCAAGCTCAAGCCCCAATTAACCCCTTTCTCTTCGCATACGCACCAACCAAGGCAAGCACTAGCCCAAAGAGAAACCACCGGCCCCAGCCTCCCTTCTTATCGTTGGGTGACGGTGGGCCTTTAGGTCGTGGTGGAAGACTCGGAGCTAGTCCGTACGTTGCTTTGAGCGTCTTTTTCTGTGATACGGAAGGAAATGAGAAAGGCAATAAGCAATTAGTATCCGATGAAAGGGAGATGATCTGGGGTGCTTACAGTGTAGGGAGGGAATCTGAACCCGATTATTTTATCGAGCCTGGGGTGTCAAAGTCAAAAACGGAAGTCCTAGAATGATGAAATTAGAAGAGTCGCTAACCAGCCTGGAGAATCCATTGAAGCCCTATTATGCGTGAATGTGTCAAATGTGAATTTGCCCGTATGCGCGCCATCTATGAAGGGGGTGATCAATCCACCATGTTGAGCGACAAATGTGCGCAAAAAGGAGAACTTACATCCACTAGGCCCAATACCGCCGAACGGTAGGCCATGGGCTGCACCACAAAACCATGTTGGGTCACCGAAATTGAGCAAGAACAAGCGCATATACTCACCACCAGGGTGGATGACAACTTCATTCGCAACGGCAGCGCCACTCTGAGTTCTCTCAAAGACTTTTCGTTTAAATTCTGCGTCTTGAGAAAACACGTAAAGTGCCAATGGGTGATCCCTACGATTCATTCATGTTATCTCAACACCAAACATAACCGAATGAAAGGACGAAAAGCGTACCGGGCATTCACGAAGTCAATGGCAGCGTCCACGTCTTCAACAGGTACAATCGGCAACAAGGGTCCAAATATTTCCCTAATAACACCCTCGTTAGCTCTCTTGTCCCTTTCTTCTCGACAAAACACTCAAGAGACGGCAAACTCACTCAGTCATCAAAGAGTCATCACCCTTGACATCCTTCACAACCGTTGGAGCAATATACTTGTCCTTCTCGTTCGTCTCTCCTCCAATCGCCACTTCTCCCTTTGTGTCATCCAACAGGGCTTTAATCCTAGAATATGCCTGCGGTGTTACGATCCTCGAATAGGCATCTGGATCGGAGGGTTTGGTCGTTCCAGGGAAGAACTTTTGGTGTCTGCACAGGAACGTGAATAACGGGACGTCTAGGAAACAACAAGGCAGGATAAGAACTTACGCATCCTTGAGAGCCTGAACCAACTTATCCTGGAAATGACTGGGGACGAGGATATAATCCGGAGCAACACAGGTTTGTCCCGCGTTCACAATTTTGCCCCAAAGAATCCTTCGTGCTGCCATTTCGAGGTCACAGTTGGGGTCTATGATGACAGGCGATTTGCCTAAAAGAAGTAAATGCGCAGACAGATTAGCTTCAATTCGGACGAAAGAATTCGAAGGTTCATTAATGGATATCAACCAACCTCCGAGTTCTAGCGTGACAGGCGTCAGGTGCTTCGCGGCGGCTGTGGCTACGATTTTTCCGACACGACCACCGCCTTATTCGAAGAGAGCGACAAAACTTAGGTTAGTATGCCCGGGGGCCAGTGGTTCCCTTGCTCACCAGTATACAAGACTAGAAATCCTATTCAGCACCAAATACATCACTTCCTGTAAGAGAAGACGAAACTCACTATGATCCCATGGGAGTTCCAACAACTTGGTACTCTCAGCCACACTTCCATTAACAATCCGCACCAAATCGGAATCCAAGTACTTCGGAATCAACTCTGCGAATAGAGCGCTGGTAGCAGGTGTCGACTCGGAGGGCTTGACAACTACAGCATTTCCTGCCGCGATTGCTCCGGCCTAGATTGGATAGAATAAGTGTTAGTGCCAATGTTTCCATAAACGATACAGTGCGGCACGAGAAGCGAGTCGAGGACACGAGACCAACACACCCCTGATCAACTCATTCAATCCAGACACTCACCAAGGGACCAATAGTCAACCAAACCGGATAATTGAATGGACTGATTACGAGCACCACTCCCTTGGGTTCTTTATAGATCACGGGCCTCATGGGCGTGAAGTTGATATTGAACTTGGGTTTCTCTGGTTTCGCCCATTGTTCGACGTTGGAATGGACTATGGTGAGTTCGGAAAGAGAAGGGCCTATTTCGAGGCTGGAAGTTCAGGAATAGGGTGTGGGCGGCGTTGGACGGTGACAGGTGGTGGTCGAGTGGGGAAAGAGGGGGAGTAGGAATTGAATAGGTTCACGTCAGTAACGTCAGTAACGTTACAGGAGGTGCCAAGACGGAGTCATGAATAAAGGGTGGATCGTGTTTAGGACGTTGAGCGCTCGGCGTTCGCCCCCGAGTTGGTTTCCAACAACCAGCGGGACAGCAGGCTAGCATCCAACTAATATCACCAACACCATTTGAGACTGAGTGTAAGAAACGCACATCCTTGATGTTGCTGAACCAACACACCCCGCCTTGCTGTTCCAAAAAAAAAAAGAAACGTGATGAGGACGAAAATAACTTACAAATTGGACTCCAACGCAGGTCTATTCAAATCCTTCTTCAAGGCTTCCTCGAACCTCTGGGTGTTGTCCTTGATCAAGTAAGCCAATTGAAGGAGTTGGTATTTGCGATAGGCAATGGGTTTGGATTTGCCGGAGCGGAAGCTCTTTTTGAGCTCTGCATGGATCTGCAAGCGCGGGAGACAGCCAACATCGGGTAGGATGGATGGTGAATTGAATGAATGAGTCCATCGTGCAGCAAGACCGTCCGGGCGTTGTATGGTTCGCGATTCACAAGACAGTGATAGAATGAGTCAAAGAGGTTAGCATTGCTCAACAATAAGTGCAAGAGTCACAAGCCAGGTATACCTTTGGGATCTCTTCAATTGGAGTATACTGTAGGCTAGACATCGTTGCAACCCAACAGCGGGAGTTTGTGGGTAGTGGAAGCGTGTTGACAAGAAGGTTGAGCAATTGACCCCTGGCTTGGGCCTGGATGATATAGTACGAAAGACAGGCGTGGGTCAGCTCGGCTGCCACCGTGCAATGGCGCAAAATCACGAGCAAATCGCTTGCAAGCAGCCACTTGCACCGAGATGACGACGGTGAGCTGCGTTCAGTCGTCGATCCGCACATCCGGCACTCGGGTATCTGCGAAGCCGCACCTCCACGTCAGTGCGAATGCAACCTTGATCGCGTACGCACCCTTTGAGCGCTGCCCGCACGAGATCTCCCAGATTCATCGCGTTTCATGTGAGTCGAGTCATCAGATGGGATATCCATGAAGGGTATGACGGGTTCATAGGACAAATTCAAATCATCGCATTCGCCTCGGCTAACTTCGGCTAATCTTGGCTACACAAGGGGAACCACATAAATCCATGTGTAGCCGAAGCTGTGATCTTGAGGATTAGGTTTTGATCTTTGGGGTATGCAAGCAAGTCCGGACTGATCGGATTAGGGATTGTATATTGATTTAGGATCCACACGACCAGATGTAAATCATTTTGTGTCTATATGGGTAGGCGTCTGTGCACCCTGCTCAGCAATGTTGGATCGGTGGCGTCCTATGAAAGGTATAGACAAAGGCACCTCTCAAACCAGTCGCCTTACATCCCATTACCTTATTATGAGCGAGTGAGCTTGAAGACCTATTGATTTGGCGTAGAAATCGAACGGGGGATGTGCACAATACTTGGTTGTGCGAATTAAATGAACATCGTATAGTAGCCATCGTAGAGACAGGCCGCTCTAAAGCTTGAGTACATTAATGAGAGGGCATCCAATTCCCCCACACCTTCTTAAAAGGAAGTATATCGCCTTTCCGAACTCTAAACACGTATGTAAGTCCATAGATAGCGGCGATCTACATCATCGACGTACACTCATCAGCCAAGATAGTTCATAGTAGAACGTTAACAGTCGTGCTTACATTAAATGCAGTGAATGCGGCCATCAAACCGATATTCCTCCAACGGTGGTCGTAGAAAATATTGAAGCTTTGAGCAAGGAACATATCTGCTGAACGCATTCCACAGAACTGACAATCGGAGGTGGCGTTTGGGTTGGACAGGTATCCGCCTGCGTGGGACATCCAAGGGCCCATGTATTGACTACACGTTTGCCCAGAGGGTGGGTTGATGGTGACGAACTCGATGGGGGAGCAGGAAATCTCGGAATGGCCGATGACTGGAAGACTTGAGCATTCGGGGATTTTGTAGTGAAGTAAGGTACTAACCTTGTCCTAGCAATCCTTCAATCAGGTACGTGAAAGGGGAGAGACGATACATCCACTGCCACCAGCCAAGTTGGCTAAAGGGTTGAAGGACGCCATTGCTATTGACGGGTAACTTAGTTCAAGAGACAGCGTTAACCAGAAAGAGAACATACAATATAATGACAAAGGCGAAGAGGAAGTAGAACAGTATTGCTGCGATTTCAGTTGTCGGTGACATGGCAGCAATTGCCTGAAAACCAAGATCAATTTTCCCGTACACAAATTATGGGTAGATAAAAGACTCACTTGACCGATAGTGGTATAATAAAGAGGGAACATGACACCCAGCATCAAATAGGTATAACCAGCTCTCGACGAGTCAAAGCCTACTGTCCAGTACCAGCAGAAGAACATTAATGTAGAGCCAACAATGTTCCAGGGTATCTCGACAAGAATTTGAGCCAGGACCAAGGCGGTACAATTGTACGTTTTGCTCTGTCGTTCACGGATCTCGTATACGCTCCTCATGGAAATAAAGGGAGCTTGAAGTTGGTTGGCCAATGGATAGCTAAAAGGTATAAGTATGTTATTCAACGAGTACCTATTACTGCGTACCTCATAATTGCAGCCATGAAGACAGCAAATAGCTTATTCTGAGTTCCTTGTAGAGTATCCGCCGACTTCCAAAATGCAAAACCGATGAACAAACCTCCGATGATATTCAGCATCATCTTCGCAACCAGGTAAACGGGGTCTCTCCAATGCGCTTGGACATCCCTAATCAAGAGCTCCTTTAGTTGTACGATCCAAGGTGTGGCGAATTCGGAGGTAAAGGCTGCTTCAGCCGCGGGGCGTTTGCGACCCTCGATATGGATACTTTCAATGTCACGTTGGAGAATTTGAGCCTCGGGAGAATTTTGCCAGATTTTGTACCAGTCCAGAGAGCTAGTCGCAGTCGCACCTGCTCCTATAACATCAAGCATATACTCGGCACTGCAGGGTGTTGAGCGCCACGTTCTATGATTGCAGAAAATAGACCTACGGATTCTCTGCAGGAAGGCACTTGCGACCGCCATTACGCTCAAAATAGTCGATAAGACTCTGCGCGTTGTGCCCAATGTCACCAAAGTAGACAGTTTGTCCCCCTTTGTGGAGCAACAAAAGTCGGTCAAAAACTTGGAACAATTCAGCAGAAGGTTGATGAATCCTATTATATATACATTAGCTCAAAAGCTCGGACTTCAAATAATAAGATGCCTACGTGCAAAGAATTGCTTGACCACTATTCGCCAAAGATCTTAGGAACGAAACGATAGCCCAAGCACTTTGAGAATCGAGCCCAGAAGTTGGCTCATCCAGGAACAACAACAATCTGGGCTGTCGCATTCCGTCAATACCACTGCAGAGCTAATAGAACTTGGAACACTAACCTTGGCCGCAAGTTCAACAGCAATCGTGGTACGCTTCCTTTGCTCAACTCCGAGAGATCCAATCGACGCCTCAGCCCACTCTCCAAGACCACACATATAAATACACTTTTCAACCCATGCCTCCTTTTCTACTAATGGAACGTGCTTAGGCTGACGAAGTTTAGCGGAAAATAAAAGGGCTTCGCGAACTGTAGCGCTGGGGACGTGTGTATCGGTTTGTTGGCAGTAACCCCTATTCAGTGCCAATCGATTAATATGCGTACAGTCCACGTTTGACATGACTTACGTTTGAGCCTGGAAGTCAGCGGGAAGGGCCTGGCCATTGACGAAGCGATCTCCAGTCACCACGCCCACGTCAACCCTCTCAGCCAAAACATTCAGAAGCGTCGTTTTCCCAGCGCCCGATTCACCCATTAAAGCCGTCAACTTCCCAGGGGCAACAAATCCGGAGACATCGTCCAGCAACTTCCTCTCTTGTCCACTGGAATCGGGGACCGTATAATTTACGTGTTGCCAGGAGAATATATCAGTCTGACGTTCATTAGCAATGGAAGTCGCTACAGTGTTGGTACCAGTGGCGCTACTCAATACAGAGGGTTTTTCTTTGGATAGCGCCTCTTCGTCTGAACCGCGAGAAGAAGTTCGCCTTTTGGCACCGCGATTGAAGAGGACGATAGGAGAGGACCGAGGGATAGTGGTGTTGTATCCGAAGAGGATGAGCATTAAGATGAAAAAGCCAATACAGAAGGCGATGGCAATGCCCAAGTTCTGGACAACACCTGATCAGGTTCAGTTCTTCGTTGTAGCAGCATGAGACTCACCCTCCAAGTGTTGTCGAATGAGAACCCATAAGACGAACCAGTGAACCTGTTGCCATCTACAAATATCTCACCAGGTAATGCACCAACCACAGCGCAAACCTGATTTTCAATGCTAACATTCTCATACCCGGGGCCTTGTGGAATCAAGGATGAGCATATGCCATGGAGATCTCTGAACTCATTCGTCAGCATAGCCTCGAAGATGTATCGCGTTGGGTTGATGTAAGAAATCCATCTCAATGCCCCAATCATATAAGATCTCGGGATAGTAAATCCTAGAGTTTGACCCGTCATTAATGGGCTACAAGTTGTGCATTATCGCCAGACTTACCGGTATACATGCATACGATTAGTATAGAAATACCAGCAACGATCTGGGCTACGGGCTCATAAGGTACTGCAGCTGATATACCGCGGAACCACGATTTCACCGCGAAAGCCATCACATTAATGAAGAGCAGAAAAATGCTTTTCAGGAATGTCAGCGGCCGTAACCAACATTATGTGATCTGCCAAATACTCACAAGAAGTGATCCTGACGATAATTAAAGCGTCAGCTACGAAAGCATGAATGACAAAAAATATGCGCACCGCAGATGCTCGTAGGCCAACCATAAAATACAAGATTACTGAGAAGGCCAGCATGGTAACTAAAGTGATTGGGATGTCGACCAAGGAGAGTGCCAAAGCCTCAACAAACGGGTGATAAAATGCGGCCTTCTCATGTCGGATGACAATCGGGCGTTGACCATAAAGTGCTGGAATTTCCGCCATAGCGGCCAGCGCAGTCAATAGAAGAGAACTATCCCAAACCCTCGGTAAATTTGAACGTGAATCCGAGAAGTCAACTCACAAGAATATAACACTGCCACGAGAAAAATAGGCCGAGGTTGCTTCCTCGCTGTTGAAGAAGACACTACCCACGATTACAGCTTGGATGATGAAGGAGCTGTAGTAGGTTAGCACACGTTTCTGGGCAGAGCACACAGACTCACAAGAAGTTGAATAAAGTAGCCAAGAGGTTGCCCCACATAATGTGAATTCTCCTCAACATGACTGCACGGGTCTGCATCGGAATCGAGGTGATGTATGGGCTTCAAGTTCCATCAGAGTCTGGGTACTCATTCATGGAATAATGCAACGACATACCTAAGGCGGTTGGCCCCTTTTGCATATTCTGCACGCGCACTTTCGATATATGCAGCTGCAAGCTCAGGCTTTCCAACGAACTCGGCTTCGTAAAATTTGATCTCTTCTCGATTCGCCCGCCCAGCGTTAGATTTCTTGAAATAGTCTTCGAACTCTTCCGCCGTTCTTGGGATAGAAAATATACCTGTGCGAGGTATACGTGCATTTGGATCAGTGACAGCTACGAGGAAGTCTGGTGTCGTTTGGCGGTTGGCTGGTTCGTAGCTATCCGAGAGAGGGATTATATATTAGCAAGAGATGGCGAGAGAAAAGAGAAATCCTACCCCATATCGATAAAATATTGTTTAGCTTGGTCTGCGGGGCCGAAGTAAGCCATCCTTCCCTCATAGATAACGCATACTTTGTCGAAATGCTGATAGAGTGATTCACCAGCTTGATAAAGGGAAACGATAGTGGTGGTGCGGAAAACATCAGTTGCAATTCGGAGCGCGCGTACGAATTCCAAGGCAGTGCTAGCATCCAGGCCACGAGTCGAACTGGCATTATGCATGTCAATAGCGGCCAGAAAGAGGAAAGACAGAGGAACATGAACGTACTTGTCCCAGGCATTGATGCAACTCCGAGCCGCCAGCGTCTCTGCAATTGACACCCTCTTCTTCTGACCTCCACTAACACCTCTGATAGCGGCGTCGCCTACCATCGTATTCCTGACGTGCTTCAGTCCAAACACAGTCATCAGGATATCCGTCTCGGTCTGGATCTGTTCGTCTCTTGACGCAGCAACCCTAGTTTTTGGGGCTCGGGTCTTGGCGGCGAAGCTGATGGTCTGCTCAACAGTCAAAGTTGGGAAATGGACGTCGTCCTCGGGACAGTATTGAACATCTCCTCGAAAATGGTCTTTCATATCCTTGGGCGTGATCGAGTCGTACATGACTTGGCCGTCGACTGCGTGGTATTCATCGTGTTGGTTTGCTAACGTTTTGAGGAAGGTGGTACACCCGGAACCAGGGCTACCGAGTACGACTTATCGTAGTGGCATGACATATGAGAATTTAGCGAATATCCGGATGTCGGAAGATCGATAAAAGTAAACTCACGTAGCATTTCACCTGGTTTGACGACACCCTCGAAACCCTGGAGAATATTCTTAAGAGGTGGGTGACGCATTGAATGGATATATTCCAAAATAGCTGAAGCAGAGAACATCGAGCCCATCGTTGGTTGGTATGAAGAGGCAGCCCCGACACCTACGATCTTCAAGTCGCGAAAAATTACACCGAGTTTCCTACACCTGATTTGGGCATCATGTCGCCTGGAAAGAGTTGTTAATATTGGGTGAACATGGAAAAGGGTGATTGGTTGTAGTACTTACTTCTGTACGGTGTCTCGGAGGAGTTGTTCGAAGTTGAAAGAATCCTTGCCTTCGCCTAACGTATCAGCGGAGCCATCAGACGAACATTCAACACGCTGAGCGTGTCCCTGTTGAGGTAACGTTCTTCTAAGTTCCTGGACACCGCTGTGGTCGAAGTAGTCGACCTCAACCCTGGATACCCTCGACTGTACTCGTTGAAGCCGATCCTGGAATTCGTTCTCTTCCATGTCTAGAACGCCTTGAAGTTATTATTTGAAGGGTAAAAGCAGGATAGAGGTGTTACGGCCGGCGGAGATGGGTATAGGAATTGAACCTTGCTGAAACTGGATGAAGTACGGGGGGTATGAATATGGAACTGACAGACAAATAGGTCATCTTATAAAATAAACTCACGACCGAAGAACAGGTAGGCAGGTTCATGTGGAATAATTCAACACTTCGGGCAGGGAGCTCGTAGAATGGCTCGCCGAGGGCGATATCCACATAAACCCGAGTCAACAAAACATAATATGTGGGTTTCCTGGTTCGAACAATAGCATTCCGCCAAAGTATCAAGACGTCTAAAAAGACCACCTAGACTCGGGCAGTATATAAAAGACGCTTCTTTGAGCCTTTCCCGATTGGTGATATAATTACCGGTACTCGTCTGTCAAGTTACCTATATGGTGTGCCGCGCCTTGGACTGTGGGGTATTGGGTGAGTCGTGTGAAAGGCAGGGATATAACGCGCTACCCGCTGCCGGGTATACGCGCCAGCTGCACGGGTAAGACTCGTATAGATTTACAAGTGCCTCTATGCTTGTGTCATGCAAGTACGGACCTCGGAACACTCACGTATTCATTTGACCTAATCACCAGATGATTTGCTCATAGCACGTCCTCACCTCACTGTAGCAGAGTATCAAAGGGCGACTCCTGATTCCACCAGTACCAGCTAGCCGCAAAGGCTCAAAGAAGACGGTTAAGACTGCGAACGACAAACAAAGGTGTAGGTCAGATACATGAGACAAACCGTTCAAAACCTTGTTCTATTATCAACTTTTATAATAACGAGGAGGACCAACCTCTTCGTTACTGTAAAGTACCCAGACATCAGCAGTAAGTAGAAAGTCAGTGCCGATTATGCCTACCACATCAGTGGTGTTGCTGAGTAATGTAGAACACGCAACAATACCTGGTTTTGCATTCGGCAAGTGAAATCCCAGTTCCTTTCATGACCGAGGGCGATCAAATGTACTGATATGCGATCAGAGGGCAAACCCAGGAAACAGATGCAACCCATTCCAAACCACACTGCGTCTGCGTGATGGCAGATGTCACGGTCACAGCCAGAGACTGGCCCCACCCGGCAAACAACGAGCGCAAAAATTCAAGTTGCAACTTGATGGAAGACACCAGCGACTCGAATCTCCTCTCGCCATTTGAGCGCTGTCCTAATGAGATCCTCTCTCGAGTTCATCATTTCCTGGCTTTCGACTATCCAAACAGACAAAGTATTTTCGCCCTGCGCCTCACATCCCGTTGCCTTTATTCCTTCTTCATTCAGCATGCCATCGACGAGGTTAGATTCTCGTTAGGTGTAAAAGAAGAATTATCAGAAGTGATAGCTGGCAAGTACAATTCAGCCTCAGATCGGCCATTGGTAGAACCAGCGCCCGATTCCATGGTGCACTTCATCTCCTCCGTCCGGATCTACTTCTTCGGCTTCAATGAGGTTCGGCCAGAGGTTCAGACGCCCGAAACCGCGCACAGTCTCGTACAACAGCTCCAACAGATTTGGGATGAACTGGGGCGATATACATCTTTGCGAGATCTTGAAGTTCATTGGGTCGATCATGGGGCAAAGAAAGGTCTGGGAAGGCCGATATACGAGCATCTTGCGAACGAATTATTGCGAAGTGTTCATGAGGCTGCAAACGGCAAGCTTAATCGACTCTATTGGTTCTTTCCGCATGCGCTTGGGCTGTCGCAACCCATACCCAAATCGTTTCGACAGAGCCTTGACTTCCGTGAGTGGGTAGTTGAAGCTCATTACTTCAACAATGGCCTAGGCGACGATGAATCGAATCGGACTACGACATCGCTATTAGGCAATATTGTTTCCTACAGCCCAAGCCTTTGCTCTATATCATTCCTTTCCAGGTCGCCATATCCAGTCTGCAAATGGGAGGAGCTGTTCCCACCGGAACTCGACCAACTCGCCGTTGAGAGCATTCGCATAAAGGGGTTTCTTCCGAATGCACCCCAGTGGTTCAATCCACAATCAGGACACTCAGGGAGCTCTTTGCACCTATCCTCCCCTCCAATGACACCCAAGCTCCCACACCTTAGGGAACTTTATATCCGTGCTATTATACCCCGCGAGTCTGCCATAAACCTCGATCCCCTATGGATGACCCTCAGGACTTCTAATGCATGCCTCACGTCTCTAACCCTCGAATATGGTCTTTCGGACTTATTGGCAGATTACCTCGCCTCCTATAGCGGGTTGTCCCACTGGAAATCCATCATCTGTCTTCCCCCCATCACACTCTCTACATCCTTCATAACAAAGATCGTCCCTCGTCATACATCCTCACTAGTAAAACTCCATCTTAGGTCATGGGTCCACAGCAATCGGTTGAATGAAGACCCCAATTGGGATGGTATAGCAATCGACCCGTCCACTTGGCCCAACCCATCATCTTTCATCAATCTTACAAAGCTCGATATCGTCGCTCTACGGTCCTGGGATCTCACACCTGGGCGCTGTCAATACCTGCTCGATTATATCATCGAAATGCCCAAGTTGCGAACATTCAGCGTCGAGTGGATGCAAGGCCGATATCAGTCTACTGATAGTGGCACCACCAGCATACAAGGTTTTGGCGAACTTCTGCGTGACATTGGAGAGAGTGTTTCCATCAGAAGATGTGCATTGAGGCAGTTCATGATTGAAAGGACTTATGAAATTGACGTTGGTGAGTGGGTGGGTAATGTGGGTGGATGGAGGATAGCATTTCCATGTGCTGAGAACCCCGAAGTTGAGGGGCAACCGTTACTACTTGTCGAGGGGGCGAATGGCAGGCACGATCACCCTCAAGACATCGAAGTGCGCTTTCCACTGAGTAGCTTTGAGTTTTCTTATAACCTTGAGGACTCTGATGAGGATTAGCAACGTGAGAGACACTCAACACAATTGTACTCTTTCTTGCGTCGTTTATTAGGATTGTTCGTAGAATGCAGTTAAGTTTGCTCCGGAATGTCCTATCTTGATCACGGCAGGTAACTTGCGTAGCCACAGAACTCGGAGTCGCTGAGCGGAGCCTCGGAGCTCGTGATCATGAAGTCCTGACGCTGGTCATTAGTGGTTGAGTTTGGGGGGATCTCCCAGCTACAGTCCATAGCCACGGCACATCGTATGCAATATTGTCCTCAACTTCTCCCATGGGATATCAATTGCCTCTCACATGTAAATGCTGCCTCTACAGAATTCTCTTTCGAGCTTGCCACTTCGTAGCACACATATCCTAGAAAATATTACAAGTCCATACTAGGTAGATGAAGAACAGACTATTACAATAGTGCTGTGAGTGAGGATCCAAATCCTGCATAGGAGCACCAATCTCAAACCCTTGCTACAGTCAAACCTAAGCGCTTCCCATCAGCACGCCTAAATTCCTTGACAATCCCCCGGAGCTGCTGAACCAAGGCCTGTTCCTCGTCTGTTTCCTGAGTCTCCTTGTCGTAATAGATCGCCATCCTCTCCAACAATCGACCGCATGAAGTGCGATGGATCAAAAACCTTCGTAGCAGCTCTTGATCTACGTCTTTGATATTCAGTGGCTTGCGGAACCTCAGATAGCGGAGGTCAGGGAAACAAGAAGTCGCAAATGACTGGCAAGAACTACAGGCTGTCGGGGATGAGCTGCGCTCAATTACTCCATCTGATGACTTATCCGTAGCTTCGGTGCAATTGCAAGGAGGGATGCAAGATTTGAGGAAGGCAGGATACAGCCAATATTTCGGATAAAATGTGAGTCGGAGATTCTGCAAAGAAGGGAACTTCGACAGGGACGATATGAGGGCTAAGAAGTCGTCTTCAGAGGGAGTTTTCCAGATCATCTCGGCAGAGTGCAACTTGTCTGGGGGAAGCGTTGCGAGGAGATTGCAAAAGGACTGGATACCCGACTTCCACCTGATTCTCGTCATCGCGTCGTTTGCATTATCCGGGGAAATTATTTTTAGTCTGTTAGTTTTGCTGTCCACTATTAGGCTGAATTGCGAATGAGCGTCGTACGGATTGACGGGAACAAGTCGAGTCTTGGTCCAGGTGTTTACCAATTCTCTGTTGAGGAGAGATAAGGACGTTGGACCCTGGTCGAAGTGTGTGTATAGCCGTGTGAGATCTGGGAAGGACGCATGAGAAAGAAATCTTGCGCATTCTTTCTCAGACTCGTCAATGAGTTCGAGTATCTGCAGGGAGGGCATGGAGAAATGAGGTATTAAAAAAGGTAATCGCCAGATTGTCTTTGTCGCTACTTGGGTTAGGACCTTCTGTAGAACAAGGTGTCGTAGATTCGTCAAAGACGATATAGTCTTGTAGAAACTCGATACAGCTGGAAGATTATCCGCGTCTAAATCCTGGAGTTTGAGCGTGAGGAGGGATTGCGATATGAAGGCAACATCATAGCGATTCCGACTGAGATCTAAATATTTTAGACTGAAGGTTGGCTTCCAGCGCTGATATACCCTCTTGCAGCCGTGCAGTTTTAGACCCCCAAGCGGTGCCTTTGAAAGGTCCAGCTGTTTCAAGTTCTCTTCCCATATATCGCTTGAACAATGGAATTCCACAATGCGATCCGCTACCCCTCGTAGCAACGATATCGTTTTTACAGGGTATATGAGGCCAGAGGAATCTGTGATATTTATCGCAAGTGGGGCACTGCGTGAACGGTCAATGAACGTTTTGATCCATGATTGCGACATGTGCGGTATGTAGAATATAGTCCAGAGAAGGGGATAATTGATGGAAATCGTTCTCCATTGACGGCAGACATGAGTGAATTGGATCCATGACTGTGGAGGAGCCGGCTTAGCTGGAGGTAGTTCGCTCATAATGCGCAACATGACATCTTCAGGGAGTCGACTAATGGGAGCGAGGGTATTTCGAAGACGTCGAAGTTGAAGTAACCGGCGCTCCAGGAGGGAAATTTCCTCGTCGATATTGGTCCGTGTAGTTTCGACATGATGTCCTTCGATCAGTACGCCCAACCCTTCACTGGCATCAAAGTCTGAGTTCGAGGGCGTCATAGCTATCGCGTTGGTGTTAGGGCGGAACAGTTTGTGTAAGCCATAACGAGCAGTCAGCCTTACTCTTGCTCTACTCAAAGGTGACAAGGTTTACCTCAGCACGATCCGAGACGAAGCAAAGTGCGCCGCACCGCCTCCGGTCCAGGTGGGTGTAATGGTGCATACCAATTTGCAGCTATTTGGACGCTGTAAATGGACAGTGGGCGCTAGTTCGGCGTGGTCACACCGAACATGGCCTCTGCCAGTGCAACCTGCAGGCTTTAGCTATCAAGCTACTCCGGTGCTTCAGCAAGATGATATCCCAGTTCCATGGAGGAGATACTAGTGGCAACCTCTCCCAGAGTTTCTTGCAGCAAGTCCTGCCGCATCACACATCCCCCTTACTCCACTCCATCCCCTTCCAGACTGTGAACGAGGCTGGATTCATCTTGACTCACATTGGAAATGATTGATGCACAGCGATCAACCCATCGATTTGGCCCACACCACCTTTATTTGCAAAACTTAAAACTCCCACCATCGCCTCTCCATCTACATGGGACCTGACAGCAAGTCGCTTACAATGTATAGTCGACTGCGTTACGGAGATGCAAGCACTATCTTCGTTTGAAATCGTATGGCTGCATCTGAAATTGCTAAGCATCAATGATACCAGCAACAGTAGTAGGCTAGTAGCAGATGACTGGAGTGAGACGACTTCAATAGCGTATAGACTCGGTTAAGGAAGAGGTGTTTCTCAGAAAATGTGCATCGTCGTCTTTTAGGATCGCAGTGATAGATGATGCAGATTGGGGACGGAGGAAGATGACGGCGAAGTGGTGGATATTCTGGTCATCTATCAGGAAGGACAATGAAAGCAATGTTTATATTTCTCCGGAAGGGCGCTTTCCACTGAACAGGTTTAGCCTTTATTATGATATTGATGACGGAGATCTTTGCGACGATCCATGCACGCTGTTTGACGATTAGTATTGTGACCACGTAATTCTGCTTCTAATTGCATCGGGGCGGACTCCTACCAACTTCTTGTCATGATTGGTGATGTTAATTTATTTGCCAGCGATGGATACCAACAAGTTCTTCTATGTATGTCAGAAAAGGCAAGTGCTGTACAAGGAAGTAATAATTTTGGTGATAATCGTCAGCCAATTGGGCAATAGGAACGAGAATTGCGTGAGCGTATCTGTTGAAAAGGATATACAAGTTCGGCCTAGGTGGCACCAAAAAGCGCTGGGATCTCACAATTATGGAGAAGAGAGTGTACTATTCATTTTTTACGCATCCAACTCGTCAACTAAGCCGAACCACCAACAGAGTAATTACCGCACAGATACCACCATTATCGTACAACACCTACAGATGTAGTAATACATGGTTTGACGTCCCTTTTTAAGGCCAGACCCACATTGCGTACTGCCTACATCAAGTGGAAGTAAAAGTAGCAATCTTGATCCCAGACAACAAGCCAGCTGCGCCACCCCTTTGGGATTTCCAAGCGTGCGCAATTTCCGAAAATTTCGATACAGCAGCGGTAGTGCCTATCTCGTCGTCGTCGAAGACGAATCCGGACCTATAAGTTCGTGAGCTTCAGTGATGACAGAAAATGGGGGTTGGCATACCTTCGAAAGCCTTCCAAACCTCCAGAAGTGCAGCACTCTAGAGTGGCCAGTGTCAGCCTTTGAAATTCACGATGTGATTAGTAAATGTAGACGTACTTCACTCTTGAGCCCTTTGCCCTTCAAGTCATTGTATCCTTTTTCGAATACATTTCTAGCTAGGCCGATATCTCCTGGCTGCATTCCAACTTCAGCGTCTTCATCGCCTTCTTCCCTGTCGTTTCGTGGAACAGGAATTGGCTCTCCCTCAAAGATTGCATACGAGATCCATACTTTGACGTGTCCGCTTAAGGAGATGAGCCGTTCGTACAGGTTCCTAGCAGCTTCTCTTTCCCCCTCTTCGATCTCAAAATCGATATAAGCCTTCCACAGTAGCTCTGGCTCAGAAAGTGGGGATTGTGAGACACCAAGTTCATAAATCGCACGAGCACGAGCATAGTCGTGAAGCTGGGATTCGAGTTGGGCGAATTGAATCCAGGCAATTGTGTTAGAAGGATCGAACTTGATTAAATGAGGGCCTCAATAATAGCGCTTGGCTATATGCGAATTGATATAACCTACCTCAAGGTACTTTTCGTATAGATTGCGGGCCCGATCGAATTCGCGAAGCTATCGCATCAGTTAGTATATAAGAAGAGAATCTCAAAAAGAGCGCATACCTCAATTTCAAGTTCAATATACCCCTTGAATAGCGCGCCCTTCGGGCAAAGACCAATTGCAGTGCCAAGTATCTTTCGTGCAGATTGTACCTCAAGCCTTCGAATCTCAAACTTTGTAAACATGAGCCACAGTTTGGAAAAGGTAAATTGCTTATGCGGCACCACCGATATTGCAGTCTGATACACCTGTCGTGTCCTTGCATAATCCTGGATCTTGTCAAAATCCTCGCACAGGATCCTAGGCTAATTAAAGCCTACCTTGGTTTCCACCTCTTCAAACACAGCGTAGTTCAGCCAGAGGAATATATAGCGGAGCCAGTGTCGTTTCTCTTCTTCTGGAGGGACCTGTGCCACGGCTCGTTCATACACCTCCCTAACACTCGCAATTGCGACTTCTTCTTCTTCCCTAGTAGCTCCTTCGTCCCGAATGTCTTGTAGGACACTCTCCTCCAATCGCACATACTCCAGCCATGTGTTGTAATCACGTCCGTCGCGAGTTAGTTCTTCCTCATAATCGATGCGGCGCCTGGTGAGAACGGTGTTTTCAGCGATCGACTGTGTCCCGTGTTGCTTCTCGAACTTCATATATGCTGCGTGTAATGCAGCTGATTCGGAACGAGGTATCCTATCCAACGCGAACTATATGCGAATATACCCGTCATAATCGACCTCGTAACTTACTTTAGAATGCATGCTAACCTTGTAGATCACCCTTGCCCGCTCATATTCCTTTAACCTTGTTTCCATCATCGCAAAGGCACTGAAAACCATCTGCGCTTTCTCCACTTTCTCTCCAAAAAATTCCAATGCGGCCTGAAATACATCTCGAGCCTTGTCGATCCTTCCTCGTTCTTCCTCAAATTTTGCCCATTTCACCCATACACGAGGCTCAGGTCGAACCGCTGCCCACCGCTCAAAGATCGCACTTGCTCTGTCCAATTCCTGGTACCTCTGCTCGAATTTAATATACGCCTGCCACGCTTTTTTATCAAGCTCCCATTGCATCCATCGTTCAAACACCTGGCGTGCCCCAGACATATTTTGCAAAAGTTCCTCGAGGTACACGTATTTGTACCATAACTGGTCTGCACGCGGGAGGAGAGTAACGGCTCTATCAAAGAGGTTACGAGCGTGTTGTGTGTTACGATGTTTGAGTTCCATTTCGGTGTAACTGTGCCATATCTGTGTGCTTTGTGGGTCAATGGCGAGAGCACGTTCGTAGACAGACCGAGACCTCTCAAACTCGCATTGACTGGCCTACAGTAAAGGTAAGATAAGACTACAACGACCTGTGTGAGAGATTCATACCTCCCAGTTTGCATATTGTATCCACTCCTTGCTTTAATGCGAAGATCTTAAGTCTCATGTTAAACAAGCCGGCAGAGAGACAGCGCGTACGGGTTTCCGCGGGTCCGTTGAACTCGCTCCTCGAACTCTTTCCTCTTCCGCCCTTGATACTCGCTCAATTCTTCGTGATCTTTGATGCGTTGCTTAGGCGCGTCGGAGGCCGCACTCTGCCTCTCTAGGGGCTATTTTAGGCGAATCACCAGTTGGATATGCACTCTTATCTCCACGATAAGTGCATTTACCTCACGCAGCAGCAGCTCGGCTGTGATCTGTGCGTCAACTGTCAGATCTCATGAGGGACTCGATTGTGCTACATGCCTGAATTCCCCCCGGGGCACGGTTTTTGATCCTAAATGCGATGAGACCAAAAATATTATTGCAAGGAGGTGCTTGAAGCTTACCTTGGGGCGCGTGCGCCTTGCATAACAGCAGAGTTGGTGGTAGTGAATGAGCCTGGAGAGCATGGTGTGGTTGTTGACTAATGCCGGAGTTTGTGCTTGTGAGCCCGCTTCGAGCCCGCCAGGTACCCGCTCCGACACGCTCGCCCACAACATCATCATGCTATTCTGCCCGACTTGCGCCAATCTCCTAGTCATCTCGTCTGAAACCGGCTACAACAAATGGGCCTGCAATACCTGCGCATACGAGTTTCCTATCACAAAACAGGTTTCGCTCTGACCTTCTCTCGCTCGGACTTTGTGGTGCTGACACGCTCGTTCCCATTTTCTGTCATCCTCTGTACGCGGCACTTCTCTCCGTAAAATATCGTGGCTGCGGATCGTAGATGACTTCGAGGCAGAGGCTCAAACGCAAGGAAGTGGATGATGTATTGGGTGGCGATGAGATGTGGAAACACGCTGATGCCACAGCTGGTATGCTCTTCACCTAGTTTTCTCCACACCTTGTCGCCCATTCTCTTGTTGTCTTGCACATGTCTAAAAATTGCTATCTCTTCCTTTTTTCTATAGCAACATGCGATAAGTGTAATCACAACCAGGCCTACTTTTATCAATTGCAGATTCGGTCCGCAGATGAGCCTATGACGACATGTGAGTGGCTTAGAGCGATATAGTTGCCGCACAGTGCGCTGAATCAGCTACGTGAATCATCCACCAGTTTATCGGTGTGTAGAACTTCTGCGTTAGTAATGAGCTCATGTGCTCATACCGGACCCTATGCGCAGCTGTACGAGTTGTGCACACCAGTGGCGCGAGAATTAGTCCGGCCTCTCGCTCAACTTGATTCGGACATGCTAGTGGTCGTCTGGGCTTTCGTCATGAAGTAATGGGAAGCACTGCCAGCTCATCCTCGATCTCCACTGCACATGAACACTTAGTGATGATAGAGAAAAAGTTTACCCAGAGAACTAGAGAAGTGGGACTTTCGATTGCGGTTGGTTGGAGTATGCCCGTACGTGTTGATAGTCGGAGAAGTACGCTCGGAGGAACAATCGTTATCACGAGCTCACATTGGGCCATCCAATGTTGTATTCAAGTTCTGGGATTGGTAATGTTGTTTGTTGTACCTTTACAAATCATCCTTGAACTTCTTTTCTTGATCTCTCTACGCAAAAGAGATAGCTTGAAGGCGCGTATGATGTTTTTTTAGATGTGCCAGACCCGCACCTGCCGGACCAACATCTTTGACGTCTCCCTATCACTTAGCCCTGTCATTTAGCCCTGATAATCCGCTCTTTGACTGCGAAAATACCTCTACGATCGCTGCCTAGAAAGAATCCGAGGAGTCAAGTTACAGCCTTCTATTGATCGCCGTGATTCGAACCAACCAATCGCCAACGACCCACCATCACCTCCGGTTGGCGGTGCCGTCCTGAGCTCACTCGTGCCGTGTTATGAGCCGATGCTCTCTCCGAGACGCGAGATAGGACGAGGATGCTTGTCAAGTGATAGAAGTGCTTCTTTACTGTAATAACTTCGTGAAAAGGTATAAATACTGTGGGGTAGAGTCGTAGGGAGGTATCAGAGCAATATCTCGTGTTCACTTCTCTTTCACCCTCTTCAGCATTCAAACAAACTCGTAACAAAATGGCAGAACACGCTCTTGAAGAGTTGAAAGCCACCAACATCTTCGATCTTAGGGGTGTTGTCGCTGTCGTGACTGGCGGAGGCACAGTAAGTGGGCTCCAGAAATGATCGTAACGAGTAAGCGCTAACGGGAGACCATAATATTACAGGGAATAGGATTGATGATTAGCACGGCACTAATGACCAACGGCGCAAAGGTGTACATCGTTGGGCCTAACCAGGCAGATTTGGATAGGTACAGTCCTGCTTGCCTCACTGAATACTGCGCCCTTCCTGATGATGTGAATCAGCGTTGCGAATGCGTATAACGAAGCTGCTTCGAAAAAACCTGGTGACACCGGTGGCAGATTGTATGGTATTCAAGGGGATATACGTCACAAGGTGTGTTCCCCTGTCTCCTGCTTCAATTATGCTCACGCCGTCCTGAATGCTCCAAATAGTCGGAAGCAACCCGCCTTGCAGAGCTCATCGGCAGCAAAGAATCAAACGGCGTAACAGCCCTCTTCAATAACGCTGGTTTCCACGCAGGTCGATTCAAACGCCCTGAGCCAACTGCCGATGCGCAAGGCTTCGTCAAGAGCCTCTTCGACCCGGTCACTCAAGAAGATTTCAATAACGTCTTCAATACGAACGCTGTTGGGCCTTATTGGCTTAGTTTGGCCTTCTTACCCTTGTTGGAGAAGTGGAAGAATGCTCCAATCCCGGCGGCCAAGAAGTTTGTCCCGCAAATCATTATGACTTCAAGTATGAATGGTTGGGCAAAGGTAAGGTCATCTTGAAGTAATATGAGACGTTCTCCTGCTGAATATACATCAAGGACGCTGCGACCTGTGGGTTCTCATTCCCCTACATGTTCTCGAAAAGCGCCATTGGGCATGCAACTTCATCGCTTGCTCATGAATTGCTCCCTCTTGGTATTCGAGTGAACGGCATTGCCCCAGGTCAGTTTCCCATTACAAAGACCACCAATACGTATTTTCTAATACAGTCTCCGCACATCCACAGGATTGTTCATTACGCCGGTAAACATAGCTTACTAATCTCAGATTTCCGGTCTGCTCACGCAAATTCATAGATGTCGGCCCCACTTTCAGACTTTGGAGTAGGAAAGAACCTCCCACCTAACGAAGCATTCGGGTTCACCGTCCCGAACGTTCCCTCTGGGTCTCCCCGTGACATGGGAACTCTTGCCTTGTTCTTGGTAGCTAACTGGTTCGTCAACGGCGAGACCGTTTTGATCGACGGCGGAGTAAGTAACAGTGGCATTCGAGCTATTGAGAGATTACTTATTATAATTTGTTTTGCAGACCATGCTCGTCCACCCATCATCGTACTAAAGAATAACGAGGGTCTTAATGTACCCTATAGTACGACCTGTCACGGGTTCCTGGTTCCTGTATGCAGCAGGGATGGGGTTAACCAGCTACTCTATTGGAATTTCCTTTTCTTTTTGGTGTATGTCGTGTTGCTATTAATGGTGTATTGTATCTTCTGTGAAAATTACCGAAATGAAGGAAAATTCCTATTGAGCTTGTATTTAATGACGTCAAAGTCTTGCCTGAATGGGCCTTAAGCTTTAAGTGGCATGCCCTGCAAAGTCTGAGTAAAAGCCTCAGTAAATCACGTTCGATGGATCAATGCAAGGTTGTTCTTCAATTCTCTCTGTAGGATCGTGGTAGACTACTTATTATAGCAATCCACCTTAGACAACGCCGTTATAATTGTGAGTTAAGGGTGCGAGGTATTGTTAGGCCTTCATCCCTCCCATCCGCACACCCTATCCGCAAACCCAGTTGAGGGAGCAATATGGCTGAACAGGCGCTCGAGGAATTGAGAGCTGCCAATACTTAAGGGCGTGATTGCTGTTGTGACAGGCGGAGACACGGTATATAAGTCTCATACATGCTGAGAAAATAACTGATAGGGAACCTATCCATTCCATAGGGGATTGGGTTGATGATCAGCACAACGCTGGTATCAAATGGAGCTAATGTGTATATCATTGGGCCTAACCAGGCCGACTTGGATAGGTATGATTATATGCGCGTCAATTAACTGTGTCTCTCCTGATAGCAAGGCAAATGAACTGTTAGGATTGCAAATGTTTATAACGAGGCTGCTGCCAAACGAGATGGTGGAAGGTTATACGGAATTCAAGGCGATGTGCGACACAAGGTCTGCTCGCCAGTCACTCCGCCTTAAGGGCTAGACTGAATGCTTAAATAGTCAGAAGCAATCCGTCTTGCAGAACTTATAGGTCAAAAAGAACCAAATGGAATAATAGTTCTCTTCAACAACGCGGGTATTGTTGCAGGCCGCTTCGAACGTCCCTCACCTTCTGCTGGTGCTCAGGAATTCCTCAAAAATACGTTTGACTCTGTAACACAGGAGGATTTCAATGACGTCTTTAATACGAACGCTGTCGGACCGTATTAGTTTAGCTTAGTTTTCCTACCACTTTTAGAGAAATGGAAGAGTGCACCGATACTGACAGCGACGAATTTTGTTCCCCAAATCGTGATGACTTCAAGTATGAACGGTTGGACGAAAGTGAGTTGCGAAACCTGTTCATCGATATATGCGCATTAAACTCATGCTGTGTAGGATGCGACAACGAGCGGTTATTCATACCCTTATATGTTTTCAAAAAGCGCGATTGGACAGGCAACGTCCTCGCTTGCACACGAACTACTTCCTCTTGAAATCCGGGTGGATAGTATCGCTCCAGGCCAGTTACTCCACCTGTAATTCAGCTATGTTCTCCCTACTGACTGTGCGTGAGATACATAGGAATGTTCATAACTGAGGTGAGAACGATGAGGGCATCTCGACTCAATTTGACAATCACGGCTCTTCATAGATGTCTGCTCCAAACACAGCAGATGAATTAGGTCGAAGTCACCTCCCATCAACTGAGGGCTTTGGAATCGCATTGCCAACTGTCCCATCCGGTTCTCCTCGCGATATGGGGACTCTCGCCTTGTTCATGGTGGCATATTGGTTTGTGAATGGCGAGACGATTCTGATTGATGGAGGTGTAAGTCACTTCCCCACACTGTCGGCATGTGAATGCTTAAAAGAGCTAATGACGGATTTCTTATCCATTCTCACTCTAGACGCCGCTTGTGCATCCTTCCTCGTATTAATGGCTACAGTAGCCCTATTAAGGGCGTGTACCCTGGGAGCCAGAGGAGGGGCGAGCGCAAAATGACGTTAACTTCGATTCTGATTGTCCCTTTACCGATTTATGCACTTCTGCTTTACAATCAACGCTTATAGGCGAATCCAAGCAAATATACTTTTTGCACACCCCCTCCGTCATCGATCATTGACAGGCTTCTTTGGGGGTGACGAAAAGATAGTGATGCTAACTGTCAAGAGCCGAGTGACGCGGACGACTGGGTGTTAGCTCTCCTCGAAAGTTATCAGGCAGCCTCGAGTAATTTCCCAAGCTACCCAGTACGTGCATTTTCCTTGGTATTGCAATGCAATGGCAGTTGCACTCTTGACAGAGGTAACCGGTGCTGGTGACCTCGAATGGTGTCAGTCCGAGTCAGGGACGGGCGCGAAAGTAACGCCACAGTCACAATTGTCACGTCACATCATCCCCACCCTTCCTTCGCGTTCAAGTTCACCCGCGTCCGCTCATGAGTACAAGGTGTCCTGAACTTCGGATGCTTTACCTATCGGACAAGTTTGACCCGTGAATTACGTGGTGCCTTTGGCTGTTAGAGGTTCCCCTTGCTGCACGAGTCGAAATTGCCCAATTTTGGCTTCAGTTTCACCGATTCGTCTAGCTTACTGCGTACGACGTATTGTTGGACTCGAGGCGTGCTTATATAAAGCGCGATTATTGTCAATCGACCACGAGACATCGGTACATATGATAACCCACTCCAAGACCGACTTCGTCGCCGTTCTCCACCCACTAGGATTCCTTGATGTGTGTGCTAGCTGACTCATAATCCTTAGAAATCCAGAAAACTCCATGGGAAAGAGGTAAATGAGGTGAGCATGGCGGTGTGGTATAAATACTAGGTATAGGGGTACCTCAGGTTGGCATTCCTTGATCACCCATCGCCTTACACACTCAGTTTCATAGACGCGATTGAAGAAACAAAATGGCCGAACAAGTACTTGAGGAATTGAGAGCTACCAATATCTTCGATCTCAGGGGGGTGGTTGCCGTTGTGACTGGTGGAGGCACGGTGAATTAACTTCATAAGTACGCAGAGGGAGAATTGCTGACACAGTACACGAATATCATCAGGGAATTGGATTAATGATCAGTACAACGCTGATATCAAATGGCGCCAAAGTTTATATCATCGGACCCAACCAGGCCGACTTGGATAGGTATGACTAGATGCGCATCCATTTGCTGTGTCTCTCCTGATGGCGAGGTAAATCAACTGTTAGGGTCGCAAATGTTTATAACGAGGCTGCTGCCAAACGAGATTCAGACACTGGTGGAAGGATCTACGGAATTCAAGGCGATGTGCGACATAAGGTTCGTCTCTTACTTTCTCTTGCTCGAGCATCGAGCTGAATGTATGATTAGTCGGAAGCAATCCGTCTTGCAGAACTCATAGGCCAAAAAGAACCAAATGGAATAACAGTTCTCTTCAACAACGCCGGTATCCTCACAGGCCGTTTTGAGCGTCCTTCACCCTCTGCTGGTGCTCAGGAATTCCTGAAAAACCTCTTCGACCCTGTAACACAGGAGGATTTCAATAATGTCTTCAATACTAATGCTGTTGGACCTTATTGGTTCAGCTTAGCTTTCCTACCCTTATTGGAAAAGTGGAAGAATGCACCAATACCGGCAGCGAAGAAGTTTGTACCCCAGATCGTAATGACTTCGAGTATGAATGGCTGGACGAAGGTGAGTCCCGGAGGATGTCCATGAATATATGCGCATTAAAATCCGTATTTTATAGGATGCGGCAACGGGTGGTCCTTCATTCCCTTATCTGTTTTCCAAGAGTGCAATTGGGCATGCAACGTCCTCGCTTGCACATGAATTGCTTCCCCTTGGCATTCGAGTGAACGGTATCGCTCCAGGTCAGTTCCCTTCTGAGTAACACAGGGTCTCCCTCTCACCGCACATGGTCTACAGGATTATTCATTACGGAGGTGAGAACGAACCATGATCATCTCACCCACCACTAAGGTTGCTTCTCATAGATGTCTGCTCCCGGTACAGCAGATGCATTAGGCCGAAGTCATCTCCCCTCAACTAAGCATTTTGGATTTGAAGTGCCAACTATACCGTCTGGTTCTCCTCGCGACATGGGGACGCTCGCCTTATTCTTGGTGGCGAATTGGTTTGTGAATGGCGAGACGGTTTTGATTGACGGAGGAGTAAGTCATGTCTCTGCACTGCGGGGGTGCAAACTCTTTGAATTAATGACCGATACCCTATCCCATTTATTCTAGACGCTACTTGTCCATCCTTCTTCATTCTGAGGGCGAAAGCCGGATTTCGCCGCGGCCGTGTCGACGACGCGTACCCCAGGAGGCAAGGAAGGAGCGGGCACACAGAAACACTGGCCAATCGATAAGTGACCCACTCGTTGCTTCACCCATTTCTGCTTTGCCGTATATTCGTTTTGTCATCTTCTGTATCATAATCAACGCCTGTTCACAAATCTACGCACCTTGATTTTGCCTAATGAACCCACCTTTCCCCTTGGTTAGTCATGGACAAGCTTCTTCGAGGGTGATGAAAGGACGAAGGGAGTGATGCTAACTGTCAGGTGCTCGACGGCAATTGGATGTTGAGCTCTACTCGGGTTACATTTTTGTGCCTAACCCACTCTATAGCGAACCCACGTGAGAAAGGGTGATGTCACTGGCACGCAAATAGGCAGAGCACTGATTAAGCCTCTCGTTAAAGGACTCGTATATTAACAGTTCGTCAACGATGCAAAACGCCAGATAACCTCCAGTTTCGCACTACTGCTGTAAGTCGTCTACTATTGCTCTACAACGCATTGAACGAACCCCCTAGTAGCTCACATATTTCTTCACTTCAACACGCGCCATGGCAGAACACGCACTTACACTCAGTGCTAGCAGTATTTTTGACCTCCGCGGCGTGGTTGCTGTTGTAACTGGGGGAGGCACAGTAAGTGGTTTACGTTTGATCCTAGACTACGACAGCCCATCTGAGCATGGAACCATTTAACTTTGCTAGGGCATTGGATTGATGATCAGCACGACTTTAATGTCAAATGGAGCCAAAGTATATATCGTTGGTCCTCCAGGCAGCCTTGCGGAATTCGAGAGGTAGGGTTATTCTCTACCGCGATGTGATGTCACATCACTGAACTTCGCGTTGCTTTTATCGACCGGAACTATGCCAGGGTTGCAAAGCTATACAACGAAGCTGCAGGGAAGAGGACAAATGATTTGGGTGGAAGGCTGCACGCACTGGAAGCGGATGTACGGCGCAAGGTTCGTATGCCTAGTAATCTTGTCACTATATGCACTCACCCAAATCATTGTTTCTCTACTACGCCCCATATATGCGTAATTCTATTCACTTTATATTTATAGTCAGAAGCACGGCGGCTTGCAGGTGTCATAGAAGAACTCGAACCCAACGGCATCACAACCCTCTTCAACAACGCTGGTATCGCTTCCGGACACTTCAAACGCCCTTCAAACGCCCTCACACCTTCACCGGATGTCACCGCACAAGATTATGTGCGGGAGATGTTTGACCCCGTCTCAGAGGAGGATTTCGGGAACGTTTATCACACGAATGCGGTCGGACCGTATTGGTTTAGCCTGGCATTTTTGCCATTGTTGGAGAAGTGGAAGAAGGCCCCGACACTGGCTGCGAGGAGGTTTGTGCCACAGATTATCATGACCTCGAGTATGAATGGGTGGTCCAAGGTATGTTGAACGCTGTGTGTCATCTTGGTGTTAGAGAGCAAACTCGATTTTCCCTTCCTCGTTTAGGATGCTGCGACGTGTGGTTTTTCGTTCCCATACATGTTCTCGAAGAGTGCAATTGGACATGCAACGGCCTCTTTTGCCCATGAACTCATTCCACTTGGAATTCGAGTGAATGGCATCGCTCCAGGTCTGCTCCTCCAGCTACTATTTCTCTCATCCCTATACTTATATCTCTGCAGGGTTGTTCATTACGCAGGTATGGACTTCGCCTTAATTCAACCCTGTCCATGTTCTCACATTCGATTGTCATCTTTCACAAAGATGTCATCTCCAGGGTCAACAGACGAACTAGGAAGAGGTCATCTACATCTACCAGAAGGCGCGACACACTCGAGCTCGTTCACAGTGCCTACCGGCCAAACTGGTTCAGCCCGCGATATGGGTACTCTTGCATTGTTCTTGGTGGCAAACTGGTTTGTCAACGGCGAGACGGTGTTGATTGACGGTGGCGTAAGTTTTCATCGCTATGTGCAGATTCTCATTTAGACGATCTTGCTCACATTGATTTTGCAGACTATGCTGGTCCATCCATCCTCGTATTGAGCGGTTCCGCTGAGAAATATATCTTTGTTCATTAGATTATTGCATCTATAACACTTTCGACGTCCTAATTGTATCATCAAACTTATGCGCACGTTGATAGTTGCAAGTCTGTCTTATTCGAGTCTCGATCAATGCGGTGACTTGGAAGTCCACGCTTCTGACTTGTACATTAACGCACCAAAGGTATTCCAAGAGGACGAGACTGTACATATTATCCAGGTTTAGAGCATAGAAGCCATTGCGCCTACTAATCTATCACCGCAGACGTACTACGCCCAACGTACATCGCGACGCATGTCCCCACAGCCAAAAACACCACTCTCCAATGTGAACACGCAAGACCAGCAATTCGGGTACCATCTCCAGGAGCAACCCACAACCAAAAACGCACGATCGCCATCAAACTGCCCATACCATAATCAGGCATTGGTATAACCATCTTCTCGGTCTCAATTTCGGCTTCGAACGACTTCCGAGATGCATACTCCGCTGCCAACCTACGCATATGGACATTGTACCACGTCATCTCGACTCCAGCGCCGACGAGCGGTATCTTCGGCAGCAAGTCAAAAAGCTTCTTTATGGCAAAGGAAGGAAGGTTATGGGGCTGATAAGGCTCAAACTGTGGTTCGGGTCTAAAGGGCTCGTCCAAGCGCGAGAGATGGGTATCTTCTTTCCTTGTATCGGGGGTGACGCCATGTGCTTCGAGTCTAGCTTTAAGTAGTAATGGTAGATCAGGCGATAGGACGGAAGGTCTGCCCATGCCGAGTAGGTGTGTGTGGTTCTGGGATAGGGCTGAGAGGAGTATTGAAGGTGTTCGGAGACCGCCGGTCAGAAGTATTAGTGGGGGACCACGACCATGAGAAGGGGCGAGGTCGGGGCTTATAGAATGCGATGATGGTGATGGAACCAGTGATGGCGGGAGTGCTTGGGAAGTGTTTGAGGGGTGGAGGGTTTGTAGTGCGAGTTTGGAAAAACGGGAGAAGAGAGCTTGTCGGGTTGATTTTGTGTGCGTCATGAAATCTAGAGATAGGAAGTTGGGAAGCGCCGATGTTAAATAGACTTTTATCCTCCGAGGGGCTAGAGGACAGCACTCACCAGGTCGTTCGTAATCGCCACCACTGATTTCAATGAAGTCTACAACTCCCCACGTTGAGATTTCCCTGAGATGTCCGATAGCTTCTGCTTCTGCTACTGCCGACGACTCGGCCCCTTGAACATAATCACCAGCATTGAACTTGATTCCGAGGACGAATTTAGATGGGACTTTTTCTCTGATGGAAATGCAAATTCGATGGAGCAGTCGGAGGGCATTTGTACCGGAACAGGAGTAGTCATCTGTTCTGTGGTTGGTCTAAGTAAAGGAAATTGTAAGCTAACACGGGATACGTCATGAAGCGAAAAAACGAACCTTTGGTGAGATGAATTGAGCGAGTAGGTCTGTCAAAGTTCCTAGCATTGAGTACATTCATTAGTCGAGAAAATACGGCTAAAGATCCAACTCACATCCATGAGCCGCATGCAGTTCGACGCCGTCAAACCCAGACTCGTAAGCGACCATAGCGCCTCTAACAAACTGCTCTACTACTTCATTAATGTCTTCCTTCGTCATTGCTCGGGGCTTTGGGAATGCAAGATCAAAAACAATTCGAGAAGCCAGAGTTGCGTCCTTTGGTTGCATATGGACCGCACTTGGAGCTAAGGGTGGCTCGAATAGATAACGACCGCCGAGAACGATGGACGACTGTCTTCCTGCGTGGCTGAGTTGCATTATGGCCAGTGTTGGGTGGCGAGGATAAGTGGTACATGCTCCGGAGTGCTGTTCAGCTGTAGTTTGCGAGTTGTGGATGCATCGTGCTAAGTGACGAAATGGTGCGAGAGTCTCCTCCGTGAGGGTTTTGGGTACGACCATGTCACGGCCGAGAGTGAGATGTGTGGAAGAAACTTGTACGTTTCCAGTAATGACCATAGCCCAGTCGTAGTTTGCCCATGTAGAATACAGATTGTAATGGTGCTGGTTAGGTGGGCCGCCGCCGAACGAGGCAAAGTGTTCGTACATGGCAACCTAAGCGTTTTCAGTTCTAAAGATGTAGGTGCATTCAGGTAAAATTCAAAGCACCTTGACCAACCTGTTTCTGAGAATACGTCCGCATGGTAGTGGGATGCTCGTGAATGGGTCCGGGGAGTTTTGATGAGACGACGACATGCTCAAGGCAAGACCAGCCAAATTCAACAACCGCAAATACGCTCCCACGACGACGAACGTTCTTCGACTCCCTCGACTTCCCCGCTACCCGCTCACATTGACCTCGGTCGAAACAAATGGAGCAACCATCAGAGCCTGCGACAAACGTTTGTTTGATGAATTGTGGCAGTCGGCTCTGCTCGAGCACCTCCGGCCTTCAATGCAAAAAAACCCACAGATTTAGTACCCCGAATGTAGGCACCATCCAGGATGCTTAGCATCCAATTTGGCACTGTAACTAAGCCTTAGCCTTTGATGGGGTACGTACCAAGGATCATGGGAATCTGGGAGCCCGAGCATATCCGTTGACGTCGTACCATATCCACCAGGGCCTGTCTTGTGATCCTCAACGCTGATGGCTAACGCGCCCAAAATCCCTGGCCAAATGGCTTCCTCGACTCCTTGACAGGCATCTTATGCTACCAGTATGGAAGAATTACCGGACGATAAGCAACATCAAGCGCTCTCGGGGCAAAGCAGATCCTTCTTCAACCATCACCGGATCAATTCATAAACATAGCTCAGGCCTTCAACTGAAAAACCCACAATCTACCCATGCAGCCCTCATGCGTCGTACCTTCACTTGATGGTTCCTTTCCACTATCGAATTTTGTTTGGCACATGTTTATCTCCAATGTGGTTCACTGGTCTTGGCAAGAAGATTGCGAGAGACGAACAGCATGCTTCTGATCAATATTACCATTCTACCGACCAATGCCAGCCCCAATCTTCAGTTCATATAAATATCTCGGCTGGCTAGACGTTGCGACAGGTCCCCTCTGTTCCTTGTCATCTTCGCCACCGATTCACAAGTTGAGGCCCCAGTAAAATGCGAGTCCTCGTCCCTTCTTTAATATCTCTTGCTGCCCTGGGTGCAACTGGGGTAAGCGCGAACCCCGATCCCAAGGTCGATTATCTGGTATCTCGGGATACCCAACACGACAAACGTGGACTATTGAGTGGATTGTTCGACCATCTCTTCCCTAAAACCTACAATATCTCTTTCTACCATGTCAACGATGTCCACGCGTGAGTATGGTCTTCTCCGTCTACTAAACTGAGGCTAACCGGATAAATGCACCTCAGCCACTTGGACGAGTTCAGAAGCAGCGGGTCGTCCTGCACCGACCCAACTCGCGGTTGCGTCGGTGGTTACTCTCGCATCAAATCTGTTGTTTCCAAAGGACGTCGGCTTCACAAGAACTCCCTCTTCCTCAACGCCGGTGACGAATTCCAGGGCACACTCTTCCACAGCCTCTATAGGGGCTACGCTTCGGCTCAAATCCTCAACCAACTCGATTTCGACGCAATGACGCTTGGAAACCACGAATTTGACGAAGGAGACGATGTCCTCGCCAATTTCATCCAAAACCTCACCTTCCCTGTCATTGCTAGCAACATCGAGACCAACAACAGAAAGTTGGCAAAGGGCTTGATAAAGTATAAGCTTTTCCCTCAGCACTCCTTGGGTATCGTCGCTGTTACCACCGATACCACTCCAGATATTTCCAATCCTGGTCCCGGAACAACCTTCACCCCACCGGTTCAAGCTGTCCAAGAAACCGTTAACTACATCAAAAGGAAATTCCCCTACATTAAACGCCTCGTTGCCCTCACTCACATCGGGTACGACCAAGATATCCTCCTCGCTCGTCAGACTCGTGGCGTCAATCTCATCATCGGGGGTCACTCCCACACCCTTCTCGGTTCTATGGCCGGTGCTCTAGGCCCCTACCCAACGATCGAGAAGAACTTGGACAACGAAGAAGTCTTCGTCGTAACCTCTTATCGCTGGGGTGAATACCTCGGATACATTGACATCGCCTACGACCGACTATCCGGTAAAATTGTAGGATACACCGGAGCACCCATCCACCTCACCAACACCACTGCTCAAGACGCTAAGCTCCAGAAGCAAGTCGATAAGCTAGCTGAGCCTTTCGGAGAATTCGCCGGTCGCGTGCTCGGTGTTACACTGCAAACCCTCGTTCAGTCCACTTGCCAGACTCAGGAGTGTACCTTGGGAGATTTCACGGCCGACGCGATATTGGCGTATCGCACTGATGCCGGTGCTGCCGTCGATTTGGCCATCATGAACGCTGGTGGTATCCGAGCTGAGATTGATCCTGGTAACATTACCCTCCAAACCGCTTTGGAGGTTTTCCCTTTCGGCAACACCGTCGTTGAGTTGACATTCACTGGTGCCGACTTATGGAAGATCCTCGAAGGTACTATTTCCCGCGTCTCGGTATTCAACGGCCGTCCCGTCACCTCTGGCGCTCAGTGGTCGTCCACCCTCCGCCTCACCTACAACCCCAACAATGAGGTCGGCCGACGAGTCATCAGCATCGAAATTGGAGGGGAGCCCTTGGATCCTGCGAGAGAGTACAGAGTTGCGACGATTGACTTCTTGGCCGGTGGTGGTGACAACTTCTGGGAGCCAGGAATGGGAGGGCCGTATGTTGCTTTGAGAGGGTTGGATGATGTTTGGGCCGAGCAGGTTGGGTTGAAGAGTCCGTTGAATGTGGAGTTGGATGGAAGGTATAGCGTTACTCAAGAGACTGTGCCCGAGTACCAGTACTAAATGTCGGTATTGGGTCCTCATCTGAGGGGGTATGGGTATTGGTGCCGTGAATGGGAGAGCTAGATGTGTGCGGTGTAAGAGGTAATTAGATGTGCCTTGCCAACACTCCCATTAACGTTCAACACCCACAAAAGTCTCACTCGTTCTCCTTCTCGTTCCTTATGTATGTTTAATTTCAAGTAGTCTATTTAAACTCGTATTTATATCTATCAGCACTCAACCCTACATTCAACCAAAAGCGACTTGGGCAGACCGCACATCAATTTATTGTCATTTGAATACTACAGGAGAACGAGCGCTACTACTCCATCTGAGTTCATGTTGTTGGTTGATGGATGGAGTCGAAATTTGCTATGGCAAGCCGATGCAGGAGACAATAGAGCAGACACTGGTCGAGCAGCTTCAGGGAATTGGTGGTGAGTTTTCTGGTCGTACTGACGGGGAACGCTTGAGTATAATATAACCGTATCGAGGCCCGAGTTTGGTTCTCCCTTACACAGTTGTGGTATTGATTTGTGGTATCAGTAATGCTTGAATTCTATACGATTCTACCTAAACTT